>JARQOD010000003.1:481372467-481388761 GCA_033576555.1 Oophaga sylvatica | reverse complement strand
TTGCTGTAGGTTTAGTGGTGTCAGCCAATATATGCCTGCTCTATTCAGAGAAGTCCACAACTCTTCAGCATTATGCGGTTTGTCATCTAAGCATATTAGCTTCAGCACAGCCTTTTGCCGCTTGGCTGAGGCAGTGCTGCGGTGCTTCCAGCTTATGAATGAAATGGTCATTTCGGAGAAGGAGGCTGAAGTGGAGAAGGAGAAGGTGCCAGAGCCATAGACTGTGGGGGGGGCAACCCTGATTGACGTAGGGCCCGCAATCCCCGGCGTCAGGAGAACGTGTTCCATTCCATGGTCCAATTGGGTCCTGGCTTCCACTATGCTAACCCAGAGTGCTGTCAGTGAGATGTACTGTCCCTGTCCACAAGCACTTGTCCATGTGTCCGTGGTTAGGTGGACTTTCCCATTGAATGCATTTTTGAGGGAACAGCTAATGTTGTGGGACATGTGCATGTGTAATGTGGGGACAGCACACCAGGAGAAATAGTAGGGGCTGGGGATCATCAGGTTGCAGAAAGCTTCTGTCTCCACAAGCCTAAAAGGCAATATTTCAAGCTGAAGCAGACAAGAAATGTGTGAATTTAGTAGTGTGGCCTGTGGGGCATTGGCTACATATTTGCACTTGCGTTCCAAGGACTGGGGTATGAACAACTGAACGCTGCACAGGGACAGAGATGTGGACGTGCTTAATGATGGTGCTAGTTTAGTGTGTGGAACAACAGGTGCAGGGCAGGAGACATCTTCACATGCCCCATGGACATTGGATTGTCTTTCACCCACAACAGTGGAAAAAGCAGTGGTGTCACCTGCAAACACTGTTCCTGGACCCTGAGGTTCAGCCCACAAAGTCACTTGCTTTGCTGGCTTGTGCTTGATCATGCTGGTGGTGGTCAGGCTGGTAGCTTTGCTACCCCTGGCAGGAGGCGCGAATGGCCTTTTTGGGGTTATCAGCAGGATCTTTAAAAAACAACAGACTCGGGAAGACCTAACAGTTGTACAGGCAACTTCCGTCGTGTTAGTGTTATGGTGAACGGTTGCCCACCTTCAGTCTGTGGCCACCACACTGCTTCTTCCTGCCTGTTGGGGTGCTAAGGCTCCCTCCCCCGTGTGCTGGTTTCCTCACTCTGTACAGTCATGGCCAAAAGTTTTGAGAATGACACAAATATTAATTTTTACAAAGTCTACTGCTTCACTTTTTCTAATGGCAATTTGCATATACTCCAGAATGTTATAAAGAGTGATCAGCTTAACAGCAATTACTTGCAAAGTCAATATTTGGCTAGAAAATGAACTTTATCCCCCAAAACACATTTCAACATCATTGCAGCCCTGCCTTAAAAGGACCAGCTAACCTCTTTTCAGTGATTGCTCCATTAACACAGGTGTGGGTGTTGATGAGGACAAGGCTGGAGATCAATCTGTCATGATTAAGTAAGAATGACACCACTGGACACTTTAAAAGGAGGCTGGTGCTTGGCATCATTGTTTCTCTTCTGTTAACCATAGTTATCTCTAAAGAAACACGTGCAGTTATCATTGCAATGCACAAAAATGGCCTAACAGGGAAGAGTATCGCAGCTAGAAAGATTGCACCTCAGTCAACAATCTATTGCATCATCAAGAACTTCAAGGAGAGAGGTTCCATTGTTGCCAAAAAGGCTCCAGGGCGCCCAAGAAAGACCAGCAAGCGCCAGGACCGTCTCTTAAAAGTGTTTCAGCTGCGGGATCGGGCTACCAGCAGTGCAGAGCTTGCTCAGGAATGGCAGCAGGCAGGTGTGAGTGCATCTGCACGCACTCTGAGGCGGAGACTCTTTGAGCAAGGCCTGGTGTCAAGGAGGGCAGCAAAGAAGCCACTTCTCTCCAGAAAAAACATCATGGACAGACTGATATTCTGCAAAAGGTACAGGCAGAGGACTGCTGAGGACTGGGGTAAAGTTATTTTCTCTGATGAATCCCCTTTTCGATTGTTTGGGACATCAGGAAAACGCCTCATTCGGAGAAGACAAGGTGAGCGCTACCACCAGTCTTGTCTCATGCCAACTGTTAAGCATCCTGAAACCATTCATGTGTGGGGTTGCTTCTCAGCCAAGGGAATCGGCTCTCTCACAGTCTTGCCTAAAAACACAGCCATGAATAAAGAATGGTACCAGAATGTCCTCCAAGAGCAACTTCTCCCAACCCTCCAAGAGCAGTTTGGCGATCAACAATGCCTTTTCTAGCATGATGGAGCACCTTGCCATAAAGCAAAGGTGATAACTAAATGGCTCAGGGAACAAAACATAGAGATTTTGGGTCCATGGCCTGGAAACTCCCCAGATCTTAATCCCATTGAGAACCTGTGGTCAATCATCAAGAGACGGGTGGACAAACAAAAACCTAAAAATTCTGACAAAATGAAAGCATTGATTGTGCAAGAATGGACTGCTATCAGTCAGGATTTGGTCCAGAAGTTGATTGAGAGCATGCCAGGGAGAATTGCAGAGGTCCTGAAGAAGAAGGGTCAACACTGCAAATATTGACTTGCTGCATTAACTCATTCTAACTGTCAATATTAACTTTTGTTACTCATATGTTTGCAATTATTATATTTCTGTCTGTGATAAAAACATCTGTCAAACACACATAAAAACCAGAGGGCAGCAGATCATGTGAAAATATAATATTTGTGTCATTCTCAAAACTTTTGGCCATGACTGTATGTACTCCTGCCACATTGGGTTAGTTACTATATCATCCACCACCTCTTCCTGAATCTATAAAGGGAAAAGTACAGCTCTTGGGAGTGGCCAAGTATGGGATCAGTTGTGTTCGGGCACTCAGCATGAAGGGAGGAAGGAGAGTCAGGGTGAAGAATAAGAGGTCCAGACTCACAGCTACTCAGACTTGACGTGTGGAAAACAGGTGGTGGTGGTGATGGCAAACTGATTTAAAGAATTATCCGCTATCCAGCCAACAAACTTTTAACACTGCTCTGGGTTCAATAGTGGTGTGCTGCAGTGGTCCCCTAATAATTGGGACAGGAAGGTTGGACGAGAAAATGTGGGTGTTTATGGGGCACAATTTCAGCTTGCCCACAGCCTCGACATTGGCCTTTTGCATGCACCTTCACCATCACCTCCAGTTCCCCGTCCCTTGCCACGCGCCTTGCCCATTTTAAGTGGAGGACAATATTTTGCATGGTCACTACAAATGACTGAGTTTAAAATAGCTGGCCTGTAGGTAGCTATTTCTTTTATCAGAAAACTGGTGTTAACTTGTGTAAGACACTCCAACAAAATTTTACAGTAGTCCAGAAATGGCAGAATTGTCTGTGCACTCAGATGTGATCGCTGTGACAACCAAACTCCTGTTTAAAATATATGCCCTGTAGGTAACTATTTTTTTCAGCATACTGGTGTCAATAACTTGTATAAGACACTCCAACAAAATTTTACAGTAGCCCAGAAATGGCAGAATTGTCTGCGCAATCAGATGTTATCTCAGTGATGGTCAAACTCCTGTTTAAAATAGCTGGAATTTCACGCTGTTATATGGAAATGATCTGGCTGTATTCTGTAAGGAGTTGGCAGAGCTCCTCGGTTCCTCCCTCCCTTCTTCCCTGTATGTGGTCAGTTATGTGTGCGGTACTGTAATGTTTGCTATGTGTAATACTGTATGTGCTGTGCTTGCCTTGTTTTCATGTGTTACCATGTATATGTTAGCTTAGGGAGAGGAAATGGTTAATTTAGTGGGCTGGCTCAACAGCCAAAAAGGAAGCTGGAAGCTTCTGCTTCCAGCAGAGTGCTCAGGCAGGCTTGCCTGTTTCTGGATGTGCTCTGTATCCCCTGGAGGGGACTGGGCTGCCAGTGGACTATCAGGCAGCGGGCACAGGGACTGAATGTGTGCCCCACCAGAAACTTTCAGCTCAAGAGAGCCGCCTAGGAGTAATTGACTTTGCTGCTGCAGCCTTTGCTGTGAATAGGGACAGATCAGGTACCATTATCTTCTTCACTACACCATTATTAACTACAAGTTTCCACTCTTGGGCCCTACAATGTGTGACATGTGCTGCATCCATTCCAGCATGGAGAGGAGCCAGATGTCTGAGGTAACCCACTGTAATTCGGGGCTGGGACCAGAACTGCTAATTCATGTGCAAGGGGCCGGTGTGTGGACAGACTGTGCCTTAGTGGACTTGCCCACGATTACCACCCCGTGCCACTTTGTTACAATTCTGCAGTGCCAACAACCAAATGAAGCAAAAAAACTGTGTGCGCTGGATTGCTTTTGATGAAATAATTAGTACTAAGATGCAAAAAAAAAGTTCCTTGCCACTGACAGTAATGGAATGGACCCTCTTGCTGGATACAATGAAGTATGCCACATACAATGCCTGCCTTCCTAGCAATGATATCTATATACACTGTAATTTGTCCTCAGAAGGACTGTTGGTTTAGATAGATTTGTGTATTCAATATGGTATACCCACACTAACTTATACACCAGCAAATCTGTCCCTATCTCTGCAGCACCTCTACCTACACTGCCTGATTCTGGAGCTGACTGTGACAAGCATGGCAGTGCCAGGTCTGATATAGGACTGATGACGCTGTGCGGCCAGCCAATCACTGTAATGCCACAACCAACATGGCTGCGGCATTACAGTGTGTGGCAGACAATCCTTGCATGCTCATTGCTTCTCTAAAGAGCGTCAAACATTCAGGAAGGGGACCTGAGCTCCCACAGAACAACCCCTAAAATAGTCGGCAAGCTCTGAGCATCTCGAGCAGTGAGATGCTCGGGCGAGCACTGAGTAGTGACGAGCATGCTCGCTCATCACTACCCTGAAGTTTTCCTCCAGCACATTAAGTGTTGCTAGGGGTTAACAGCTAATTTGTTTTAGGGCTTGGCTTTTTGTGGAAAACCATAGTGCTGGTGGGAGATTGTCCATTATATCTCCACTTCAGGGTGTGGTCTAGGGCTTGAATAGCTGGCCTCCAGAGGCAGTAGGTGTTCAGTACCTGGAGAGAAAAACTCCAAAGTGTTTGTGTTTTGTGCTAAAAACCTGAACTGAGGTTCAGTGAGATGCTCAGGCGAGCACCGAGCACTTTCGAGCATGCTCGCTCATCACTTCTGGCAATGAGTCTTTTACAATGCTCTGGAGGAATTTGGCCCACTCATCTTTGCAGAACTGTTGAAATTCAGGCACATTGGAGGGTTTCTGAGTATGAACCACCTTTATAAGGTCATGTCACAGCATCTTATTTGGATTAAGTTCAGTACTTTGACTAGGCCACTACAAAGTCTTAGTTTAGTTTTTTTTTATGCAATTCAGAGGTGGACTTGGTAGTGTGTTTTGTATCATTGTACTGCTGCATAAGTACGCTTCAGCTTGAGGTCACAGATGACCTGTGACAAACATGCAAAAGATAAGGAAATCAGAAAGGGGTAAATACTTTTTCACACAACTGTATGTCTCTGCATGTGTTCTGTGTGTACATGTGTCTTTCTGTATGTATTTTATATGTACATATATGTCTGTAGGAATGTGCTCTGTGTCCATATGTATGCATTCTGTTTATACATATATGTTTGTATGTATGAGATCTGTTTATACAAGTATATGTCTACATGAATGTGCTCTTTGTACACATGTGGGTGTATGTGGTCTGTGTATTCATACAGTGGGTACAAAATGTATTCAGACCCTTTTAAGTTTTTCACTCTTTGTTTCATTACAGCCATTTGGTAAATTCATAAAAAATCATGTTTTCTCTCACTAATGTACACTCTGCACCCCATCTTGACTAAAAAAAACAGACATGTAGAAATTTTTGAAAATTTATTAACCCCTTCACCCCCAAGGGTGGTTTGCACGTTAATGACCGGGCCAATTTTTACAATTCTGACCACTGTCTCTTTATGAGGTTATAACTCTGGAACGCTTCAACGGATCTTCGCGATTCTGAGATTGTTTTCTCGTGACATATTGTACTTCATGATAGTGGTAAAATTTCTTCCATATAACTTGCATTTATTTATGAAAAAAATGAAAATATGGCAAAAATTTTGAAAATTTTGCAATTTTCAAACTTTGAATTTTTATTCCCTTAAAACAGAGAAATATGTCACACAAAATAGTTAAGAAATAACATTTCCCACATGTCTACTTTACATCAGCACAATTTTGGAAGCAAAATTTTTTTTTGTTAGGAAATTATAAGGGTTAAAAGTTGACCAGCGATTTCTCATTTTTACAACAAAATTTACAAAGCCATTTTTTTTCGGGACCACCTCATATTTGAAGTCACTTTGAGGGGTTCATATAGCAGAAAATACCCAAAAGTGACACCATTCTAAAAACTACACCCCTCAAGGTACTCAAAACCACATTCAAGAAGTTTATTAACCCTTCAGGTGCTTCACAGGAGCTGAAGCAACGTGGAAGGAAAAAATTAACATTTTACTTTTTAGTCACAAAAATGATCTTTTACAAACATTTTTTTTATTGTCACAAGGGAAAAAGGAGAAAAAGGACTGATAAAGTTGTTGTGCAATTTCTCCTGAGTACGCCGATACCCCATATGTGAGGGAAAACCACTGTTTGGGCACACGGCAGAGCTCGGAATGGAAGGAGCGCAGTTTGACTTTTCCAAACCAAAATTGGCTGGAATTGAGAACGGACGCCATGTCGCGTTTGGAGAGGCCCCGATGTGCCTAAACAGTGGAAACCCCCCACATGTGACCCCATTTTGGAAACTAGACCCCCTAAGGAACTTATCTAGATGTGTGGTGAGCACTTTGAACCCTCAAGTGCTTCACGCAAGTTTGTAATGTAGAGCCGTGAAGAAAAAAAATCATATTTTTTCCACAAACATGATGTTTTAGTCCCCAAATTTTTATTTTCCCAAGGGTAAGAGGAGAAATTGGACCACAAAAGTTGTTGTCCAACATGTCCTGAGTACGCTGATACCCCATATGTGGGGGGGAACCACTGTTTGGGCGCACGGCAGGGCTTGAAAGGGAAGGAGCGCCGTTTGACTTTTCCAAACCAAAATTGGCTGGAATTGCGAACGGACGCCATGTTGCGTTTGGAGGGCCCCTGATGTGCCTAAACAGTGGAAACCCCCCACATGTGACCCCATTTTGGAAACTAGACCCCCTAAGGAACTTATCTAGATGTGTGGTGAGCACTTTGAACCCTCAAGTGCTTCACGCAAGTTTGTAATGTAGAGCCGTGAAGAAAAAAAATCATATTTTTTCCACAAGCATGATGTTTTAGTCCCCAATTTTTTATTTTCCCCAGGGTAAGAGGAGAAATTGGACCACAAAAGTTGTTGTCCAACATGTCCTGAGTACGCTGATACCCCATATGTGGGGGGGAACCACTGTTTGGGCGCACGGCAGGGCTTGAAAGGGAAGGAGCGCCGTTTGACTTTTCCAAACCAAAATTGGCTGGAATTGCGAACGGACGCCATGTCGCGTTTGGAGGGCCCCTGATGTGCCTAAACAGTGGAAACCCCCACATGTGACCCCATTTTGGAAACTAGACCCCTAAGGAACTTATCTAGGTGTGTGGTGAGCACTTTGAACCCCCAAGTGTTTCACTAACGTTTATAATGCCCTGGCGTGAAAAAAAATATATATTTTTTTTTTCCACAAAAGTGATGTTTTAGTCCCCAATTTTTATTTTCCCAAGGGTAAGAGGAGAAATTGGACCCCAAAAGTGGTTGTCCAATTTGTCCTGAGTACGCTGATACCCCATATGTTGGGGGGATCCACTGTTTGGGCATACGGCAGGGCTCGGAAGGGAAGCAGTGACGTTTTGGAATGCAGACTTTGATGGAATGGTCTGCGGGCGTCATGTTCCGTTAGCAGAGCCCCTGATGTGCCTAAACAGTGGAAACCCCCACATGTGACCCCATTTTGGAAACTAGACCCCTAAGGAACTTATCTAGGTGTGTGGTGAGCACTTTGAACCCCAAGTGTTTCACTAACGTTTATAATGCCCTGGCGTGAAAAAAAAAAAATATTTTTTTTTTCCACAAAAGTGATGTTTTAGTCCCCAATTTTTTATTTTCCCAAGGGTAAGAGGAGAAATTGGACCCCAAAAGTGGTTGTCCAATTTGTCCTGAGTACGCTGATACCCCATATGTTGGGGGGATCCACTGTTTGGGCATACGGCAGGGCTCGGAAGGGAAGCAGTGACATTTTGGAATGCAGACTTTGATGGAATGGTCTGCGGGCGTCATGTTCCGTTAGCAGAGCCCCTGATGTGCCTAAACAGTGGAAACCCCCCACATGTGACCCCATTTTGGAAACTAGACCCCCTAAGGAACTTATCTAGGTGTGTGATGAGCACTTTGAACCCCCAAGTGTTTCACTAAAGTTTATAATGCCCAGGTGTGAAAAAAAAAAAAAAACTGGCAGGCACGAGCTCTGATAAGTGACCGCTGTCACTTATCAAAGTTCCGCAGCTGCTGGATGTGCGCACGGGAGTGGCAGAAAGGGGGGTGAAAAAAAAAAACTGGCAGGCACGAGCTCTGATAAGTGACCGCTATCACTTATCAAAGTTCCGCGGCTGCTGGATGTGCGCACGGGAGTGGCGGAAAGGGGGGTGAAAAAAAAAACTGGCAGGCACGAGCTCTGATAAGTGACCGCTGTCACTTATCAAAGTTCCGCGGCTGCTGGATGTGCGCACGGGAGTGGCGGAAAGGGGGATGAAAAAAAAAAAAAAAAAAAACAGCAGGTACGAGCTCTGATAAGTGACTGGTGTCACTTATCAAAGTTCCGTGGCTGCTGGGTGTGCGCACGGGAGTGGCAGAAAAGTTGGTGAAAAAAAAAAAAAAAAACAGCAGGAACGAGCTCTGATAAGTGACTGGTGTCACTTATCAAAGTTCCGTGGCTGCTGGATGTGCGCACGGGAGTGGCGGAAAAGTTGGTGAAAAAAAACAAAAAACGGCAGGAACGAGCTCTGATAAGTGACTGGTGTCACTTATCAAAGTTCCGTGGCTGCTGGATGTGCGCACGGGAGTGGCGGAAAGGGTGAAAAAAACAAAAACGGCAGGAACGAGCTCTGATAAGTGACTGCTGTCACTTATCAAAGTTCGGCTGCTGGATGTGCGCACGGGAGGGGCGAAAGGGGGGTGAACAAAAAAACGCCGGCACGAGCGAAAGTGAGGTCATTATAAAGTGGGCTGGGATGGGCAAGGGGGGTGGGAAAGGTGATGGGTGAACTGCGTCACAATCAACGCTCAGCGGAGAAAGGGGTAACAAGGGTTGAAGGATAGTGGGGGGGAATTGGGATTGGGTGATGGGAGGGATCGGCTCAAATCCTTAATCTTTCTTCTTCTCTTCTTTCTTCTCTCTTCTTTCTTCTTCTTCTTCCTCTCAGCAGGAGTTGTGGTGTCACAGGCTACTGTGGCACCACAAGGCCCAGCGCAGGAGGAGATCTTGCAGTGTGACCGCACAGCAGGAATCCTCAGCAAGTGTGAGGACCCCTGCAGTGCGGTCAGACAGGTCAGATCCAGTTTGCAGACAGGTCACAGAGCGGTCACATCGCTGCTGTGACCTGTCATTGGTGGGATCGATGATCACATCAATCCCACCAATCAAAGGAGACCCCTGCATTGCCGGTTGCTAGGCACCGGCCTAGTAATCGGAGCTCACAGCTCCGATTCCTAGGCAGGTCACCGGCAGGTCACCTAGCAGGGCACAGAGCGGTCACACCGCTGCTGTGCCCTGTGATTGGCGCGATCGTCGATGACATCGATCGCGCCAATCAGCTCCTTCATGCCCTACAGGCCCTGGCCTAGGATCGGTGTTATTACTGCACCGATCCAGGCAGGTACAGGCAGGGAACAGCGCGGATATACCGCGACTGTGCCCTGCGATTGGCGCGATCGATGTGATCGGCGATCGCGCCAATCCGGGGGGGTCTGGACTTTCCTAGGCCCAGGCCTAGGATCGAGTACATCGGTACTCGATCCTAGCCTGCGATCTCACTGTTTTAGCCGCTCTGATTGGCTGAAACAGTGAGAAAGGCTGTGATTGGCTGTTCAGAATTCAACAGCCAATCACAGCGATCGGGAGGCCTGAGGGGGGAGGACGCAGCCCAGGATGCCGACGCCAACTTCCAAGAGGTAAGCTGGCGTCGGAATTTTAATGCGATCACTGCTACTTAAGTCGCGATGTCGCATTAAAGGGCATGACGTACTATCCCGTCCATGGTCAGAATGGCACGGGTTTTATGGACGGGATAGTACGTCTAATGTCAGAGAGGGGTTAAAAAAGAAAAACTGAAATATCACATGGTCATAAGTATTCAGACCCTATGCTCAGTATTGAGTAGAAGCACCCTTTTGAGCTAGTACAGCCATGAGTCTTTCTTGGGAATGAGGCAACAAGTTATTCACACATGGATTTGGGGATCCTCTGCCATTCTTCCTTGTAGATCCTCTCCAGTTCCGTCAGGTTGGATGGTGAACGTTGGTGGACAGCCATTTTCAGGTCTCTCCAGAGATGCTCAATTGGGTTTAGGCCAGGGTTCCTGCTGGGCCAGTCAAGAATGGTCACAGAATTGTTCTGAAGCTATTTCAGCTGTGTGCTGAGGTTCACTGTGTTGCTGGAAGGTGAATTATCAAGTTCTATCTTTGTCTCATCAGACTAGAGAATCTTATTTCTCATAGTCTGTGAGTCTTTTATGTGTTTTTTAGCAAACTCTATGTGGGCTTTCATATGTCTTGCACTGAGGAGAGTCTTCCAGCAGGCCACGCTGCCATAAAGGCCCGACTGAGGAGGGCTGCAGTGATAGTTGACTTTGTGGAACTTTCTCCCATCTTCTTACTACATCTGTGCAGCTCAGCCACAATGATCTTGGGGTTCTTATTTACCTCTCTCGCCAAGGTTCTTCTCCTACGATTGCTCAGTTTGGCTGTACAGCCAGGTCTAGGAAGACTTCTGGTTGTCCCAAATTTCTTCCATTTAAGGATTATGGAGGCCACTGTGCTCTTAGGAACCTTGGGTACTGCAGAAATTCTTTTGTAATCTTGGCCAGATTGTGCCTTACCACAATTCTGTCTCTGAGCTCCTTGGCCAGTTCCTCTGACCTCATGATTCTCATTTGGTCTGACATGCACTGTGAGCTGTGAGGTCTTACATAGACAGGTGTGTGCCTTTACAAATCAAGTCCTATCAGTTTAATTAATTTAAGACAGTATGTGACTGAAATATGAGTGTCTGAGCAAAGGGTCTGAATACTTATGACCATGTGATATTTCAGTTTTTTCTTTTTTAATAAATTTGCAAAAATTTCTACATTTCTATTTTTTTTTCAGTCAAGATGGGGTGCAGCGTGTACATTAATGAGAAAAAAAATTAACTTTTTTGAATTTACCAAATGACTGCAATGAAACAAAGAGTGAAAAATGTAAAGTGGTTTGAATACTTTCCGTACTCACAGTATATAAAAGTATATATGTTCTCTGTGTATGCTCATATATCTATTTGTATGTGCTTTGTGTATACATGTTTATGTCTGGGCTCCATGTATATGTACTGTACTTGAGTATAAGCCGATTCGAATATAAGCCGAGGTCCCTAATTGTGCCACGGAAAACTGGGTAAGCTCATTGAGTTGATTATAAACCGGGTATGCATTGTCCCCTCATCCCTGTCCTGGTACGCGTGGCTTCCCCATCACTGTCCTGCTATGCGTGGCTTCCCCATCGCTGTCCTGCTATGCATTGCTCCCCTCATCCCATTGTTGTATGTATGGCTCCCCCAGTCTCATAGTAGTATACATGGCTCCCCTGATCCCGTCATTGTATGCATGGCACCCCCGGTCCCATGTTGTATTATGCATGGCTCCCCCGGTCCCATGTTGTATGCATGGCTCCCCCGATCCTGTGTTGTATGCATGGATCTCCTTGTCCCGTCGTTGTATGCATGGCTCACCCCCTCCTTTCCCGGTATGCATGTTTCCTATTAAAAAAAATAACATGCTAATCACCCTCCTCCAGCAAGCCCTCGCAGCATCTCCATTGGTGCCGGCTTCCTGCAACTCTTCCTGTGCTGAGCGATCACGTGGCACCGCTCAATAAGGTAATGAATAATGCGCTCCATGCCAATGGGAGTGGAGATACGTGCATATTCATTACCTTAATGAGCATTGCCATGTAATCGCTCAGCACAAGAGCTGTTTGCGCCGGGAACAACATAGATGCAGCGAGTGTGCGAGGAGGGTGAGTATGATGTCTTCTGGAAGTCGGCAGCTGCAGCTGTCACTGCTATGAGAGAAATGAATTTTCAATTCTCTTTAGCAGCGGCACAGTTACAACTGCAGCCGCCTGCTCCTGCCGCTGCTCCGCCACTCCCCTTGCCCACCGGCTTTCAAGACAATGACTCGTGTATAAGCCGAAGGGGGCGTTTTTAGCACAAAAAAAATGTGCTGAAAAACTCGGCTTATACACGAGTATATACGGTAGATTGTTTATTCTGGAACAAAAAGTATTGTTCTTTGTAGCATATCATCCGTAGTAAATTGGAGATGTACTGCTAATAACATGATACTGTGTGGGACAGATTGATCTACTACTGATCATTGTGTGCCCATCATTCTTTGTTAGCCCATGTAATGAGGCCAGTAAAAAAGCAACAAACGACTTTAATATTGTCAATTGTGCTCTTTTTATGGCCTGAACTCAGCTCATGTAAGTGCAGTCTAATTATCACTGTGTGATGGTACCATATGTAGCTTTTGGCATCCCATGTTTAACTTTTGAACAGGGCCCCACTTTGTCTAAAACTGGTCCAGCCACATTAACACGGAATTGCAACTTTCTACCTATGCTCAGCGTGTTAGGCGTCGGGCGTCTGCTGGACCTGAAGTGGGATATGAACCATCAGTGGAATCTGTGGTCTCACATTCTGGTCTAGCCGGGGCAGATGCTGCTCAGCTTCGCCATCGATCCCGGCGCCTAGCCAGTACACAGAAGGTACAAGCTGTTGCTAGGGTCTTTGTTCCTAGCAGCTTTAAGCATAGGTTACAGAAAGGAACAGGGCTGCCACAGCCTAAGTCCAGGAGTTCCTGCACTGAGCATGTCCGTGACGTGGCAGACCGTGATTGGTGATTTGATGTCAGCTGATCCGGTGACCTGGCACCGCCTGATTGGTCACGGGTGACGTCTTCAGTGATGCGTTTAATGAGACGGCTTGGGGCAGGGCTTAGCCTTTAAATAGCCTTACCGCAAGCATGGCGGCACGGTCAAATCATATCTTATAGATCGTGCATGTGTGCAGACGCTTGTCAGTTTGGGCTCCACGTGCTCTTTAGTTTCGCTCTCCGTGACCTGCCAATGCCAGAGTTAACTCGGCTAATTAGCACAGGTTACTCAGGCAGGTTAGTAGATGCTAGGCAGGTAATGAATGTGGTGCAGTCTAGCTCTGACAAAGGATAGCTATACACCCTGAGCAGACTGCGGGGCGCATAACCTGGGCATTGCCTGCAACCTGTAAGGAGAGTTGCTTCAGTCCGGTCACACACCGGCTGGCAGCACATACTCCCGGCGTGAGTTGTTCTCACTTCCTAATGGCTGGTGTGTAGCTTCTGTGCAGTCAACAGAGCTATGTCTACACATCTTCTGTGTCGTTAATGGAGATTGTGCAAATCATTATCTTTCCTGGTGTGAAGCAACACAAGCAAGATCTTATATTTTTTGGATGTCAGTTTCACTCTCATACCCCAGGGGTGTTCGGCCGCAGTCTCTCCGGCTGCACCGCGGACCCCAGGTTCGGTTGCATCTCATTATTTGATAAAGTTGTTGCAACCTTCCCTTTAACACAGTGTACACTGAAAACTCTCAGTCAGTGGTGTGTGTGGGGTTATAAAGAGATCAGCATTCAGAGAACGGCTAGATCTTCAGCTGATAATCATAAGTTCATCTAGCAGCCCAGTAAGTAACAGTTCTGGAATTGGAGTTAGATGGGGTAATTAAAACCTTTTGACATATAACTTTTAAGGCTGTAAATCAAAATAAAATAATTGAAATGTAATAAAGACATACATTTAATTACTATATATAGTGATTAAAGGGTCTAAAAAAGTAAACAATATTATGTTTTATATAATCTAGTATTATGTATTGGAATAGTACTATTTAATTCACTGTAGCATTTGTCCACACAGAAACAAGCAAAACTATTAAATGCAAATTAAATCATTCTGAGACACACTGTTTTCTTCTATTACAATGAAGTTATATGGGTGCCTGAAGCAATTTTGACAGGTATACGAGTACACAGCATATTGCTTTTAGCAACCAAGTTAGCTGCACTTCTGTCAACTAACCTCCTCGTCTAAATTTGCAGTTGAGAATTCTCCTCGTCTCGCCTAATGACATTCTTTGTATAGCATACTTTCGGCAGATACCCACAGACCAGCAGGATGACTCCATATCCTATTATAATCTGCCAGGTAGAAATAGATAAATTTATTAGCCTGCATTCTGCTTGTTTCATCATTCTGACAGCCTCCCATGAGCCTGAATTCATCAACTCCTTCAGAACAGCCAGCCTCTGCATCTTCTGACAGCTAAATCTCCATGACAGTACATCAGGTTAATTGATCTTTAATCTCTATTTAATTACTCATTAATAATCTAACTCCTGATTCAATTTTTAATTAATTGGTAGTTGTTTACTTGGGGCAGCTTGGTAGAGGAACTTACAACTGCGATATCTTGTATAACAAGGGAGCTATGGTAACACCTGTTGGGGCTAGTAGTTTAAGAGTTGCTAGTGTGAGTCAAAATTTCCTGCAATGATTATTATCCATAAATAGCATTGCTTCGAACCGTCCTGGATCCAGCGGGACAGACCCGGATTTGGGTCTCTGTCTTGCTGTTCCAGCCAGTGATCTAAATGTCCCTTCTGTGCTCCTTAGAATAGTGGTGCACAGCGTGAGCACTGACCTGCTGAGCTCACATTGCGCAGTGTTGAGTACCTCCTCAGATGACAAAAGTGGTTTATCTCCTTTCTTTGTCTTCTCTTCTTCAGGCACAAAGTGCTCCATAAGCGTTGTGTGCCGATTAGTAGCTTCCACACGGCCAAGGCTACTGTTACACGCTGCGGTCACTTGCCTGACACAGAGCTGCCGGGTCCTAGCTCACTCAGATCAGCTCTGCCATCGACTTAACGCTACCGATATTTTCCCTGTAGCTGGTGTTCCTCAGGATGCATCAGCTACAGTGGAAAATATGTACAGTAAAGAAAAAATAATTTTTAGTCCTCCAGAGATCTGCTACGAGCTTTTTGTGGACAAATTGTAAAAGATATATATATATATATATATATATATATATATATATATATATTTAATCTTTATTATCACATATCTATCTATCTATCTATCTATCTATCCATCTATCTATCTACAGCTTCCGTGTCCTTTCTGAAGAAAAGTATCCACACAGCTTGATGCTGCCACCACCATGTTTGATGATGGAGATGGTGTTTTCAAGGTGATCTGCAAATTTTTTCCACCACAAAAAGCGTTTTACGTTTACCTCCAAAAAGATCTACTTAGGTCTCATCTGACCAGATCACCTTCTTCCACACACCATGTATGGGACACAGCTAGCAAGTGTGTCATCATCAGGTTTCTGATGATGACCCTAGAGGCCATGCGTAGCCCCAATTATTCTGATCCTGGAATTCTACGTTACCTGTCTCTAGGATTATTGTGTGCTATTAAATTTGATTTCGAGTAGGTTGGGATGAGAACAAAGAAAGTTCCGGCAGGAAGCTACATTCCTTGCTAGAGCTGGCAGACCATGCTCTCACAATACACAAAGAACATTTACCTGAAAGGAGGGGGCGAGTGGACATTCCAAAGGAGAGAGAGAGAGAGAGGTGGAGGGGGCAGCCTTTCACAGAAGGAAAAGGAAAGAGGAGTTGCAACCAAGTGGCTGCTCATGAAGCTCAATTTTACATAAACCAAAAAGGGGAAGGGCAGTAAGTCAGCTTTGGTTGTATAGCCTGGACATTGGAAAACAATTCATACTTTCCTGACAATCAGGAATGGAGATAAAAGCAGTGAGTGACACCAGAGCTGCCCTTTAGCTTCTAGCACCACCCTCAAATAAACCGTCATCAGGGGGTTGGTGCTGGTGTCACTCACTGCTTCTATCTCTACCACTGATGGTGACGTCTTCTTTCACAAAAGCTATGACAGTGAAGACAGAAGCAAAGTGAATGCACTGCACTCACATCTACAACAGGGTATATCTCTCAGGATCCAGGATGTCTTCAGAGTGGG
>JARQOD010000003.1:481211627-481372367 GCA_033576555.1 Oophaga sylvatica | reverse complement strand
TTGGGGGGTTTTTTGGGGTATTAAATGGGAGGGGGAGGGGGCCGGTGGCGAAGGGGGGGGGGTGGGGGGAATAACTGGGTGGGTGTATTTGGGGGATATAACCTCGTAGGCACCGGGGCCCCCTATCATTACATACATCCCTGGGTACGAGATAGCATCCATGCGCGGGGCTACGCCAAAAAAAATGTGGTTTGGTAACTTCTTGCTTCTGAATGCATCGTTTGCAAAGTGTTTTAAGCCTAGAATGCGGAGCTGACTGAAAAGCCTGCAGCCATTTGCCGACAAACTTTAAGAAGTTCAAAAATGATGCATTAAATGCAAAATTTGGGGGGCCATAGACTTTTCCTGACCCCTCGCACAGCCGCCCAGAAGCCCAGGTGTACAGGGGTGGGCAGAAGGGGGGGTAAAGGAAATCATCTCCGACCAGCAGCCTCATGCAATGCACTCGGCAACGAGCTGCAGCGCTGGGGAGGGGACAGAGGGCTCACTTCTGGAAGGGCGGATGGCCCGGGCCCCTGTCAAGGGTCCCTCTGAGGGGTCCCTGAGATCGCTGTGGAAGGGTTTTGAGATGAGTTCTGAGCAAGGCTCCTCGGTGGTTCAAGGGGGTGCTAGTCTGTCCAGTGAGTTGGAGAGGGGGTCAGGTGTTATGACGGTCTTAAAAAAGGGGGAGCACCTTTTCCCATGGGGGTTGCCGTGATCAATTTTTTCGGTCGAATCCTTTATTCCATTTCCCTTGTACCTGCTGTGTCTGTCGCATCTTCTAAAACGATAAGCATTTTTTTTTTTTGTGTTTGTGCATATTTTTGTTTTTTGTCCTGCATTCCGTGGGGGCCTTCAGGGTCCCCCCCCGGGGGCTTTTCCCTCTCATTTTGTTCACCACTGATGTTTGTACTTTTGCTTTTTCCAGTTTTTTCATGGCTCTGTTTTATTTTTTACCCAGAGAACTTTTTTTGGTGAAGGGGGCGTGTGATCTCAGGGGTTTTTTTAAATTTTTAGAGTTTTGGTTCTTTAGGTTTTTTTTCAGTAAGTACCCTCCCCTCCTTTCTATTTTTTGTTTTTTGGGGCCCCCAAAGTTTGCTCATACTATTTTCTTTCTGTGTCAGAATTTATCTTTTTTAACCGCCATACATGTTTGGGGCTTTCTATTGTCTTTGGGGTTTTGCTCCGGGCAATAGCTTTCCTTACTATCTTGGTATTTTTTTCCAGGCTTGACGAGCGTCAGACCAACAGGAACGTCCAACGGCTGCCCTAGTTTTTTGGGGTTACAGGGTACTCAATCTCTAGATTTTTCCGCCTGGTGTATTTTCCTTTTTTGCTGCCTCCTCAGCTACCGAAACATAACATATCACCGCCAAAAAATTTTAAAATTTTTGGACTCACAGAAGGGAAAAATATTGCAGAGTTGTCAGGATTTTTTCTGGGGGGGCATTTTTTTTTTTTTTTCCCCTTATCTCTGGTGCTGGGGAGGACTTTTCTCTCAATGGAGTTTGCACAGTTTCTTGGGCCTGTGGTCAATGCCACTGGGGGGGTTGGGTATGCTATCATCTTGCTGGTTGCCTGTTTGGAACCTAGGTTTTCCCTGCCAGATTTGTTTTAGGAGACAGCTAAGTTTCAGAATTTCAAAAAAATTTAAATTTTTTTTTTTCCTTAAAAATCTAATCCTCAGGAACCAGGCCCCCGGGGTTTAAATTTTTCACTCTCCCCCGCGGCGATCCCAGGATTGGGTTTTTCCCCCGATACCTGGGGATCCTTTTTGAGTGAGTTGAGCTTTTTTCGGCTTGGGTTATTGTACATGAGCCTAATGCACTGATCAACTGAGAAAGCCTTGTTGGCTTTAAAATCAGGGGTTTTTATGACCTGAGTTTTACGTCAAATTTTCCCGGTGGGCAGTCCTGCCCAAAAGGGGAAGAACGCTTTGGACCCCTTTTTCCGGGAAAAGGGCTGTCAATTGTAAAGGATGTTATGGGGGGGTTTCCCCCGCCCCCCCTGGTTAAAAGATTCTATGTCATTAGCTTTTTAAATTTTACAGACTTTGCGTGAGCGGAGAAGTATCGGGAAGGGTTTTTTTCCTTTTGAACCAGCTTTTGAACCCATGCAGTGTGATAGAGTGGGTCCTGGGCAAGCGTCATGAGTTTCGAAAGCGAATGGGTTATGTTTCTACTGTGGTGATGCCTCTCATGCTATTTCAGTCTGCCCTAAGCGGGGAAGACGTTTTTGCACCTCAGTTGTCTTGGGTAGTGTTCAGACTAAGTTTTTATAATTACTTTCCTCTGATATGCTCTCTGTTCCTCATTTTCTGCTCAGGCTTTCGTTGATTCTGGAGCAGCTATTAAACCTGATGGATTATGATTTTGCTAAACTTTTGGATTTCCCTTGATACCCTACAGAAGTCTATTCCCTACTGGGGATCGATTCTACCCTTTGGCTGAGAATAAACCCCCAGTTTCTACTCAGGTGATAATGAGGGTTGAACCTGATCACCAGGAGGTGCTGCAAATTTTTTGGTTCTGTATAATTCGCATGACATTATCGTGCGGGGTTTTTCCTTGGTTACAGTCTCATAATCCTGTTTTGGATTGGAAAATCTGGTCTGTAACCAGTTGGGGCTGCCAATGTGTTAATACCAAACTCCTGTTTTTTCTGCCTCCCCCCAGGCTCAGGATGTTCCTGACTTTTTGATTGATTTTCTGATGTGTTTAGCGAAAGTAAATCTGCATCCTTGCCTCCCCATAGGAGCTATGACTGCGCTATTGAATTAGTGCCGGGTAGTAAATTCCCTAAAGGTCGCCTTTTTAACTGTCTGTACCTGAACATGACGCTATGCGGTCTTATATCAAGGAATCATTGGAGAAGGGTCATATCAGACCATCCTCTTTTACCCTTTAGGTGCCGGTTTTTTCTTTGTGGCCAAAAAGGATGGTTCATTAAGGCCGTGTATTGATTTTCGTCTCTTGAACAATATTACTGTGAAATATCAATACCCGTTACCCTTGATTTCTGACCTGTTTTCCAGGGTGAAAAAACGCTACTTGGTTTACCCAAGCTTGACCTCAGGGGGGCGTAATAACCTTATTCGCATTAAGCACGGGGATGAATGGAAGACGGCATTCAATACCCCTAAGGGCATTTGAGTACCTGGTGATGCCCTTTGGGCTCACTATGCTCCTTCCGTCTTCCAGTCCTTCATGAATGACATTTTTTAGGGATTTTGTGGGCAAATTTCTGATTGTTTATTTGGTGAATATCTTGATTTTTTCTAATGACTGGGACTCTCATGTGAAACATGTTCGAACTGTATTCCAGATTTGAGAGAGAATGCTCTGATTTGAAGGGATCAAAGTGTCTTTTTGGCGTTACAGAGGATCTCATTTATGGGATTCATTTTGTCCCCATCTTTATTGAAATGGACCCGGTCAAGGTTCAGGCCATCTGTGATTGGGTCCAACCTACTTCATTAAAGGGTCTTCAGAGATTTTTGGGTTTTGCCAATTTTTATCGTAAATTTATTGGTAATTTCTCGGTTTTTTGTTAAACCATTAACTGATTTGACCAAAAGGGTTCTGATGTGGGGAATTGGCCTCCTGAGGCAGTCTCTGCATTTCAGGAACTTAAGCAGAGATTCACTTCTGCTCCTGTTCTACGGGAGCCTGATGTTTCTCTGCCATTTCAGTGGAGTTGATGCCTCTGAAATTGGGCAGGGGCCGTTTTGTCCCAAAAAGATCCAGAGACCTCTAAAAGTAACCCTTGTGCCTTTTTCTCTCGAAAATTTTCTCCTACTGAACGTAATTATGACGTGGGTAAACGGGAGTTATTGGCCATGAAGTGGGCTTTTGAAGAGTGGAGACATTGGCTGGAGGGAGCCAAACATCAGGTGGTGGTCCTTACGGACTATAAGAATCTGGTCTATCTGGAATCTGCCAAGCGACTCAATCCTAGACAGGCCAGGTGGGCCTTGTTTTTCACACGTTTTAATTTTTGTGGTTCCTTTCTTCCTGGCACAAAGAATGTTAAGGCGGATGCCCCCCTCGAGGAGTTTCCTTGCGGACTCTCCTGAGTTATCTGATCCTTCTGTTATTTTTGAAAGAGGGTGTAGTTCTTTCCGCCATCTCGCCCAATTTGAGACTTGCTCTGGAGGGGTGTCAGGAGGATAGGCCCCAGTGCTGCCCTTTGGAAAATTGTTTGTCCCGGACCAGTGGAAAAAGAGTGTGATGTCTGAGATTCATTGTTCCGCGTTGGCTGGGCATCCCGGGAATTTTTGGTACCAGAGGGCTTGGTTAGTCCGTCCTTTTGGTGCCTACCTTGTCTCGTGATGTCAGGGGAAATTTGTGCAGTCCTGCGGGACTTGCTCTCGCTCCAAGCCTTCTCTCGCTCTAGTGGTTTGTTGATGCCATTTCCTTGTGCCCAAGAGACCATGGGCCCATATCTCTATGGATTCATTTCCGACCTTCCTGTTTCTCAGAGAATGACCACCATCTGGGTAATTTGTGATAGGTTTTCCAAGATGATACATCTTGTGCCATTACCTAAGTTGCCTTCCTCCTCTGAATTGGTGCCGTTGTTCCTTCAGCACGTGGTTCGTTTACACGGCATTCCTGAGAACATTGTGTCTGACAGAGGATTCCAGTTTGTTTCCAGATTTTGGAGGACTTTTTGTTCTAAACTGGGTGTTCAATTGTCTTTCTCCTCGGCATTTCATCCTCAGACCAATGGTCAAACTGAGAGAACAAACCAGACATTGGACACTTATCTAAGATGCTTTGTGTCTGCTGATCAGGATGACTGGGTCTCATTTTTGCCTTTGGCTGAGTTTGCTCTTAATAATAGGGCTAGCTCTGCTACTTTGATGTCTCCGTTTTTCTGTAATTCTGGATTTCACCCTCGATTTTCTTCAGGACAGACGGAGGCTTCTGTCTGTCCAGGTTTGACTCTGTTGTGGAGCGTATGCAACTGATTTGGGACCAGGTAGTGGAGAGGTTGTCCCTCTCTCAGGAGAGGGCCCAGCGGTTTGCTAACCGGCATAGGACTGATGGTCCTCGGTTTAAAGTGGGGACTTGGTCTGGTTGTCCTCAAAGAATATTCCTATGAGAGTAGCATCTCCTAAATTTAAGCCTAGGTTCATTGGACCTTATAAGATCATGGAGATTATTAATCCTGTTTCTTTTCGTTTGCTTCTTCCAGGGACATTTAAGATCCATAACGTGTTCCACAAGTCCTTGTTGAAGAGGTTTGTTGAGCCAGTGGTTCCTGCTGCTTTGCCTCCTGACCCTATTTTGGTTGAGGGCAATCTGGAGTATGTGGTTGAGAAAATATTAGATTCTCGTTTTTCTAGACGGAAACTCCAGTATTTGGTTAAATGGAGAGGTTATGGTCAGGAGGACAATTCTTGGGTGTTTGCTTCGGACATCCATGCTAGGAGACTTATCCGTGCGTATCATAGAACTCATCCTGACTGACCTGGTTGCTCAAATGAGGGTTCGGTGACCCCTCCTCAAGGGGGGGGTACTGTTGTGAATGGGTTTGAGATGAGTTCTGAGCAGAGGCTCCCTCTGGTGGTTACAAGCGGTGCTAGTCTGTCCAGTGAAGATTGTGAGGACTGGGAATCAGGTGTTACTGACTGGTCTTATATAAGGGAGTCACCTTCCCATCAGGGTTTCCGGTGATCAATTGTTCTGGTCTGAATCCTTTATTCCAGTTTCCCTTGTAGCCTGCTGTGTCGTGTCTGCATCTCCTGCTAACAGATAAGACATTTTCTTCTTTTGTGTTTGTGCTATATTTTTGCATTTTGTCCTGCACTTCTGTGGGGGCCTTCAGGGTCCCCTCCGGGGGCTTCTGCCCTCTCAGTTTTGTTCAGCCACTGATGTTTGTACTTTTGCTTTTTCCAGTTTTTTCAGTGGCTGCTGTTTTGATTTTGTTACACCAGAGAACTAATTTAGGTGGAAGAGGTCGTGTGATCTCAGGTGTTTTTGAAATTAGTAGAGTTGGTTCTTTTCAGGGTTTTCTGGGATTGCAGTAAGTACCCTTCCTATCCTTTTCTATTTAGTTAGTTTGGGCCCCATCGTTTGCTCATACTATTTTCTTTCTGTGTCAGTATTTCATCTTGTCTAACCGCCATTACATGTTTGGGGGCTTTCTATTTTCTTTGGGGTTCTGCTCCGGGGCAGATAGCTTTCCTATATCTATCTTTAGGTGTAGTTAGTTTCTCAGGCTGTGACGAGGCGTCTAGGACCAACGTAGGAACGCTCCACGGCTGCCTCTAGTTGTTGTGGTTAGTCAGGGTACTGCAATCTCATAGATTCCAACTGCTCTGGTGTATTGCCTTTTTTGCCTGCACTCCTCAGCTACCGAAACATAACAGATCGCCCCAGAAGGGTACAACTCTGTGGGCTCCCGAGTGCTGGTCACAGTTCTGTGGAATAAAGAAAAAAAAATACAATTAATATACTGTTATTGAATTGCCCTTGCTGAAAAAAAAATTTAGTTAGACATGTTATCATTTTGTAAAACTTGGGGTGGGTAATATTTACCTTCTGGTGACCATTGTAACCCGGAGGAACGACAGGGCTTCAGCGTACTTGTATGTGCTCCTGCGTCCTCGAGATCCACTCGGGGCCCACATCTCTTTATTGATCTCCTTCTTGAAGCGATCCCTCACAGACCGCCACCCCTTCACAATTCTGTCCCCTGAAACGAGATAGCAAACATTGGTTAATATACAACATCAGTGTTTCCCAAACTCCAGTCCTCACAGACCACACCAGTTATGTTCTCAGGATTTCCAGTGTTGCACAAAAGTAAATCATGAAAACATGACCCGTGGGGGCCACGAGGACTGGAGTTTGGGAAACACAGCTTTGAGTCCAGCAACCTGAACTGTATATAATTACGGTGTTCAAGCTTGGCCAGAGCATCGAGGTCCTCCCAGCGGTCCACGAGTTGTGAAAAGATCTCCTCCCAGAGCCTCCGGGTCACTATCACATCAGCATGGCTGCGGTCCCCCATGTTCCACAGTGGCTCCCTTTCTCGGACCAGATCAATGAGGAGGTCCACGTTGAGAACCCCCTCCTCACCAACCGAGGCAGGAGCACGCTGTGAAGTCTGTTAAAGAAAAAGAGAAAAAATATACATTAGTCTCCAAACTACCAAGGAAAAAAAACATGTAAATAAAAAAGTTATCCAAAAAAATTTACCAAAACAAATTTAAAAAAATAAATAAATACTTACATGATGGTGACCGCCGCGTTGCTCACGCCGACGACCCTGGGAGGTACTGCGATGACCTCTTTGCCGAGCACCATTTCCGGAACACTATATAAAAAAAAAATTATGTGCTTGGATGTAGGCATATGTGTTTAGGTGCAGTGTGATGTCTTTACTAAATTGTTTTCTATGTGTTGTGTGTAGTGTGATGTTATGTTTGAGCGATGCATGCAGGAAACTTGCGAATTGCGAGACCACTCCAGGTATCTCTCTACCCCTTCGTTCTTGTCCTGGAGCTCCTCTTCAGGTTCCATTTCCTGTTATAAATAAAAAGTAATGCCCTTAATATATAAATAACAGAGATGCGATTGTGCAATAAAAAAAAACAAAATACTCTAAACGCTGACGATGCTTCGGAGGGCTCCCAGAAGAAGACGTGTCCTGTGCTGGTGGCGTTGATGGCTGTCTTCTGCTGTGAAATAAAGACAAACAAAGGCCATGCAATATCAAGTGATATTGCATGGCCCTGGCTGGAAGGGGTAGTGTGTGATATTTACCATCTGCTGTCTGCTGATGTGCTCTCCTCACGGCCTGAACTGTCCTGTGCTGGCGTTGAGGGCCGTCTTCTGCTGTGGAATAAAGACAAACAAAGGCCATGCAGTATCAAGTGATATTGCATGGCCCTGGCTGGAAGGGGTAGTGTGTGATATTTACCATCTGCTGTCTGCTGATGTGCTCTCCTCACTGCCTGAACTGTCCTGTGCTGGCGTTGAGGGCCGTCTTCTGCTGTGGAATAAAGACAAACAAAGGCCATGCAATATCAAGTGATATTGCATGGCCCTGGCTCAAAGGAGTAGTGCGTGATATTTACCGTCTGCTGTCTGCTGACATGCTCTCCTGCTCTTCTTGGGCTGGAGGTGGTACTGCTGGCGTCGGAGTTGTTGGTCGGCTTGTTCTGTGGAATAAGGAGAAAAAATGGCCATGCAATATCAATTGAGGTAGTGCGTTATATTTACCGTCTGGTTTCTGCTCCCATGCTCTCCATCAGCAGCAGCATCTATTGGAGTCCTGGGGGTGTAGGTGCTCCTGGTGACCGGCTTGTGCTGTTGAATAAAGAGGAAAAAAAAGGTCATGAATATATTGATATTGCATACTCCTCGCTGAAAGTGCTTGTCTGTGATATTTACCGTCTTGCATCTGGTCCCAGCTGCATCATGGCCACAGATTCTTGGGGTCGTGCTGTTGGTGGTGGTGCTGGTCTGGCCTCCTGTCCTCCTCTCCTGCAGCTGGCTCCTCGGCGGCTGGCTCCATATCGTCCTCCTGCTTTCTTTGCTGGCTGCATGGTTATGGCTGAGGGTGGTCCCACCAACATTGTTTATATAGGTTGGCTGTGGGCTGGGCTACAAAACCCAAACCAGACAGAAAAAAAAGGATCCGGATGCCGGATTCGGCAAAAACCGGATCCGGCGCATTGCGGCGCTCATAGACTTTCATTGTAAAAAAAAAAGTTACATGAGACGTTTTTCCCAGACGCCAGATTGAGACCAGACGCCGGATCTGGCGAAAAATGGACGCGCCGCATGCTAATGCGGCACGATCCCGCACTAATGTTAGTCTATGGTAAAAAACCGGATCCGGTTTTATTTTTTACCGGATCCGGCTTTCAGAAAACATGCCGGAACTCGCCTGATTGAAAAAACCTGATGTGTGAAACAGGCCATAGAGAGAAAATAATGCAATGAATACATGAAGATTGCATGGCCCTGGCTGAAACACAAAAGTTGGTTAATGTTTTGGGGAATGGGGTGTGTGATATTTACCGTCTGGCGTCTGCGCTGTATCCTCCTGTCCCAGTTCATGGTGGTCCCCGGACTCCATTTCGGTGGGTGGATATATGTTTGCTGTGGGCTGGGCTACTTGAGCTTTCTCAAACTAAAAAACCGGATCAGGCCATCGGATCAGGCTTTTGCCGGATCCGGTGCATTGCGGCGCTCATAGACTTTCATTGGGAGCAAAGCTTCTGGCTTTTTGGCCGGAGACAAAAAACGATACAGTAGCCGTTTTTCTAGACGGCGGAATGAGACCAGACGACCAGATCCAGCAAAAAACGAACAAAACGCAAGTACATGAGGCGCGATCCGGCGCTAATATAAGTCGATGTTAAAAAAAACGGATCTGGCATTTCAGTTCGCCGGATCCAGTGTTTAAAAAAAAGGCCGGATTGCGCCTGACGTAAAAAAAACTGATGTGTGAAAGAGGCCTATTCCACAGCAGATGCCATGGTAGAGCACAGGCAGCCAACTTTTGTGTTTCAACCAGGACCATGCAATCTCCATGTATTCATTGCATTTTTTTCTCTTTATTCCACAGCAGACACCGTCGTACAGCACAGGAAGCGGAACCAATGGAGTCTGCAGCAAGACAGCAGATCTTCTTCTGGGAGCCCTCCCTCGCATCGGCAGCGCTTAGCTGTAAATTTTTTTTGTTTTTTTTATTTCACAATCCATCTCTGGGATATATCTATTAATTATTTTTTTTATAACAGGAATCTGAAGCTGAGGAGCTCCCAGAAGAAGAAGGAAGGGGTGGACAGATACCCGGAGTGGGCTCGCAATTCGTAAGTTTCCTGCGTCCATTGCTGAAACACAACATCACACTACACATAACACATAGAAAAAAAAATACAGACTTCACACTGCACACAACACATGCCTACATCCAACCACATAAATTTTTTTTTCATAGTCTTCCGCATCTGGTGCTTCCAGAGGTCCTCGTAGTGCCTCCCAGGGTCGGCGTGAGCAACGCGGCGGTCTCCATCCTGTAAGTATTTCCTTTTTTTACATTTAATTTTCTAGGTTTTTTGTTCCTCTTGTTTTTTAAAAAAAATTTCTTTCTAGTTTTGAGGCTAATGTTTTTTTTATTTGTCTTTTTCTTTTAGGCTTCACAGCGTGCTCCCGACTCCGATGGTGAGGAGGGGGGAATAGATGTGGACCTCCTCATCGATCTGATCCAAGAGCGGGAGCCGCTGTGGAACATGGGGGACCGCCACCCTGCTGATCAGACAGTGAGCCGTCAGCTCTGGGAGGAAGTCTGTTCCCAACTTGTGGGCTACTGGGAGGACCTCGAAGCTCGGTCCCAGTCTAAAATGCGTAAGTATATAAGTAGTAGTATAGGAACTGTATTACTCGTCAAACTCAAATCTGACAGGTCGACACGCCCCCTATCATTTAATCCGTCTCCCTGTCAGATTGATCCAGGTCGTCATGTCCCCTGGCTGAACTTTGCTCAGGCTGGGAAATCTGGTCTGGTGGATTTGTGAATTTCAATCAAAGTGAATTATTCATGTCTATTGTGGTGGATTTGTGAATTTCAATCAAATTGATTTATTCATCTCTATTTATATTTTATTCAGTGACTTTGATTAGTCTGTGGAGTTTTTAGTGTATTAAAGAGCAAATCTTGATTTTATTCTTATTTGTGGGTAGATGCTTTTAAGGACCCAGTAAATGTAAAGCTATTTTCTAGCAGAGTCTGTAGTACAGACTCCAGTATATAAGAATTTTTAGTGAAATACAGACTCTTAGTGAAATACAGGCACCAGATCAAAGACTTGTTTACATCCATATGAGGATCTATATTAAAAAAAGCAACGATTATTCTATAGTACCTGGGTAGATGCTTTTAAGGACCCAGTAAATGTATAAGGAGTTCTAGTTAAATACAGACTTCTGTATATAACTAGTATATAATGATTTTTAGTGAATTAAAGAGTGAATCTTGATCTTTTTTGTGGTGAGAACCTTTTAAGGACCCAGTAAATGCATGTAAAACACTATTGTGGTGGAATTTGGAATTATGACGCTCAACTTATAGTTTTATTCAGTATATATATTTTTAGCTTGGCAGTGTATCTACACTTATATCAGGACTGGGAAGAATGTACTTTTGTTACAGATCGGTAAGCTATTACTATGCTGTGTATCTAAGGCTTGGGTTGTATTGAGAGGAGCATATTTTTCTATTTACTAGCTAACATGGTACATAGATATACATCTTTACTGGCACATAGAAATGTAGTACAACAGTGTTGACATGAATTGTCAGAATGAGTGAAGGTCGATGCTACGGTAATTCAGGCAAACAGTAAATAGTATTGCATTGTGTATAGTCAGTGGGATCTTTTAAAACCAACACATTTATGTGTATTCTGATAGCAGTGCCCATAGAATGAGTGAAGGTCGATGCTATTGTGACATGTTAGAAACCACATATACTAAATAGCCCTGTATTGTGTCATGACCTGTAAGTACAATGAGAGAAGGTCGCATGCATTCATGAATTCATTTGTCTCTATTTACCTGTAAATGTGTGTAAAGGGGAAAGTCATGGCGAGATTGAAATAAATTGAAAAAGGACGCTTTTGCAGTATAAAATACAAATTTTATTAAGGTCTAAAATACATTATCATGGATAAAAATCCAAAAGAGTGGGATATACAGCATGCAGAAAAAATAACCAAAGTGTTGACATGAAGTTACAGCTCAAAGACATATACATTATCATGAATAAAAATCCAAAAGAGTGGGATATACAGCATGCAGAAAAATAGCCAAATGCAGACAGGTATGAACTACATTCAAATCAATATATAATAGTGCACATCTCCATATCTTATATGTTATAACGATAATAGACTAATCCGGTGCTAAACAATAATAACCTACATATATTTGTACATATATATGCAGTCTATGTAACTCACAATATCCCCCAATAGGCAGACATATATGCACTATATATAGGATTATAAGTATCTCAATGAAGCATGTATATCAATAAAGTAACTTCCCCATCACAGATGCTAATATAATGATGTTAGCATGCAAGTGCAGGGCTCACAATACATACTGTGCGTGCATATGAAGTCAATTAGCACATCCATATGAGGAGCTATATTAAAAAAGCAGTTGTGTATAGTTGGCCAATCAAATATTAGTTATGCGTTCGCTACCACTGTCAACCATAGCAGCTCTCATGATGCTAGCTAATCACAGATGCTAATATAATGATGTTAGCATGCAAGTACAGGGCTCACAATACATACTGTGCGTGCATATGAAGTCAATTAGCACATCCATATGAGGAGCTATATTAAAAAAGCAGTTGTGTATAGTGGGCTCACAATACATACTGTGCGTGCATATGAAGTCAATTAGCACATCCATATGAGGAGCTATATTAAAAAAGCAGTTGTGTATAGTTGGCCATTCAAATATTAGTTATGCGTTCGCTACCACTGTCAACCATAGCAGCTCTCATGATGCTAGCTATTCTGATCAGCTTATCATATCAACCATGAAGCCTCTTTTAACCACTTCACAATAATGTACAGAGGAGTTTTTATGTTTTAATACTGATAGACATATCGTGAACTGACATATAGGGTCCATGTGAGACACCATATTTTTCAAATATTAGTTAAGCGTATATTTCAACATTTTGCTCCTTCACAGATTTATTTTACATTATTTTTTTATTTTGCTTAAGGAGCGTGTACAGAGGAGTTTTTATGTTTTAATACTGATAGACATATTGTGAACGGACATATAGGGTCCATGTGAGACACCATATTTTTCAAATATTAGTTAAGCGTATATTTCAACATTTTGCTCCTTCACAGATTTATTTTACATTATTTTTTTATTTTGCTTAAGGAGCGTGTACAGAGGAGTTTTTATGTTTTAATACTGATAGACATATTGTGAACGGACATATATGGTCCATGTGAGACATGCCTGGACAAGTCCGGGCATGTCTGGGCATGCCTGGACAAGTCCTGGTCACGGGACAGCCGTGGAAAAAACAATACTGAAATTCAAAAACTATGTGCTGGCCGTTAACACGCGCACAGTCATCTATAAAATATTGAGCGAGTTGCTTCACAAACCCTCTCAAGGCATGTTGAATGTTAACGTTCCCGCTATGAGCTACACACATGACCAACTGTATAGCCTGGGATGCGTAGCGTTCTTGCAGCGCAGGCCTATTTTTAAAGACGCTAAGCCCATCAGATATAAAAGACAGGCATGTTGAGACGTGTCCCGGCCTATTTTGGTACATACCCACTCCTATGCAGCGATATTGAGTACCGTTCAACAAAAATCAGGTACAAACTTTTTAACATACCTGTGTTTCGGACCCTCAGACCATGCCAGAAGCACTCTGTGCCATGTACTCTAACTCATAATATTCGATTTTGATCAGCATTCAACAAAAAATTGGATGCTAACTTTTTAGCATACCTGTGTTTCTATAGCGAATACACAGACCCCTACAGCGCATCCCTATAGTGTAGTTTAATGTAGGGGGCAAACAGATTATCGCTGGTGCTTGGAAAATACCACATTTCATAGATGGTGCTGATCCGCTGAATCATTTTTAAACATTTCACGCCACTCATGCACCCACAGCACACTTATGCAGTACCAGCACCGCTGCAGCTAGCGCTTTTTAGCTAAAAAAGACCCTTATTTGCATCATTTTCATTATAGTACGACTGGTACATACCCACTCCTATGCAGCGATATTGAGTACCGTTCAACAAAAATCAGGTACCAACTTTTTAACATACCTGTGTTTCGGGCGCTCATGCCATACCAGAAGCACTCTGTGCCATGTACCATAGCCCATAATAATCGATCTTGATCAGTATTCAACAAAAAAAATTGGGTGCAAACTTTTTTAGCATAGCTGTGTTTCTGACTCCCATGTCGTACCAGAAAGACCTATTTTGGCACAGGACTACACCTATGCAACGGTTTTGACCACTACTCAACAAAAATGGCTACAAACTTTTTAACATATCTGTGTTTCGGACTATCATGTCATAGCAGAAGCACCCTGTGCCATGTACTCTAGACCATAATATTCGTTTTTGATCACCATTCAACAAAAAATTGCGGCATGTTGAGACGTGTCCCGGCCTATTTTGGCACATGACAAATGTTTCTGACTCTCATGTCATACCAGAAGCGCCCTGTGCCATGTACTCTAGACCATAATATTTCACATCGGGTATGGGAACTACATAGCTTTGTTTTCTCAGGTATTTAAAAAAAAGTGTGGAAAACTGAAAATCCCGCGGCCTGTGGTAATTTAGTGAGAACCATATAGACAAATCGGGTATCGTCACACACGAGACCACGACACCTCGGGCTATCACACTTACCACTAGTTTTCAAAAATCAGCTCCTTAACAATAAAGTAAGAATCGTAGCGTCCTGCATTGTGGTCTATAAATGTATAGTTTGAAAATTTACCGTTGCTAAAGAACAGTAAAAAGTCGTGCGTACAACTATCACCCCTAAAACTCTCACCACTATCACAAACACTATTGCCTACAGAGGCGCCCCGCGAGAATTTCCGTATGTGTGTATCAAGATGCTCCATGCTATGACCGAATGTTTGCTCGTGGATGCTGGCATTTCCAGTGACATCATAGTTGTGTAAATGCGCTGAGGCACGTGTATCGATCCCCTAGGGTGTAATGCGTGATCATTTTAATTAATTTTCAATTCATAACCACATGTTCTCAGGCAGACAGGTTTATTTCACAGAAGTTGACTGTACAGTTGCATAATCTTTGTTTAAAATCATACATTTGCATAATTTTGTTTAAAATCGCACAGCTCTGCAATAATGTCGGGTGTTGGACATGCACTTATCAGTCTTTCATACGTGTCGCAGAAAGATTTTAGTCTGTTCTGCGAGAGTTTATTATGCACGTACTGTGCAGACATGTCAAGAAACATTTTGGTGTGTTCACCAGTCCATACGTGTGTTGGTGTGTAAGGCGATCGACCATCATCCTTCAGCTTCTTACTTACACGCCGGCGCGATACCGCGCGTTTCTTTGACGGTAATGCATCGGCTGAATTGGCAGCTGCTGCTTCCGCGTTGCTATTTGCAGATTCTGTAGCTTGACACAGACGTATATTCTTAAGCCGGCTACTCTCAGCATTCCCGGGGTGCTCGGTTGGCGCGTCGTTTTCTTCACGATCTGCGACACACTCGTGTGAAAGAGGCTCCGTTCTCACTTCCGTTCTGTTCTCAAATCCATAATTGCGCTGCTGCAAAACTCGCGAATGACGATCCTCCGTAACTAAAGAAAAGATACGTGTTGTAGTTAACCGCTAAGTGGGGGAGATATAGGAAGAGCTACATGAGCCACATGGCTCTGATTCAACGCGATATTTGTAAAGCTACTAGCACCGATTATCTGTGAAACCGATGCATGATTGTTTGTATAAGTACACTATAGAGCGGCCTAGACATATATACTTACAAGTATGCCCCGGGTGCTGATCTACAGAGAATGCTGAATTAACAGAGAATGCTGAATTAACAGACATCTCGCTGCTCGGACGCTGCCGTATGGGGCTGTTTTCTCCCTCAAACTGCAACCTCACGGGCGATACTTTAGCAGCTGTAAATAAAATATAACATACATGAATGCGCACAACACATTCACAAAGCTAACTTGACACAGGTAAATAAAGCTAGTTACCGCAGAAATTTTTATCTGCGTGTATAACCACACTATAGAACTGCGTAGACATATATGCTTACAAGTATGAGACGTGTAGTGTAGTTCAGAGATTGGTGAATTAAACGGTGTGGAGGTACTCGGGCGTTTTCGTATGGGTGTGTTTTCTTTTTCAAGCTGCAGCCTCCTGCTCGTTAGTTTAACATCTGTAAATAAAATATAACTATTACTCGCCACAGAGATGATATCTACGTGGGCCACACGCACAAAGCTAAATTCGCAAAGCTATCGTAACGTGCGTAAATAAAATATATCCACTAGTTATTGGTGGCGTCACAGGGTACAGAGGGTACAAACACATATCACCCTGGTTTCATGGACCCGCTACCTTTTCTATTCCAGAGCCGTGTGCTTAGCGAATCACCCCATCTTTTAGGAGCGTTGGGAGGATTATAGTCCGGTTCTACGAACTCGACATCTGAATCCTGGGGATCCTCCACGATCTCAGCATCGGAATCGCGATGGTCGAGCGGCTCAGTCGCCACAGGGTTACCAACCGTCCAGTCCGCTACAACTGTATCTTTATGAGAAAATGTTTATATTATTAAAACATGTCTAGCTAACGACCCAGTCAGCTAAAATAAAATTAACTGTATGGATTTTAGCGGCAGTCTATATTAATTATTAATATTAATAGTAGACGTTATAAATTTACAGCTAGAGGGTAATGATGGTGACGCTTCGGGCGTGAAATATTGCTTCTTTAATATTGCTTCAGGACCCTTAGCAGGGATGATGTCTCTGTAAAACATTAATAGATTTTTTTCTATCTAGCAGTTCATGGTATTGACAGAGGGCGTGTTCTCTCTGTTAGCCCCTAATAAATACAGGCAGCTCACAAGCAATACAACGCTCAGCTGTAAGGCTTCGCACCTCACAGAACACAACTCCATTCTGAACAGGACTATAGTGAGTATTTTTACGGATTTCGTTTCAATTATATTTAAGTCTGTGTAGTAATTGCATGAATAGGTTACCCTTGTTTTCATAGTTGGTCTTTAGAGCTAAAGTGCGTATTTTTATGTCTTTTGTTTCAATTATATTTAAGTTTGTGTAGTATTTGCATGAATAGGTTAAGCGTGTTTTCATAGTTGATCTTTAGAGCTAAAGTGCGTATTTTTATGTCTCGTGAATATCCACGTTTGTTTCAATTATATTTAAGTTTGTGTAGTATTTGCATGAACAGCTTAGTCGTGTTTTCATACTTGATCTTTAGAGCTAAAGTGCGTATTTTTATGTCTCGTGAATAGCCACGTTTGTTTCAATTATATTTAAGTTTGTGTAGTATTTGCATGAACAGCTTAGTCGTGTTTTCATACTTGATCTTTATTTGCTTTAATTTAATAGCGGACCCTTTTTATTCAAGATGGAGTCCAGATATTCTCGCGTTCAATATTCTGCTTTGCTTTCACCAGAACAATCGGGTAAATTTTACACCGTATATAGTGTACGTCGTATTGTGTCGGGCTGTCTGAGTCTGCGCTTTGTATATATAAACGATATATTTCATTCTTATTTAAGAAGAGGGAGTCCATTCAGACTACTCCTACGAGAACCGGTTCATTACGCAGAACCTGTTAGAGGAAGGCAACTCTGCTAGCGGGCGACGAGCTTCAAGCTCTCACCAGTCTGTCACAGGCAAGAAACCTATAGCTATATCATATGTTTTAAACCTATGTATCTAGACGGGTAAACGTGGTAGCTGTAAATTTATAACGTCTACTATTAATATTAATAATTAATATAGACTGCCGCTAAAATCCATACAGTTAATTTTATTTTAGCTGACTGGGTCGTTAGCTAGACATGTTTTAATAATATAAACATTTTCTCATACAGATACAGTTGTAGCGGACTGGACGGTTGGTAACCCTGTGGCGACTGAGCCGCTCGACCATCGCGATTCCGATGCTGAGATCGTGGAGGATCCCCAGGATTCAGATGTCGAGTTCGTAGAACCGGACTATAATCCTCCCAACGCTCCTAAAAGATGGGGTGATTCGCTAAGCACACGGCTCTGGAATAGAAAAGGTAGCGGTCCATGAAACCAGGGTGATATGTGTTTGTACCCTCTGTACCCTGTGACGCCACCAATAACTAGTGGATATATTTATTTACGCACGTTACGATAGCTTTGCGAATTTAGCTTTGTGCGTGTGGCCCACGTAGATATCATCTCTGTGGCGAGTAATAGTTATATTTTATTTACAGATGTTAAACTAACGAGCAGGAGGCTGCAGCTTGAAAAAGAAAACACACCCATACGAAAACGCCCGAGCACCTCCACACCGTTTAATTCACCAATCTCTGAACTACACTACACGTCTCATACTTGTAAGCATATATGTCTACGCAGTTCTATAGTGTAGTTATACACGCAGATAAAAATTTCTGCGGTAACTAGCTTTATTTACCTGTGTCAAGTTAGCTTTGTGAATGTGTTGTGCGCATTCATGTATGTTATATTTTATTTACAGCTGCTAAAGTATCGCCCGTGAGGTTGCAGTTTGAGGGAGAAAACAGCCCCATACGGCAGCGTCCGAGCAGCGAGATGTCTGTTAATTCAGCATTCTCTGTTAATTCAGCATTCTCTGTAGATCAGCACCCGGGGCATACTTGTAAGTATATATGTCTAGGCCGCTCTATAGTGTACTTATACAAACAATCATGCATCGGTTTCACAGATAATCGGTGCTAGTAGCTTTACAAATATCGCGTTGAATCAGAGCCATGTGGCTCATGTAACTCTTCCTATATCTCCCCCACTTAGCGGTTAACTACAACACGTATCTTTTCTTTAGTTACGGAGGATCGTCATTCGCGAGTTTTGCAGCAGCGCAATTATGGATTTGAGAACAGAACGGAAGTGAGAACGAGCCTCTTTCACACGAGTGTGTCGCAGATCGTGAAGAAAACGACGCGCCAACCGAGCACCCCGGGAATGCTGAGAGTAGTCGGCTTAAGAACATACGTCTGTGTCAAGCTACAGAATCTGCAAATAGCAACGCGGAAGCAGCAGCTGCCAATTCAGCCGATGCATTACCGTCAAAGAAACGCGCGGTATCGCGCCGGCGTGTAAATAAGAAGCTGAAGGATGATGGTCGATCGCCTTACACACCAACACCCGTATGGACTGGTGAACACACCAAAATGTTTCTTGACATGTCTGCACAGTACGTGCATAATAAACTCTCGCAGAACAGACTAAAATCTTTCTGCGACACGTATGAAAGACTGATAAGTGCATGTCCAACACCCGACATTATTGCAGAGCTGTGCGATTTTAAACAAAATTATGCAAATGTATGATTTTAAACAAAGATTATGCAACTGTACAGTCAACTTCTGTGAAATAAACCTGTCTGCCTGAGAACGTGTGGTTATGAATTGAAAATTAATTAAAATGATCACGCATTACACCCTAGGGGATCGATACACGTGCCTCAGCGCATTTACACAACTATGATGTCACTGGAAATGCCAGCATCCACGAGCAAACATTCGGTCATAGCATGGAGCATCTTGATACACACATACGGAAATTCTCGCGGGGCGCCTCTGTAGGCAATAGTGTTTGTGATAGTGGTGAGAGTTTTGGGGGTGATAGTTGTACGCACGACTTTTTACTGTTCTTTAGCAACGGTAAATTTTCAAACTATACATTTATAGACCACAATGCAGGACGCTACGATTCTTACTTTATTGTTAAGGAGCTGATTTTTGAAAACTAGTGGTAAGTGTGATAGCCCGAGGTGTCGTGGTCTCGTGTGTGACGATACCCGATTTGTCTATATGGTTCTCACTAAATTACCACAGGCCGCCGGATTTTCAGTTTTCCACACTTTTTTTTAAATACCTGAGAAAACAAAGCTATGTAGTTCCCATACCCGATGTGAAATATTATGGTCTAGAGTACATGGCACAGGGTGCTTCTGGTATGACATGAGAGTCAGAAACATTTGTCATGTGCCAAAATAGGCCGGGACACGTCTCAACATGCCGCAATTTTTTGTTGAATGGTGATCAAAAACGAATATTATGGTCTAGAGTACATGGCACAGGTGCTTCTGCTATGACATGATAGTCCGAAACACAGATATGTTAAAAAGTTTGTAGCCATTTTTGTTGAGTAGTGGTCAAAACCGTTGCATAGGTGTAGTCCTGTGCCAAAATAGGTCTTTCTGGTACGACATGGGAGTCAGAAACACAGCTATGCTAAAAAAGTTTGCACCCAATTTTTTTTGTTGAATACTGATCAAGATCGATTATTATGGGCTATGGTACATGGCACAGAGTGCTTCTGGTATGGCATGAGCGCCCGAAACACAGGTATGTTAAAAAGTTGGTACCTGATTTTTGTTGAACGGTACTCAATATCGCTGCATAGGAGTGGGTATGTACCAGTCGTACTATAATGAAAATGATGCAAATAAGGTCTTTTTTAGCTAAAAAGCGCTAGCTGCAGCGGTGCTGGTACTGCATAAGTGTGCTGTGGGTGCATGAGTGGCGTGAAATGTTTAAAAATGATTCAGCGGATCAGCACCATCTATGAAATGTGGTATTTTCCAAGCACCAGCGATAATCTGTTTGCCCCCTACATTAAACTACACTATAGGGATGCGCTGTAGGGGTCTGTGTATTCGCTATAGAAACACAGGTATGCTAAAAAGTTAGCACCCAATTTTTTGTTGAATGCTGATCAAAATCGAATATTATGAGTTAGAGTACATGGCACAGAGTGCTTCTGTCATGGTCTGAGGGTCCGAAACACAGGTATGTTAAAAAGTTTGTACCTGATTTTTGTTGAACGGTACTCAATATCGCTGCATAGGAGTGGGTATGTACCAAAATAGGCCGGGACACGTCTCAACATGCCTGTCTTTTATATCTGATGGGCTTAGCGTCTTTAAAAATAGGCCTGCGCTGCAAGAACGCTACGCATCCCAGGCTATACAGTTGGTCATGTGTGTAGCTCATAGCGGGAACGTTAACATTCAACATGCCTTGAGAGGGTTTGTGAAGCAACTCGCTCAATATTTTCTAGATGACTGTGCGCGTGTTAACGGCCAGCACATAGTTTTTGAATTTCAGTATTGTTTTTTCCACGGCTGTCCCGTGACCAGGACTTGTCCAGGCATGCCCAGACATGCCCGGACTTGTCCAGGCATGTCTCACATGGACCCTATATGTCCGTTCACAATATGTCTATCAGTATTAAAACATAAAAACTCCTCTGTACACGCTCCTTAAGCAAAATAAAAAAATAATGTAAAATAAATCTGTGAAGGAGCAAAATGTTGAAATATACGCTTAACTAATATTTGAAAAATATGGTGTCTCACATGGACCCTATATGTCCGTTCACAATATGTCTATCAGTATTAAAACATAAAAACTCCTCTGAACACGCTCCTTAAGCAAAATAAAAAAATAATGTAAAATAAATCTGTGAAGGAGCAAAATGTTGAAATATACGCTTAACTAATATTTGAAAAATATGGTGTCTCACATGGACCCTATATGTCAGTTCACGATATGTCTATCAGTATTAAAACATAAAAACTCCTCTGTACATTATTGTGAAGTGGTTAAAAGAGGCTTCATGGTTGATATGATAAGCTGATCAGAATAGCTAGCATCATGAGAGCTGCTATGGTTGACAGTGGTAGCGAACGCATAACTAATATTTGATTGGCCAACTATACACAACTGCTTTTTTAATATAGCTCCTCATATGGATGTGCTAATTGACTTCATATGCACGCACAGTATGTATTGTGAGCCCACTATACACAACTGCTTTTTTAATATAGCTCCTCATATGGATGTGCTAATTGACTTCATATGCACGCACAGTATGTATTGTGAGCCCTGCACTTGCATGCTAACATCATTATATTAGCATCTGTGATTAGCTAGCATCATGAGAGCTGCTATGGTTGACAGTGGTAGCGAACGCATAACTAATATTTGAATGGCCAACTATACACAACTGCTTTTTTAATATAGCTCCTCATATGGATGTGCTAATTGACTTCATATGCACGCACAGTATGTATTGTGAGCCCACTATACACAACTGCTTTTTTAATATAGCTCCTCATATGGATGTGCTAATTGACTTCATATGCACGCACAGTATGTATTGTGAGCCCTGCACTTGCATGCTAACATCATTATATTAGCATCTGTGATTAGCTAGCATCATGAGAGCTGCTATGGTTGACAGTGGTAGCGAACGCATAACTAATATTTGATTGGCCAACTATACACAACTGCTTTTTTAATATAGCTCCTCATATGGATGTGCTAATTGACTTCATATGCACGCACAGTATGTATTGTGAGCCCTGCACTTGCATGCTAACATCATTATATTAGCATCTGTGATGGGGAAGTTACTTTATTGATATACATGCTTCATTGAGATACTTATAATCCTATATATAGTGCATATATGTCTGCCTATTGGGGGATATTGTGAGTTACATAGACTGCATATATATGTACAAATATATGTAGGTTATTATTGTTTAGCACCGGATTAGTCTATTATCGTTATAACATATAAGATATGGAGATGTGCACTATTATATATTGATTTGAATGTAGTTCATACCTGTCTGCATTTGGCTATTTTTCTGCATGCTGTATATCCCACTCTTTTGGATTTTTATTCATGATAATGTATATGTCTTTGAGCTGTAACTTCATGTCAACACTTTGGTTATTTTTCTGCATGCTGTATATCCCACTCTTTTGGATTTTTATCCATGATAATGTATTTTAGACCTTAATAAAATTTGTATTTTATACTGCAAAAGCGTCCTTTTTCAATTTATTTCAATCTCGCCATGACTTTCCCCTTTACACACATTTACAGGTAAATAGAGACAAATGAATTCATGAATGCATGCGACCTTCTCTCATTGTACTTACAGGTCATGACACAATACAGGGCTATTTAGTATATGTGGTTTCTAACATGTCACAATAGCATCGACCTTCACTCATTCTATGGGCACTGCTATCAGAATACACATAAATGTGTTGGTTTTAAAAGATCCCACTGACTATACACAATGCAATACTATTTACTGTTTGCCTGAATTACCGTAGCATCGACCTTCACTCATTCTGACAATTCATGTCAACACTGTTGTACTACATTTCTATGTGCCAGTAAAGATGTATATCTATGTACCATGTTAGCTAGTAAATAGAAAAATATGCTCCTCTCAATACAACCCAAGCCTTAGATACACAGCATAGTAATAGCTTACCGATCTGTAACAAAAGTACATTCTTCCCAGTCCTGATATAAGTGTAGATACACTGCCAAGCTAAAAATATATATACTGAATAAAACTATAAGTTGAGCGTCATAATTCCAAATTCCACCACAATAGTGTTTTACATGCATTTACTGGGTCCTTAAAAGGTTCTCACCACAAAAAAGATCAAGATTCACTCTTTAATTCACTAAAAATCATTATATACTAGTTATATACAGAAGTCTGTATTTAACTAGAACTCCTTATACATTTACTGGGTCCTTAAAAGCATCTACCCAGGTACTATAGAATAATCGTTGCTTTTTTTAATATAGATCCTCATATGGATGTAAACAAGTCTTTGATCTGGTGCCTGTATTTCACTAAGAGTCTGTATTTCACTAAAAATTCTTATATACTGGAGTCTGTACTACAGACTCTGCTAGAAAATAGCTTTACATTTACTGGGTCCTTAAAAGCATCTACCCACAAATAAGAATAAAATCAAGATTTGCTCTTTAATACACTAAAAACTCCACAGACTAATCAAAGTCACTGAATAAAATATAAATAGAGATGAATAAATCAATTTGATTGAAATTCACAAATCCACCACAATAGACATGAATAATTCACTTTGATTGAAATTCACAAATCCACCAGACCAGATTTCCCAGCCTGAGCAAAGTTCAGCCAGGGGACATGACGACCTGGATCAATCTGACAGGGAGACGGATTAAATGATAGGGGGCGTGTCGACCTGTCAGATTTGAGTTTGACGAGTAATACAGTTCCTATACTACTTATATACAGTTCAGTTGGGCTGCTGGATGTAAAGTTGTGTTTCCCTAACTCCAGGCCTCGTGGCTCACGCGGGTTATGTTTTCAGGATTTACTTTTGTGCAACACTATGCAAAATCCTGAAAACATAATCCGTGGGGGTCGTGAGGATTGTAGTTTGGGAAACACTAACCAACTAACCAATTTGTGCTTTCGCTTTTCAGGGGAGAAAATTGTGAAGCAGTGGCGGTCTATCAGGAACGCTTCAAGAAGGAGTTCAACAAGGAGATGAGGGCCCTGAGTGGATCTGCAGGACGCCGGAGCAAGTACAAGTACGCACGAGCCCTGGTGTTCCTGTGGGCAACAATGGTCACCAGAAGGTAAATATTAAAAAGGAAATGTTAACATGTCTAACTACATTTTTTTTTTCAGCCAGTGCCATTCCATATCACTATATTAATGGTATTTTTTTCTCTTTATTCCACAACACGATGACCAGCACTCGGCGCCCGCAGAGTTGGACCCTTCTGGGGCGATCCCTCAGGAGACCGGCACCGAGGGACACTTCGACCACCCCGGCCCATCCGCACCTTCTCTGCCTTGCCTGACACGTGAGCCCTTTGTCCCCGCCACCATCACTGGAGCATCGTGGCCACCTGCATTACATGAATCTGCTGGTGAGGAGATAGCATTCCTTTTACCTCACCCTTCTGCCACTGCCACCAATAGTACACCTGCGGCTACTGGGTGGCTGTGGCAGAGAGGTCAGGAAAGGAGCTATGCGCCCAAGTTCTTGCATATCAATGCATCTTTCCAGAACTGTCTAAAAGTCTTATCTGAGAAACTTTCCACAGGCATGAATCAGATAAACACCAACATTTTGGAGGTGAAGAAACTTCTGCAAACCATGCATTTAGAAGCAAGAACTTCTCCAAATCACAGCTTTTTCCGGTCTGTAGCCGAGCGCATGGATACGCTATCTACTAACCAGCAGATGTATGTAATGCATACTTTCCAAGCTGCTTTAGTGCAGGCTACCTCCCAACCTCCTCCACCCACCCCAGTCGTTCCTCCACCTGCCCCCCTCCAGCCACTGTCCCTCTTCCCCCTCCTATCCAATACCAGCCAACTCCCCAATTCCAGTCACCTCCCCAATTCCAGTCACCTCCCCAGTGCCAGCAACCTCCCCAGTACCAGCAATCTGCCCCTTACCAAACTCCTGCCTTGTACCAACCTCCTTCCCCGTACCAATTCCCAACCACATCATCTGCTCCTCCAATCCCTGCCCCACCCTCCTCTCCATCACCCATCACCTGTTCTGTCTCCAACTTGTCCACCCATTCTCTTTCTTTTTCCACCCCTTCACCTCTTACTCTTCCTTCCCCACCACCATCCCAGTCCGCTCTCCACACTCCCAATGTCGAAGTGTCCCACAGCCCCTCCAGTAGTATCTCCACCCCACACTATACAAATTTGTGATTGTATTATTATAAAAAATAAACTTTTCACTTTTTAAAAAAAAATGTATTAAAAATTTTTTCTGCAAAATTGACAAAACTGTAAAAAAATATGGTCAATAAAAGTTAAATTGGTTGATTACAATTGTTGTCTGTCATTTATTTCTAAGATAATATTTCTAAGGTTAAATCTGTAAAACAAAGGTAAAATACATTAAGAAAAGTAAAATACAGTGTATAAAGAAGATTAAATGTATTGTGTATACAAAAACACGTGCATAACATTGGGCAAAAGGTTAACTAAAAATTTTACCTTTTGGCCAAAGTTGTGTCCCTGGTTGGGTATTAAGCCAAAGTATTTCACCTGTTCACCAAAGTTGTGTACATTGTTAGGTAATCCTCAACAAGGCACTCAACTTTAGAAGGTGAAATACTTTGGGTAATACACAACCAGGGACACAACTTTGGCCAAAAGTTAAAATACTGTAGCAAACCCACAACAAGTTAGACTATTTTTTTTTAAAAGGTATACTGTGGGTAAAGAAAGTACATGACTTAAGTTAAGGTAATCAGAGCAATTTCTCAAACTCTGTCATCCTGCCAGTCTACTCTTCCTTCTGGTGACATAAAATATTCGGCAAATCTGTCCCTCATCAGTGAAAAAGCCACAGAACTTCTATTGGTATTGTTCTGGTAATCATGCAAGGCGGTTTCTTCAGAGTGGTCCTCAATGGAAATCTGTTCCTTGTAGATAACAAAATTGTGCAGGACCACACAAGCTTTGATGACCTCATCCACAGTTTCAGTCTTGAGGTTTATTGCAGTCAATAGGACACGCCATTTGGCTGTCAGAATACCAAAAGCGCACTCCACCATTCTTCTTGCTCTTGTGAGCCGGTAATTAAAAATGCGTTTTGTTTGTGTCCATCCTCTGCTGGAGTACGGTTTCAAAAGGTGTTCTGACAGCTGGAAGGCTTCATCACCTACACATAGAAAAGGCATAGGTGGGCCAAAGGTTTGAGGCAGCGGCCTAGGGGGTGGGAACTGGAAGGTGTTTCCATACAGTTGACGCCCCATAGCAGACAGTTGAAAACTTGTGAGTCATTGGACCGTCCATAGGCCCCAATATCCACAGCAATAAATTTGTACTCCATGTCAGCAATGGCCCTCAGGACGATAGAAAAATATTTTTTATAATTGAAATATTCAGATCCCGATCATGCTGGCTTGACAATGCGGATATGTTTCCCATCCACAGCACCCAAGCAATTAGGAAACTGACATATCTGGAAAAATATTTAGAGTTGAGAGTCCTCAGTGGTTGATACCTTTTAATGGCTAACTGAAAAGATGGTAACAAATTGCAAGCTTTCGAGACTACTCAGGTCTCTTCATCAGGCTGAACTAATACAAAATCTGAAGAATCACATATTTATACACAAAAACACAGAAAAAATGCAATAGGTAAGACAAGTCTTACCTATTGCATTTTTTCTGTGTTTTTGTGTATAAATATGTGATTCTTCAGACAAGTCTCAACTCTAAATATTTTTCTATCTACTGGCTAACACGGTACGAAGATATACATCTTTACTGACATATCTGGAGAAACTTGTCAGCAATTTACGTTCACATCTCTGTTGTGGGCTGTGGTATAAATTTGTCAACTAAAGAGTCCCACAATGCACGGCATGGGTGCTTAACAATTCCAGATATGGTGGAAATTCCAAGACTGTATTGGAAATGAAGTGATGAATGGGATTCTCCTGTTGCAAGGAATCTGTAAAAAAAAAAAGTTCAAAATCACAGCATTACATACCAGAACTCAGAACAATTGGAGATACTATAAAAATAATTTTTACAAACTACCAGCAACAACATTCCAGTTACAAATGTGTGCTCTCAAGCGAGCAGATCCAATAAGCCTTACCTTAGAGTCACCATCAGATGCTCCGCTGGTGAAATGGAGAAGCGGCAATATGTGTCCAATCTTCGTATGAGGTCTCCAATTCGATCCACCAACAAATCAAAGTTCTCCATTTTCATGCGAACATATGAGAAAAATTTCTCATGGTTTCTTCGTAGCTCCATGCAGAGTGAAGAATACACACCACGAGTCATTCTCTTGGCTGTGACATACGTCGTCGACGTCACAGACTCATGATGCGCTTCGGTCTCGCTCTCTCTTTCTCCATAACAATCACCTTCAAACGATTCGCCTCCACTGTAAAATCCTCCACATTCTTCAAAATATTTCCTATCACATCGTCCATCTTCACCAGCCACTTGCTCTTCTCTCCAACCTGCTCTTGCTACTTCACAACCTGTCAAAGATGGGCTGTAGGAACACTGTATATATAGGTTTCCAGTTGCCAATCACATTTGGAACCCCAAAAGGGGCATTTTTAACCCCTTCCCGACCCATGACGCCGACATCGGCGTCATGAAAAGCGGTGGCATCCCGACCCATGACGCCGACGTCGGCGTCATGGTGAAAATCGCTTTCCTGCAGGTTGGGTGACAGGGGTCATTTAAATGTCACCCGACCCGCAGATACAGGATGACCGGCAGATAACCCCAGGGGGGGTGGCTTTGCCCCCCCGAGGTTACGATCGCTGTGATTGGCTGTTGAAAGTGAAACAGCCAATCACAGCGATTGCTATGTTATGTTGCTAAATATTTATTTTCCAGCAATGGCTGATGCTGCAATAGCATCAGCCATTGGCTGGAGCTTGGTGACCGCTGTGTGACCCCCCCAGATCTGATTGGAGCTAGCGTCCACGTGACGCTATCCCTCCAATCAGATGTGGAGGGGAGGTGTCAGGTATGGCTGCCCTCGCTCTTCACCCTCATCCCGTCCGTGGAAGGTGAAGAGCGAGGTGCTGCCTGCTGCCCTGACATCTGACAGGTCCCTGCCTGCTGCTACCGCCGCCGATTGCCCCCTGCTGCCGCTGCGCCGATCGCCCCCTGCGTCGATCTCCCTGCCTGCTGATCGCTGTCCTCCTCTCCCCTCTTCTGCCTAATTTCACCCCGGCCCCAGTAATCACCACCCCTCACCTCTGATCACCCCCCCTCCACTGTGATCACCCCCCCGGCCCTGTGATCACCCCCTGCCCCAGCAACCACCCCCCTACCCCAGTAATCACCCCCCTGCCCCAGTAGTCACCCCCTGCCCCAGTAATCACCCCCCTGCCCTAGTAATCACCCCCCTGCCCCAGTAATCACCCCGTCCCTGTGATCACCCCAGCTGCTGCTGCCGATCACCGCCTGCTGCCGATCGCCGCAGCTTCCGCCGATCGCCACAGCTGCCGCCGATCGCCGCTCCGATCGCTGATCGCCGCAGCTGCGGCTGATCGCCGCAGCTGCCGCTGATTGCCGTTGGTCTCCGCCGCTGCTGCCTCTGGTCTCCGGTGGTTGCCCCTGCTTCTGCCACTGGTCTCCGCTGCTGCCTGTGGTCTTCGCTGGTCACCGTTGCTGTTGCCGCTTGTCTCCGCCGCTAGTCGCCGCAGCTGCTGCCGCTGGTCTCCGCCGCTGCTGCCGCTGGTCTCCGCCGCTGCTGCCGCTGGTCTCCACCGCTGCTGCCACTGGTCTCCTCTGGTTGCCGCTGCTGCCTGTGGTCTCCGCCGCTGCTGCCACTGGTCTCTGCTGCTGCGGCCGCTGGTCTCCGCCGCTGCTGCCGCTGGTCTCCACCGCTGCTGCCACTGGTCTCCTCTGGTTGACGCTGCTGCCTGTGGTCTCCGTCGCTGCTGCCTGTGGTCTACGCCGCTGCTGCCTGTGGTCTCCACTGCTGCTGCCGCTGGTCTCCGCTGCTGCGGCCGCTGGTTTCCGCCGCTGCTGCCGCTGGTCTCCACCGCTGCTGCCTCTGGTCTCCGGTGGTCGCCCCTGCTGCTGCCGCTGGTCTCCGCTGCTGCCTGTGGTCTCCGCTGGTCACCGTTGCTGCTGCCGCTGGTCTCCGCCGCTGGTCTCCGGTGATCACCGCAGCTGCTGCCGCTGGTCTCTGCCGTTGCTGCCGCTGGTCTCTACTGGTTGCCGCTGCTGCCTGTGGTCTCCGCCGCTACTGCCTCTGGTCTCCGCCGCTGCTGCCTGTGGTCTCCACTGCTGCTGCCGCTGGTCTCCGCTGCTGCAGCCGCTGGTCTCCGCCGCTGCTGCCGCTGGTCTCCACCGCTGCTGCCGCTGGTCTCCACCACTGCTGCCGCTGGTCTCCGCTGGTTGCCGCTGCTGCCGCTGGTCTCCGCCGCTGCTGCCGCTGGTCTACACCGCTGCTGCCGCTGGTCTCCGCTGGCTGCCGCTGGTCTCCGCCGCTGCTGCCTGTGGTCTCCGACGCTGCTGCCTGTGGTCTCCGCCGCTGCTGCCTGTGGTCTCCACTGCTGCTGCCACTGGTCTCCGCTGCTGCGGCCGCTGGTCTCCGCCGCTGCTGCCGCTGGTCCCCACCGCTGCTGTCGCTGGTCTCCACCGCTGCTGCCGCTGGTCTCTGCTGCTGCCTTTGGTCTCCGCTGGTCACCGTTGCTGCTGCTGGTCTCCGCCGCTGGTCTCCGGTGGTCACCGTAGCTGCTGCCGCTGGTCTCTGCCGCTGCTGCCGCTGGTCTCCGCTGGTTGCCGCTGCTGCCTGTGGTCTCCCCGCTGCTGCCGCTGGTCTCCACCGCTGCTGCCGCTGGTCTCCACCGCTGCTGCCGCTGGTCTCCGCTGGCTGCCGCTGGTCTCTGCCGCTGCTGCCTGTGGTCTCCGCCGCTGCTGCCTGTGGTCTCCGCCGCTGCTGCCTGTGGTCTCCGCTGGTCTCCGCTGCTGCTGCCGCTGGTTGCCGCTGCTGCCGCTGGTCTCCGCCGCTGCTGCCGCTGGTCCCCACCGCTGCTGTCGCTGGTCTCCGCCGCTGCTGCCTGTGGTCTCCGCCGCTACTGCCTCTGGTCTCCGCCGCTGCTGCCTGTGGTCTCCACTGCTGCAGCCGCTGGTCTCCGCTGCGGCAGCCGCTGGTCTCCGCCGCTGTTGCCGCTGGTCTCCACCGCTGCTGCCGCTGGTCTCCACCACTGCTGCCGCTGGTCTCCGCTGGTTGCCGCTGCTGCCGCTGGTCTCCGCCGCTGCTGCCGCTGGTCTACACCGCTGCTGCCGCTGGTCTCCACTGGCTGCCACTGGTCTCCGCCGCTGCTGCCTGTGGTCTCCGACGCTGCTGCCTGTGGTCTCCGCCGCTGCTGCCTGTGGTCTCCACTGCTGCTGCCACTGGTCTCCGCTGCTGCGGCCGCTGGACTCCGCCGCTGCTGCCGCTGGTCCCCACCGCTTCTGTCGCTGGTCTCCACCGCTGCTGCCGCTGGTCTCCTCTGGTTGCCGCTGCTGCCTGTGGTCTCCGCCGCTGCTGCCTGTGTTCTCCGCCGCTGCTGCCTGTGGTCTCCACTGCTGCTGCCGCTGGTCTCCGCTGCTGCGGCCACTGGTCTCCGCCGCTGCTGCCGCTGGTCTCTGCTGCTGCCTGTGGTCTCCGCTGGTCACCGTTGCTGCTGCTGGTCTCCGCCGCTGGTCTCCGGTGGTCACCGTAGCTGCTGCCGCTGGTCTCTGCCGCTGCTGCCGCTGGTCTCCGCTGGTTGCCGCTGCTGCCTGTGGTCTCCCCCGCTGCTGCCGCTGGTCTCCACCGCTGCTGCCGCTGGTCTCCGCTGGCTGCCGCTGGTCTCTGCCGCTGCTGCCTGTGGTCTCCGCCGCTGCTGCCTGTAGTCTCCGCCGCTGCTGCCTGTGGTCTCCGCTGGTCTCCGCTGCTGCTGCCGCTGGTTGCCGCTGCTGCCGCTGGTCTCCGCCGCTGCTGCCGCTGGTCCCCACCGCTGCTGTCGCTGGTCTCCGCTGCTGCTGCCTGTGGTCTCCGCCGCTGCTGCCTGTGGTCTCCACTGCTGCTGCCGCTGGTCTCCACTGCTGCGGCCACTGGTCTCCGCCGCTGCTGCCGCTGGTCTCTGCTGCTGCCTGTGGTCTCCGCTGGTCACCGTTGCTGCTGCTGGTCTCCGCCGCTGGTCTCCGGTGGTCACCGTAGCTGCTGCCGCTGGTCTCTGCCGCTGCTGCCGCTGGTCTCCGCTGGTTGCCGCTGCTGCCTGTGGTCTCCCCCACTGCTGCCGCTGGTCTCCACCGCTGCTGCCGCTGGTCTCCACCGCTGCTGCCGCTGGTCTCCGCTGGCTGCCGCTGGTCTCTGCCGCTGCTGCCTGTGGTCTCCGCCGCTGCTGCCTGTGGTCTCCGCCGCTGCTGCCTGTGGTCTCCGCTGGTCTCCGCTGCTGCTGCCGCTGGTTGCCGCTACTGCCGCTGGTCTCCACCGCTGCTGCCGCTGGTTGCCGCTGCTGCCGCTGGTCTCCACCGCTGCTGCCGCTGGTCTCCACCGCTGCTGCCTGTGGTCTCCGCTGGTCTCCGCTGCTGCTGCCGCTGGTCTCCGCTGCTGCTGCCGCTGGTCTCCGCCGCTGCTGCCACTGGTCTCCGCCGCTGCTGCCTGTGGTCTCCGCTCGTCGCCGCTGCTGCTGCCGCTGGTCTCCACCGCTGCTGCCGCTGGTCTCTGCTGCTGCCGCTGGTCTCCGCTGCTGGTGCCACTGGTCTCTGCCGCTGCTGCCTGTGGTCTCTGCTGGTCGCCGCTGCTGCTGATCGCCACTGATTGCTGCTGCTGCCGCTGATCACACCGCCTGCTGCCGCCGATCTCCCTTTTCTACTGTCCTCTGCTGCCTGATTTCACCCCCACACTTGTGATCAACCCATTCCTCAGTAATCTCCCCCTGCTGCCGGCTCCTGCCCCCCCAGAGCCTGACAGCCCCCTCCTGCCGCCCAGCGCCTGACAGCCCCCTCCTGCCGCCCAGCGCCTGACAGCCCCACTCCTGACAGCCCCCTCCTGCAATAAGTTTCACCAACCACTCGCACATACACACGCACACTAATAAAGTTAATCTTTTTTTACATACGCACACACACCACACACACCATGCCCCACTCATCCCAATCATCCCAGTCTCAAAAGATGTACTCAGCTGAGGAGGCATATGCTTTTATTGCCTCCGAAGCTGATAGTGAGGGAGAGGACCCCACTTTTCTGTATTCCTCCCCCTCTTCCTCCTCCAGTGACACAGACGTACCAAGACTTCGCAGTACAAGAAACCGTCCGGAGTCCCAGGAGGAAGTGTCGGAGGCCTTAGAGGAAGAGCCGGAGACCAGGGGAGAAGACCCAAGACCAAGTGTGAGTAACCCCCAACCTAGTGCTAGTGACGCCCAACCTAGCACTAGTGCCCCCTCCTAGACCCCCATCCCTGAAAATTTTGCTCCACGGATTCCTGATTTCGTTCCCCAATCAGGAATCCTGTTTGAGACTGCCAACTTCAGAGAAATAGACTTTTTCAAAGTCTATTTCTCGGAGTCAATTGTCAGTCTTATGGTGGAGCAATCAAACTTGTACGCCCAGCAATTTTTGGTTGAAAACCCTACTTCTTCATTTTCTACTTGGAGTCCCGTTGATTCTGTAGAAATGATGAAATATTGGGGACTGGTCCTTCACATGGGGATTGTGAAGAAACCGGAAATTCGCCAATACTGGAGTACTGATATTTTATATCAAACTCCAGTATTTGGCATGGTTATGACTCGCAAACGTTTTGAGGCGATTCATAAGTTTCTTCATTTCAGGGACAACACTGACAGCCTTCCCCGCGATCACCCAAATTTTGATAGACTGTTCAAAATTTGGCCGAACATTGAACACTACAGCAACAAGTTTGCTGAAGTGTACATTCCCGAAAGGGAAATTTGTGTGGATGAATCCCTCATCCACTTCAAAGGGAGGCTTCAGTTCCGTCAGTACCTGCCCAGCAAGAGGGCGAGGTACGGTATAAAACTCTACAAGCTGTGTGAGAGTACCTCAGGGTACACTCTCAGCTTTAGAGTTTACCAAGGAAAAAACACCAAGATCCAGCCCCCAGAATGTCCACCTGCTCTGGGCGTGAGTGGGAAAATAGTGTGGGATTTGGTCCACCCACTGCTTGATAAAGGTTACCATCTGTATGTTGATAACTTTTATACAAGCATCCCACTATTTCAATCCCCCTCTGCCAGAGCTACCGCAGCTTGCGGTACTGTGCGCAGAAACAAGAGGGGTCTCCCTTTGCAGCTAATTGAGCAGCCTCTCCCAAAGGGCGAGAGCCGAGCCCAATGTAGAGGCAACATGCTTGTGGTCAAGTTCAAAGACAAAAGGGATGTCTTTTTCTTGACAACAATCCATGGTCCCGGCACCACGGCCACCACTGTTCGCGGTACCTCAGCACATGTCCACAAACCGGACTGTGCCCTGGGGTACAACAAACACATGGGAGGAGTTGATTTTTCTGATCAAGTCCTCCAGCCCTATAATGCCTTACGGAAGACGAAGGTGTGGTATAAAAACTGGCTGTGCACATCGTGCAAATGGCACTGTATAACGCATACGTGCTATCACGATGTGCCGGCCAGACCAACAACACCTTCCTTCAGTTCCAGGAGTCGGTGATAAAGGCCTTGATTTTTGGAGAGGAGTACGGAGCGCGCCCCAGCACCCTTGGAACTCAAGTTTACCGTATGGTACCAGGGCAACATGCTCCCACTAAGGCGAAAGCAAAAAAAAGTGCCGGGTATGCTATAAAAGGGGGATAAGAAGGGAATCTCGTTTCCAATGTGAAACGTGTCCTGACAAACCTGCACTGTGTTTGAATGAATGCTTTAGTATTCATCACACATCCATGGACTAAACACATCCTGACATTCTCGTACAGCACTCACCCACACCAGACTGACATACACAACACCACACACACACCAGCCTGACCTACACTACACCACACACCAACCTGACATAGTTTATGTCAGGTTGGTGTGTGGTGTATGTCAAGATGGTGTGTGTGTGTGGTGTATACTACACCACACGCACCAACCTGACGTACACTACAACACACACACCAACCTGACCTACACTACACCACACACGCAAACCTGACGTAGTGTATGTTAGGTTGGTGTATGGTGTGGTGTAGTGTACATCAGGTTGGTGCGTGTGTTGTAGTGTACGTCAGGTTGTGTGTGTGGTGTATACTACACCACACATATCAACCTGACACACTACACCACATACCAACCTGACGTAGTGTATGTCTGGTTGGTGTGTGTGGTGTAGTATACACCACACACACCAACCTGACATACACTACACCACACCAACCTGACCTACACTACACCACACACGCCAACCTGACAGTGTATGTTAGGTTGGTGTGTGGTGTAATGTAGTGTACGTCAGGTTGGTGCGTGTGTTGTAGTGTACGTCAGGTTGTGTGTGTGGTGTATACTACACCACACATATCAACCTGACACACTACACCACATACCAACCTGACGTAGTGTATGTCTGGTTGGTGTGTGGTGTACGTCAGGATGGTGTGTGTATGGTGTATACTACAGCACACACACCAACCTGACATGCACTACACCACACCACACACCAACCTGACGTACACTACACCACACCACACACCAACCTGGCGTACACTACACTATACCACACCAGACACCAACCTGACCTACACTACACCACACACGCCAACCTGACGTAGTGTATGTTAGGTTGGTGTGTGGTGTGGTGTAGTGTACGTCAGGTTGGTGCATGTGTTGTAGTGTACGTCAGGTTGGTGTGTGTGTGTGGTGTATACTACACTACACATATCAACCTGACACACTACACCACACACCAACCTGACCTACACTGCACCACACGCCAACCTGATGTAGTGTATGTTAGGTTGGTATGTGGTGTGGTGTAGTGTACGTCAGGCTGGTGCGTGAGTTGTAGTGTACGTCAGGTTGTTGTGTGTGTGGTGTATACTACACCACACATATCAACCTGACAAACTACACCACATACCAACCTGATGTAGTGTATGTCTGGTTGGTGTGTGGTGTATGTCAGGATGGTGTGTGTGTGTGGTGTATACTACAGCACACACACCAAACCTGACATGCACTACACCACACCACACACCAACTTGACGTACACTACACCACACCACACATCAACCTGGTGTACACTACACTACACCACACCAGACACCAACCTGACCTACACTACACCACACACGCCAACCTGACGTAGTGTATGTTAGGTTGGTGTGTGGTGTGGCGTGGTGTAGGTCAGGTTGATGTTTGTGGTGTAGTAAACACCACACATGAACCTGACACATACTACACTACACACACCAACCTAACATACACTAAATCACACCACACACGATCCTGACATACGCTACATACTTTCCATACGCGACATGGTGTCCGCTAACAATTGGAGCTAATTTTCCTATCAAAAAGTCAAATGGCGCTCCTTCCATTCCAAGCCCTGTCGTGTGCCCAAACAGTGGTTTATGACCACATATGATGTATCGGTATACTCAGGAGAAATTACCCAACAAATTTTAGGATCTATTTTATCCTGCTGCCCTTGTGAAAATAAAAAAAATTGATGCTAAAAGAAAATTTTTGTGAAAAAAAAGTACTTTTTCATTTTGACAGATTCATTTGTGAACCACCTTGGGGTTAAAAGTGCTCACTATGCATCTAGATAAGTTCCTTGGGGGGTCTAGTTTTCAAAATGGGGTCACTTGTGGGGGTGCTCCAATGTTTAGGCACACAGGGGCTCTCCAAATGCGACATGGTATCTGCTAACGATTGGAGCTAATTTTCCCTTCAAAAAGTCAAATGGCGCTCCTTCCCTTCCGGGCCCTGCCGTGCGCCCAATCAGTGGTTTATGACTACATATGAGGTATTGGTGTACTCAGGAGACATTGTCCAACAAATTTTAGGATCCATTTTATCCTTTTGCCATTGTGAAAATAAAAAAATTGATGCTACAAGAAAATTTTTGTGAAAAAAAAGTACTTTTTCATTTTTACGGATCAATTTGTGAACCAACTAGGGGTTAAAAGTGCTTACTATGGATCAAGATAAGTTCCTTGGGGGGTCTAGTTTCCAAAATGGGGTCACTTGTGGGGTGCTCCAATGTTTAGGCTCACAGGGGCTCTCCAAATGCGACATGGTGTCTGCTAACGATTGGAGCTAATTTTCCCTTCAAAAAGTCAAATGTCGCTCCTTCCCTTTTGGGCCCTGCCGTGCGCCCAAACAGTGGTTTATGACCACATATGAGGTATTGGTGTACTCAGGAGACATTGCCCAACAAATTTTAGGATCCATTTTATCCTGTTGCCCTTGTGAAAATAAAAAAAATTGATGCTAAAAGAAATTTTTTGTGAAAAAAAAGTACTTTTTCATTTACGGATCAATTTGTGAACCACCTAGGGGTTAAAAGTGCTCACTATGCATCGAGATAAGTTCCTTTGGGGGTCTAGTTTCCAAAATGGGGTCACTTGTGGGGGTGCTCCAATGTTTAGGCACACAGGGGCTCTCCAAATGCGACATGGTGTCCACTAACGATTGGAGCTAATTTTCCCTTCAAAAGTCAAATGGCGCTCCATCCCTTCCGGGCCCTGCCGTGCGCCCAAACAGTGGTTTATGACCACATATGAGGTATTGTTGTACTCAGGAGACATTACCCAACAAATTTTAGGATCCATTTTATCCTGCTGCCCTTGTGAAAATAAAAAAATTGGTGCTAAAAGAAAATTTTTGTGAAAAAAAAAGTACTTTTTCATTTTTACGGATCAATTTGTGAACTACCTTGGGGATAAAAGTGCTCACTATGCATCTAGATAAGTTCCTTGGGGGGTCTAGTTTCCAAAATGGTGTCACTTGTGGGGGTGCTCCAATGTTTAGGCACACATGGGCTCTCCAAATGCGACATGGTGTCCGCTAACGATTGGAGCTAATTTTCCCTTCAAAAGTCAAATGGCGCTCCTTCCCTTCTGGGCCCTACCGTGCGCCCAAACAGTGGTTTATGAGCACATATGAGGTATTCGTGTACTCAGGAGACATTGCCCAACAAATTTTAGGATCCATTTTATCCTGTTGGCCGTGTGAAAATGAATAAATTGTTGCTAAAAGAAAATTTTTGTTGGAAAAATTATAATGTCCATTTTTTCCTTCCACTTTGCTTTAGTTCCGGTGAAGCACCTGAAGGGTTAATAATCTTCTTGAATGTGGTTTTGAGTACCTTGAGGGGTGCAGTTTTTAGAAAGGTGTCACTTTTGGCTATTTTCTTTCATATAGACCCCTCAAAGTGACTTCAAATGGGAGGTGGTCTCTAAAAAAAATGGCTTTGTAAATTTTGCAGTAAAAACGAGAAATCGCTGGTCAACTTTTAACCCTTATAACTTCCTAAGAAAAAAAAAAAATTGTTTCCAAAATTGTGCTGATGTAAAGTAGACATGTGGGAAATGTTATTTATTTACTATTTTGTGTCACATTACTCTCTAGTTTAACAGAATAAAAGTTCAAAATTTGAAAATTGTAAATTTTCAAAAATGTTGCCAAATTTCCTTTTTTTTCACAAATAAACGCAAAAATTATCGACCTAAATTTACCACTAACATGAAGCCCAATATGTCACGAAAAAAACAATCTCAGAATCGCTAGGACCCGTAGAAGCGTTCCTGAGTTATTGCCTCATAAAGGGACACTGGTCAGAATTGATAAAAAAGGCAAGGTCTTTAAGGTCAAAATAGGCCGGGTCATGAAGGGGTTAAAAACCTGATCCATCGTAATCCGTCAAAAAAACGAATAAAAATGTATGAAACTGATGAGAGGGATCCAGTTTTCTGCCTGATCCGCTAGACGGATCAGGCAGAAAACCGGATCCGACTCATCAGGTTTTTCATAAATTAGCCCGATCCTGCGCTTCGGCCCGTCGCCGGATCGCGCCTGACATAAAAAAACTGATGTGTGAAAGATGCCTTAGGTGTCAATGCTCCTCTTGCCACAAGGTATCAGTTCAAAAGTGAATTTCACATAGATGTTGTCATTTGTCTCAAGTGTGGGTGCAATATTCTACTTTATGAGTTTTCAAACATGGGGATTGTATACTGCCGAGATAAAAAGCAGCAACCTTGGCAGTCAATGACTGTTTCATGGGTACATGCTTCCTTTTGTCTACTATGCCATGGTGTTACATTTGAATAAACTGAGAATGTTGGCATGGCAACTAAATAACAAATAGTTTTACATATCAATCATGCTGTATTAAGCATTAACTATTTTACCTTACTAAAAAAGAGATATTATGATACTATCTTTGATGTATTATTATTATTATTTGGTGTATTAAACGTGTTTGTTTCTTTGAGCAGAACAGGGGTTAATCGGCCATGTGGGAAATTCCTGCATTCAGCTGTGCTCTGTTAGCCACTCCTCTCCCCTATGAAAGCTAGGCTTGATTAACAGGTCCATGTCTGAGTTAGCATTTGCTACATAGATCTGGAGTGGGAGAAGCTGGTGTTTGGAGAGCTGGAGGCGTTTATTTGCCACTGTTGCTTGGTTTGTACGCTTGGAAATTCCTCATCCGTTCCCATTTTACTTTCTTCCTTCTCCCTACATACCCTGGTGAATACCTCTGTTATATGTGAGTGTATATTTTGTGTGGAGTTATCTTTTTACCCTTGTCTTTGTCCTCCTGTCTGTCGTCTGTCTGTCTGTTGTTGCACTGCGTTACACAGTAGTTCCTCTCTTCCCCGGGTGGGGGAAGGGGACAGATGTAGGGCTGTTGTAGGAGATCAGGCAAGGCTGGAGGCCCCAGCATCTTCACCATCTGAAGTATCCTGGTAAACAGGGTGAGTTAGGGCACCCCCTAGTATTAGGGCCAGGAAAGGTGCCACCTGTTCCCAGGTCACTCACCAGTCGAATTGTGACATTATCTCAGACCTTAATCAATTTTATTATCCATGATGGATCCTATCTCAACTCTGACAGGGCAGTTGCAGCAGCTCAGTCTGGAGATGGCGGAATTGAGCATTGTGGTTTCACAGCACACTGTTAATAATAACAATCTTTATTTTTATTTAGCGCTAACATATTCCACAGCACTTTACACTTTACACTTATCATCACTGTCCTCGATGGGGCTCACAATCTAAATTCCCTATCAGTATGTCTTTGGAATGTGGGAGGAAAAAGGAGTATCCGGAGGAAACCCACGCAAGCATGGGATGAACATGCAAACTCCTGTGTGAGGATCTCTCCCTCCAGGCAAACCATTGTCTAGTCCAAGGTTGCGTTGCCTGACAGGTTTTCTTGGGGGTGTGACAAATTTGTTTTGTTCCGTGAGGCCTGTAAACTTTGTTTCCGGTTGCAACTGGTACCTTCAGGTACACAGGAGCAAAGGGTGGGGATTAAAATCTTGCTCCTTCAGGGGGACCCACAAACATTGGCATTTTCTCTCTCATCTGACTCACAGTCACTCCAGACAGTAGAGGGATTTTTTCTGGCACTGGGCCTTGTGTATGATGACCCTGATCGCATCTCCCTGGCTGAGTCATTTCTATGCCAACCTCAGCAAGGAGACTGCCAGGCAGAGGAATATTGTTCCAGGTTCTGGAGGTGGGCCACAGACACTAGGTGGAATGACCTGGCCTTCCATAGTCAGTTCTGTGAGGGCCTCTTAGTGAGAGTAAAAGATGCTTTAGCTCTCTATGAGACTCCTGACTCCCTTGAGACAGCCATGTCTCTGCCGATCTGGGTTGATCGCCAACTTCGCCAGAGACATAGGGAGTCACCTCTGGGGGCGGGAGGTTCAGTTTTGAAAGTGGTCAGTACTGAGCCAGCTGTGGAGCCCATGCAGGTGGGTGCGGTGTCTTAACCTAGCAAATTGTCTGTAGTCCAGCGTAAGGGGGTGTGTGTTTCTGTAGTGGCAAAAAGGGTCATTTTGTGAGCACATGTCCAACCTAATATCTATTTAAACAACTGCTGGAAAACTAGAGGGCCTAGGTTGCGGGTAGGTTGCCAACCCGGGTGTACTCATTACCTCGGTGGGAAAGACTAATTTTTTCCTTCAGGCTACTTTACATGTTGGTGAAAATAAGGTGGACGTTGCCGCCTTCCTGGACAGTGGGGCGGGGTTTAATTTGGTGGACGCTAGGTTCATCTGGAACCAACGCCTCGTCCCACAAACATGGTCCAGACCGATACCCGTTACTGCTATTGACTCTGGCCCCCTAAAGCAGGGGCATTTCACGCAGGTGGTCCGTGTGACTTGCGGCTGCAAGTGGGGGCCATACACTCTGAGGTGTTAAACTGCTACGTGCTTGAGGGCCTGCCCTCACCTGTGGTGATGGGACTTCCTTGGCTCGCTCTGCACAATCAAGTAATTGATTGACAGACACATGAAGTGGTTAAGTGGAGTACATACTGTCAAGAACACTGCTTGTGTACCCAGTTGGCAAGGGTGGATACCCAGTCCGTGCCTTATTACCTATGAGACTTCGAGGATGTGTTTTCTGAGCAGGGGAGCCAAGAGCTTTCCCTTCATGGTCCTTATGATTGTGTCATTAATCTGGTTGCTGGTGCCAAGCTGCCCAAGAGCAGACTCTATAACATTTCAGGTCCAGAGAGGCAGGCCTTGAAGGACTATATTATGGAAAGTCTGACTAAGGGTCATATCAGATGTCCTCATCTCCCATTGTGGCGGGGTTCTTTTTTGTCAAGAAGAAAGATGGGGGATTACAAACTTGCCTGGATTTCCAGGAACTCAATGTGATCACTGTCTGTTATCCATATCCACTTCCTCTGATCCCTGATCTCTTTAATCAAATTGTTGGGGCAAAATGGTTCTCTAAGATGGACCTCAGGGGGGCATAAAGTTTCATCCACATTAACACTAGGACTACTGGACTCGTGACCCCGCCTAGAACTACTGAAAGGAGTCATTTTGACTCCTTGCTTGTTTTCGTTTATTTTTAGAGTTTCATTTGTGGTTATTTATTAATAATTATATTTTTTGTAATGTATTATTATTGTGAGATCCAACAGTAATGCTTTTGATTGTTTTTTTTTCTGCTTTTCTTATTTTTCTACAGAAAATAACAATAATTATAATAGACGTTTTTCAAACATTTTTTTTTATTCAAGTGCACACATATAAACAACAACTGAAGAACAAAAAGCAGAGAAAATGTAGGTGGAGGAGCATAAAAATGAAAATATGGCGCAGAATTCACCTTCTAAACATTTGGTGTTTCGCATTTTAGGCATTGCCTTTGATTTATGGCAGTACATTGCCCACACAAAGACTTACCACAAGTCTTACAATTGCCGACAGATCTATTTTTCTTGCACTTTTCTTTGATCTGGCAAAATTTTGTTTGAACCATCACTTCTGAGCATGTAGAAACTTGGGACGTAGAACCCTTTTCCCTATCTGTGACATAAGGACCACTCAACTCTCTCACAAGCGTTTGCAAAAATGCCTTGCGTGACATTTTTTGGTGGGTTATCTCATTGAATATTATCCATGCATTTATACCCGCAAAGTCTAAGGCATTTTCAAATGCATGAACAGGCCATCTCCTTGTGCATGTTCGTGTGGTATATTTTCGTGCCATCTGATCCACTACATCTACTCCATATTTTGTTTCATTGTAAAACTTTACCGTTTCTGGAGTTTTTTTAGCGGAATCAGACGCAACAACAACATCTGGATGGACGGAACTCAAAATGACAACATTTTTGTTGGGCTTTCCTTGATATACTGTAAGTGTAAAATTGTCTTCATTTCTAAACACTTTAGTGTTGTACAATTCCTCTTTCATGGATTTTATTTCTTTAGGCACTTCTCGCCTTATCTTGTTCAGTGTTCCCACGATGGTTGTTCCTTTGCTTTTTAGCTGTTTAGCTAATTTTACTGAAGTAAAATAATTATCGGTTGTAACATTGCGACCTTTTTTCAAAAACGGGTCCAATAACTTCATTACCACATGGTCAGCTAAACGGTCCTCAGCACGGCGTGTGTCATCTTTGCCTAGTTAAGGGAAGCCATTTGCCAGATATTTGCTCTCCTTATCAACAGCTAGCCAATATTTGTGGCCATATTTATCTGGTTTGTAAGGCATGTACTGCGTGAATGGACACCTAGTTTTGCTTGGGAAAAGTTGCTCATCCACCGTTATGTATGGGCCAGGTTTGTAACACGCAATACAATTTTCAATAAACCTGTCCCACACAGTAGAAAATAGAGCAAACTTGTCCGTTTGCAGTCTCTCCGATCAAGTAGATTTCTCATCAAATCTGAGAAACCTCATAATTTCAACAAAGCGGTCCCTAGACATTGTCGCTTTGCAAAACGGTATTCCCCAGTCATTACACCAAATACTGCTAATCGAGTGACGGTTCGTGCCAGATATTCCACGAGCATAGAATATCGCAATGAATGCATCTAGCTCCTCATCAGATAGAGTAAACTGTAAATTATTGTTCCTGCATGCTTCTGCAAGCGTACAGTTCTTTATATGTGTCAATATATATGAATCAAAAATTAGCATAAGATAAGAGCCTAGAGTAAACAAGCTATTTTGTTCAGCATTACACAGTAATACAAGCAGGTAAAACACAAGGAAAATGTGAAAAGTTGACATGTAAATTGAACTACATCTATATGAACATCAGGGTAAATAAGACAGAGTGAAAAAATTATGCACAAAACTTTATAGCAACATTTAGTGACAAAAGGACCTCAAAATATAGTAGGGAGTCAAAATGACTCCCTTCAGTAGTTCTTGGTAAATTTTGAAAAAAACGCGCAAATTTTTCACCAAAATTATTTATTCTCACAAAATCTTTTTTCACATCATATTTGAGGAAAAGTCACCGAGTATCAAGCCGGAATTCTGAAAAATGTCACAGAAGAGAAATAAAAAACGAAAGGAGTCAAAATGACTCCATCAGTAGTTCTAGTGTTAAGGAGGAGGATGAGTGGAAAACTGCGTTCAATATGCCAGAAGGACACTTTGAGAATCTGGTGATGCCTTTTGGGCTGACGAACACACTTATTTAATGACATCTTTAGTCACCTAGTAGGCAGGTTTGTTGTGGTCTACCTGGATGATATTCTTACTTATTCACCTGACCTTTAGTCACACCAGGGACATGTCATGCAAGTCCTACACATACTACATGACAATAAATTGTATGTCAAACCTGAGAATTGTATGTTCTCAGTTGACGAGATCCCTTTCCTTGGATATGTATTGTCTGCTATCAGTTTTAGCATGGATCCTGCAAAAGTCCAGGCAGTATTGAAGTGGGATCATCCTGAGGATTTGAAGGAGTTACAAAGGTTCTTGGGTTTCGCGAACTACTACCGTAAATTCTTAAAAAACTTTTCGATAGTAGCCAAACCACTCACTGATATGACCGAGAAGGAGACAGACTTCTCCAAGTTGTCCAGTCCTGCCAGGAAGGCATTTGACATATTGAAAAGGTTTCTTATTCAGCCTGACGTCACTCAGCCTTTCATTGTGGAGGTCGATGCATCCAAGGTGGGGGTGGAGGCTGTATTATTGTAGGGTATGTCTCCTGGTAAATGGCAACCATGCACATAATTTTCTAAGAAACTGTCGCCAGCTGAGAGAAATTATGATATTGGTAAATGGGAACTCTTAGCTATCAAATGGGCATTTGAGGAGTAGCATCATTTTTTGGAGGGAGCAATTCACCCAGTGATGGTGATCACAGATCATAAAAATCTGTTTTTCTTGGAGTCGGCGAAACGTCTTACACCACATCAGGCAAGATGGGCATTATTCTTTACCAGATTTAGCTTTTTTATTACTTTTAGGCCGGGAAGCAAAATGTTAACACAGATGCCTTGTCTCATTGCTTTCCTGGGGGAGGAGATAAGTGCAAACCTGTACCTAGTCTACAAAAAGGGGTAGTGATGGCATCTATCTGCTCCAATCTTGAAAGAGAGGTTGCTGATGCTCATGGTGATTCCCCTGCTACCTGTCCTCTTGGTAAACTGTTTGCTGCAGTCAATCTCCAACTTAGATTCAACAAGGAACATTATGATACGGTGTTGGCTGAACATCCTGGGAAAAAGGCCACCGCGGATCTACTTACTGTTTTTGGTGGCCAGGTGCTCATAAGGATGTTTGGGAGTATGTGGTCGCCCACAATATCTGTCCGCATTGTAAGACTTCGCAAACTCGTCCGTCCCTGTGTCTTCAGGGAACGTTGTAATCCTGATGGTGGTGAACAGGTTCAGTAAAATGTCTCATTTTATTGCTTTACCATGTTTGCCTAACGCCAAAACGCTGGTGCAAACTTTCATTAGGGAAATAATCAGACTGCATGGGATTCCTACCGTTATTGTCTCAGATCGGGGGTTGTAATTAAACTCCAAATTCTGTAGGGCGTTTTGCACCCATCTGGGGATCCATTTGTCTTTTTCTTCTATTTTTCATCCTCAGTCTAATGGGCAGACTGAACGGGTTAATCAGAATTTAGATACACATCTCAGATGTTTTGTGCCTGAGAATCAGGAGGACTGGGTTACCTAGTTACCGCTGGCTGAATTCACGTTAAATAATAGTTGTCAGGAATCAACCAGTAAGTCCCCGTTTCTCATGGCATATGAGTTCCATCTGCAGTTTTGTTTGTTCAATGGTAATCACCCTTCTGGATTTCCAGAGGAAGAAAGGTTTTCATCTTCTATTTCCACCATATGGCAGGGGGCAACTAATAATTTGCGAAAGATGGGTTCCAAGTATAAGAGTGTGGCTGATAGGAGATTCTTGGTGGGTCCGGACCTGTGTGTTGGTGACTTGGTATGGCTGTCCTCAGGAACATTAAGCTGAAGGGAACCTTGGAAACTGGGTCGAAGGTTTATCGGATCTTATTAGATCTTAGCCATCGTCAATCCAGTAGCATTCCGCCTTGCTCTGCCACCGATCTTTAAAATCCATAATGATTATCACCGGTCGCTTCTCAAGAATTGCAGGTGCATCTCTCAAAATTAGAATATCATCAAAAAGTTAATTTATTTCTGTTCTTCAACATAAAAAATGAAACTCATATATTAGAGTCATTACAGAGTGATACATCTCAAGTATTTATTTCTGTTAAGGTTCATGATTATGGCTTGCAGCCAATGAAAACACAGAAGTCATTATCTCAGTAAATTAGAAAACTTTATAACACCAGCTTGAAAAAATTATTTTAAAATCCGAAATGTTGGCATACAGAAATATATATTCAGTAAATGCACTCAATACTTGGTCAGGGCTCTTTTGACATCAATTACTACATCAATACACCGTGGCATGGAGGTGATCAGCCTGTGGCACTGCTGAGGAGTTATGGAAGCCCAGGTTGCTTTGATAGCAGCATTCAGCTTCAACTTCACACTAGACTTCCAGCAGATTGGATTGTCTGTCTCTCCACTCTTCCTCCAGACTCTGGGACCTTGATTTCCAAGGTCTAGTGTGAAGTATCCACAATCAATGTTGGTTTCGGGAGCCATGTCATCTGCTAGTGAAGGGCCACTGTGTTTTATCAAGACCAAAGTCAGCGCAGCCGTCTACCAGAAAATTTTAGAGCACTTCATGCTTCTCTATGCTGACAAGCTTATTGGAGATGGAAATGTAATTCTCCAGCAGGACTGGGTACCTGTCTACACTGCCAAAAGTACCAGTTCCTGGTTTAAAAACAACAGCATCACTGTGCTTGATTGGCCAGCAAACTCAACTGACCTTGGGTATTGTCAAAAAGTAGAAAAGAGACACCAGATCCAACAATGCAGTAGAGCTGAAAGCTGCTATCAGAGCAACCAGGGCTTCCATAGGACCTCCGCAGTGCCACAGACTGATCGCCTCCATGCCACACTGCATTGATGCAGTAATTGATGCCAAAGGAGCCCAGACCAAGCATTGAATGCATTTTCTGAACATACATTTCTGTAGGCCAATATTTCGGATTTTAAAATCATTTTCTCAAGCAGGTGTTATAAAGTATTCAAATTTACTGAGATAATGACTTTTGGATTTTCATTGGCTGTAAGCCATAATCTTCAACATGAACAGAAATAAACAATTGAAATACATCATTCTGTTTGTAATGACTTATGAGTTTCACTTTTTATATTGAAGAACTGAAATAAATTAATTTTTTGATGATATTCTAATTTTGTGAGATGCAACCGTATATGGCATCTGCAGTACCTTCACCTCTGCCACCTTCTTCTGTCATTATTGATGGTAATCTGGAGTTCCAGATAGCAAAGATCTTAGACTCTTGTCTTATTCGTCGGTCACTTCAATATTTGGTACATTGGAAGGGGTATGGTCCTGAGGAGAGGATGTGAGTACCAGCTTCTGACATTCATGTGGCCAGACTAGTTCGGGCCATTCATGTTGCACACCCGGATAAACTGGGCCCTGAGGTTCCGGAGGTCCTTCGTAGAAGAGGGGGTACTGTCACAGGGTTATTGCAACAGAGCAGAGCCAGAAGACTGCGGCGTCTGGAGGCTCCTACTCCACCGCTGAGAAGAAGCACTTCTCTTAAACGTGTTTGTTTCTTTCAGCAGAACAGGGGTTAATCGGCCATGTGGGAAATTATGCATTCAGCTGTGCTCGGTTAGCCACTCCTCTCCCTTTCAAAATCAAGGCTTGATTACCAGGTCCTTGTCTGAGTTAGCATTTGCTGCATAGATCTGAAGTGGGAGAAGCTGGTGTTTGGAGAGCTGGAGGAGTTTATTTGCAACTGTTGCTTGGTTTGTACTCTTGGAAATTCCTCATCCTTTCCTGTTTTACTTTCTTCCCCCTCCCTACACACCCTGGTGAATACCTCTGTTATATGTGATCGTTTATTTTGTGTGTGTAGAGTTATCTTTTTACTCTTGTCTTTGTCCCCCTGTCTGTCAGGTTGATATATTGCGTTACACAGTAGAGCCTCTATTCTCCGATTAGGGGAAGGGAACAAATGTAGGGCTGTTGTAGGAGATAAGGCAAGGGTGGAGGCCCCGGCATCTTCACCATCTGATGTATCCTGGGGAACAAGGGGAGCTAGGGCGCCCCCTAGTATTAGGGCCAGGAAAGATGCCCTCTGGTCCCAGGTCAATCACCAGTCGAATCATCACATTAGCTTTGCAAGTAGAGTAATAAATTGTTTTTCTGTATTTGTGATATTAAACATATACATTATTTTAGATTTCATCGTATTTCAAGATTAAAGGACAAAGGCCAAATTTAGACAAAAGAATCTACTTTTTTCCAGAGAAATCAGACATGTTTTGCTAATCTCATTAGCATGTTTAGAATTAGTTCTTAAAAATAACCATAAGATTTAAACAATACTAATTGAAAAACAAGGGTGAGCAGTGTTTAAACCACTATAGTGTTGCTGCACAGTTTCAAAATGTTGTTATTTATTGCCAGTTACTGCTGATTAGATCCAAGTAGAGGTAAAAAATTGTCATTAAAGGCAGAGCTAGACTGAGGCAAAAATTTAGCCATGAGCACACAAGCCCATGCTGCCCCTCACCCCAACCGCCACTTAAGGCTGGTATTAGAAAGAAGTAGAAAAAGTAGGCAATTGCTCAGGGTCCCCATCCACAAAATGAGCCCTCTGCTTCTGCAGCCCCTCCATGAAAGTGGACAAAGGATGGACAGCATTACTTGCAGTGTATAATGCTGGACATCCTACATAGTCCGGAGCCAACATATCTCTCTGTCTTTTGGGTCAGAAGTTGAAAGCGAAGGGTGGAGCTCAGCCCACAGCAAAGCATTGAGCAGACACCGGGAACAGGAAGCTGACCACAGTTCTGAATGTGTTGTGTTCCCTTCTCATCATCATGTCTGATCCCTCCAAGGCTATCTTGGTTCCAGTACAAGTGAAGCAAGGCCAGGTAAGCTTATATATTCAGATGCTTCTCACAAAATTAGAAAATCATCAAAAAGTTAATTAATTTCAAGTCTTCAATACAAAAAGTGAAACTCATATATTATATAGAGTAATTACAAACATAAAGATCTATTTCAAGTGTTCCTTTCTATTTATGTTGATTTTTATGGCTTACAGCCAATGAAAAAACAAAATTCATTATCTCAGTAAATTAGAATAATTAAAAAAAAACCTGCAAAGGCTTCCTAAACTTTTAAAAAGGTCCCTTAGTCTGTTTCAGTAGGCTCCACAATCATGGGTAAGACTGCTGACTTGACAGATGTCCAGAAGTCAGTCATTGACACACTCCACAAGGAGGGAGGGTAAGCCACAAAAGGTCATTGCTAAAGGAGCTGACTGTTCACAGAGTGCAGTAACCAAGCATATTAATGGAAATTTGATTGGATGGAAAAAGTGAGGTAGAAAAAGGTGCAGAATCAATGGGAATAACAACAGCCTTGAAGGTATTGTTAACAAAAAGCCATTCAAAAATATGGGGGGGAATTCACAAGGAGCGGACTGCTGCTGGAGTCATTGCTTCAAGAGGCACCACACACAGACGTATTAAGGACATGGGCTACAAGTTTCGCATTCCTTTTTTTTGCTGATGTGATATATCAGGACAGGGACCCAATTTTTAATCGATGCCTTGACATGGCAATTGGGCTCACATATATTGGCCAATCTATGCACTAAGTATCTTTCTTTTTTAATAGCAATTTTTGCAGATGAATATTTCATTTAAACATCATATAGTGCTTTTTTCTCTTTTTCCCATTTTCTATGGCAGTAATGCAGCTTCAATGTTATATAGTAATCATTTATGGTAAATTTAGGATGCAACCTTTTTTAAATTATATGCTTTCTTTGGTTGGCACCTGTTCACACTAGCTTAGATGTGCTGATCCTTTTCTTTATTTGTATTAAGCCTTTTTGGATATATGTACTCCCACTCCATCAGCCACAGGTGATTTTAAGCAGTTAGCTGGTCTATTCATGCCCCATAAATTGTAGTTTTTTTTGGTCAGGTGAGGTGATATATCAGGACAGGGACCAAATTTTCAAAGGACACCTTGACGTGGCAATTAGGCTCACATATATTGGCCAAACTATGCGCTAAGTACCTTAGTTTTTTCATTATAATTTTAGCAGACTAATATTTCATATGTACAGTGAATGAAATAATTTTTTGATCCCTGTGACCATGTCTTTTTAAGGGTGGGTTAAGGCCATGGTCACAGTTGTGTGATGCGAGAAACTTGCGCGTGTCTCTTGCGTCAATACCCGACACTGCCGCCAGTACTCGGGACCGAAGTGTGCGGCTGCATGTATTTCTATGCAGCCGCAATCTCCACTCCGAGTGCCGGCGGCAGTGTCCGGTATTGATGCACGAGTTTCTCGCATCAGACTCGCAAGTGTGACACCGGCCTAATTTTAATATTGAGTTAGATCGGTTAGACGATCCTAATCAACCGTTACCTGCTTTTAAAGAAAGCTGTCTTACATAGTCACCTTTCTAAAAGACTCCACAGACTCACTTAATCAGCCAGACTCTAACTAATACAACATGGGCAAGACCAAAGATCTTTTGAAGGATGTCAGGGTCAAGATCATAGACCTGCACAAAGCTGAAATGGGCTACAAAACAATACATAAGGCACTGAGTGGGAAGGAGACAACTGTTGGTGCAATAGTAAGAAAATGGAAGAAATACGAAATGACTGTCAATCGACATCGATCTGGGGCACCATGCAAAATTTCACCTTGTGGGATATCCTTGATCATGAGAAAGGTGAGAGATCAGCCTAAAATTACATTGGGGGAAATCGTTAAAAAATCTCATGGCAGCTGGGATTACAGTCAACAAGAAAACCAACCATTGGTAACACATTACGCCGTAAAGGTTTAAAATCCTGCAGTGCCCGCAAGGTCCCCTGCTCAAGAAGGCACATGTGCAAGCCCATCTGAAGTTTGCCAAAGATCACCTGGATGATTCTGTGAGTGATTGGGAGAAGGTGCTGTGGTCAGATGAGACAAAAATTGAGCTCTTTGGCATTAACTCAACTCGCCGTGTTTGAAGAAAGAGAAATGCTGCATGACCCAAAGAAAACTGTCCCAATTGTCATGCAGAGAGGTGGAAACATTATGTTTTGGAGGTGTTTCTCTGCTAAAGGCACAGGACTACTTCACCGCATCAATGGGAGAATGGATGGAGCCATGTACCATAAAACCTTGAGTGACAACCTCCTTCCCTCCTCCAAGACATTAAAAATGGGTCGTGGCTGGGTCTTCCAGCAAGACAATGACCCAAAACAAACAGCCAAGTTGAAGCTCTGAGTTGCTAAGTGACAGTCTTAAAATCTTAAAGATTTAGAGATGATCGGCAAAGAGGAGTGTCCAAAATTCCTTCTCACATATGCGTAAACCTCATCATCAACTACAAAAAATGTCTGACTGCTGTGCTTGCCAACAAAGATTTTGCCACCAAGAAGTAATTCTGGTTTGCCAGAGTGATCAAATAATTATTTCTCGCTGCAAAATACAAATAAGTTTATATAATTTATACAGTGTGATTTTCAGGATTTTATTTTTCACATTTTGTCTCTCAATGTTAAAATTAGCCTACCCTTAAAATGATAGATTCTTCATTTCTTTGTCAGTGAGAAAACTTACAAAATCAGCAAGGGATCAAATAATTATTTCCTTCACTGTACATCATGTAGCTCTTTTTTTCCTCTTTTCCCATTTTCTATGACAGCAATGCAGTTTCAATGTTTCATAGTAATCATACTTGGTAAAGTATGGTGCAACGTTTTTGTGTATATTGTGACATTACACATTGTGTGTGGATGGGGATCACTCGCTTTGCTCGTCTTAGAGGTAAACACTGGCAAGCTCAGAGTAAAAACAATAGTCCATTTTGTTTATTACAGCAAACTTGACACAAAAAAACTGTCTTTCTCTCAATAATACTTCTCACTGATCCCGATCAACCTACCACGGTTTTCAAGACCGTTACCTGTTGGCATCGGCCACACAGGTTCCCGGAGACCTCTTTGCCTCAGAGTTATCCAGCAAACACCAAACACAGTCTTTATCTCACAAATACTTCTCTCTGATCCCGATCAGCATACCACGGTTTTCAAGACTGTTACCTGTTGGCATCGTCCACACAGGTTCCCGGAGACCTCTTGTCCTCAGAGGTATCCAGCAATCACCAAACAGTCTCTTTCTTACCAATACTTCTCACGACTTGAACACATTCTTTATGACCCCGGTCATCTCACCACAGACTCCTGTCTGTCACCTGTTGGCCACGCAGGTTCCCGGATCCCTCAATCTCAGAGGTATCCAATCCACACTTCTCACTTCACTCTGTCCCCGGTCAGTGTCACCACGGTTTTCAAGACCATCCATTCTGCTGGCTCAAGCTCGCCAGCTTTGCTTCCCCAGTCTGTGCGACATCCAGCCTGGATATCAGGGAGCTCTGTCCAAGCTGACAGACTCCCAGCACACTCACAGACTCTTCACAGTCTCAGACAGACTCCACTCTCTATACACCATGTGCCTAATAATTCCTTATATACCTGTAGCCACTCCCACAGCTGAGGTATGGAGCACATGGTCTGGTCATATGCTCATCACAGTGTTAGGGACCTGCGGAACGCACCTAATAGATATTAAGGAGAGGTGCGTTTGCAGCCCGGGGTCCACCATGCAGGCAGAGCCTGCTGCTAGTAAGATGGCGTAAATAAGCAGCATGAGCAAACTCTGCTATCCCGCAGAGTCGCAGATGGAAACGGCGTAGCACTTTATGGCGATATAAGCGGACTCTGTTAATTCACAGAGCCACTGTAACAAAGACAGTGTCCTGTCAGACTCACAGGGAACACAGATGAGTACTAACCAGATTGCAGTCTGTGGTCATGCAATCAGAACCCAAGCAGTAATCTCCTCACCGGAGTAGCCGGTATTTTAATGGCGTTTTCAGCCGAGCCCTGAACACGTGCATACAATCTCCTCACCGGAGGTGCTGTTATTCTAGGGGCTTATTTCAGCCAGACCTAACCACATGCATATATGACCACACTGGCGCAAGCACGTAACAGATTTGATACTAGCACATGGCGGCCCAGCCATGCCACCCTTTTATAGTAGCGACTGCAGGACCTACCAGAAAAGGACCAATGCGAAACCATCCCAGAACACATGTAGTTTCAGGACCTTCCTGGCGGACCAATGGGAGTCGCTGCTGTAACCGAGCATGTGACCCCTGATCTTCTGGGCCTGCTCAGATGGAGAAAGCAGGGACTTAGTTCCCAAACTGCCTGCTCCAGCACTGGTTATAATAGAGGAACCAGGAAAGACCACAACAAGCCTCTGCACAGTGTTAAACTGGGCGAGACGCTGGGACCGACGTCTCTGCTGAGCAGGCTCCACTGCGGCTGGAGATGGATGGGGGACCACAGCGGGACTGGCTCGAGATTCCCCTTGTGCAGCAGTGGGAACTCAAGCCCCACCTCCTAGGGCCCTCCTTCTTTGGGCCTCGCTACGTTTAAAGGCAGCGATGAGCTGCGGAGCATGAATATGCTCGGCAGGCTCCCAGGACCTATCCTCAGACCCATAACCCCTCCAATCCACCAAATAAAATTTTTTGCCCCGTACCACCTTGCACCCAACAATGGTGTTCACCTCATGATCATCAGTAGAAGAACCCGACGTCCTGGCAGAAGACTCGGAAAACCGCGAAATGGACACAGGTTTCAGGAGGGACACGTGAAAGTTGTCAGTGATACCAAGGAGAGGCGGATGGGCTAGGCGGTAAACCACCGGGTTCACCTGATCCAGAACTTTAAAGCGACCCAAAAAGCGAGGTGCCAACTTGGTGGACTCTACACGTAGCCTGATGTTTCGGGCAGAGAGCCACACTAGGTCACCCGGAGCAAATGTAGGAGCAGGGCGCCGATGGACATTGGCCGAAGACCTCATCCTCTCTTTGGAGGCCTTAATTGCATCCTGGGTGTGGTCCCAAATGTCCCGTGCCTCCACAGCTCAGTCTGCCACCCTGGAATCGGCGGAAGATATGGGCATGGGCTCTGGTACCCGCAGATGCTAACCGTAGTTCAGGAGGAATGGGGTCTGTCCGGTGGAGTCAGCCACAGCATTATTTAGAGCGAACTCAGCCCACGGTAGCAAGGATGCCCAGTCATCCTGCCTGGCAGAGACAAAATGTCGCAAGTATGTGACCAAGGTCTAGTTGGCCCTCTCTACCAACACATTCGTCTCGGGATGGTATGCAGAGGAGAGATTCAACTCTATGCTGAGTAAACGACACAGCTCTCTCCAGAACCGAGATGCAAACTGGGGACCTCGATTGCTGACAATTTTGTCTGGCATACGTGTAGGTGGAAAATATGCCTAATGAATAATGCTGCCAATGCCCGTGCAGACGGTAACTGTGGTAAAGGCACCAAGTGTATCATTTTGGAGAAGTGGTCGGTTATCACCCAGATGATGGTGCAGCCCCGAGATTTGGGTAAGCCCACCACAAAATCCATCCCTACCATCTCCCAAGGCCTGTTTGCCACCGGTAAAGGGAAAAGTAGCCCAGCTGGCCGTTGTCGAGGTGACTTATTCTTGGCGCAGGAGACGCACGCCTGAACGTATTCCCTGATGTCATGGACCATATGTGGCCGCCAGTATGTCCTCGCCAGCAACTCCAATGTCCTCTTTGTTCCAAAATGTCCACCCACCCTGGACGAATGTGCCCAAGAGAGTACCTCTGGTTGCAAATTGGTGGGCACAAAAGTCTTACCTGGAGGCACAGACTCAAGCGAAACCGGGGCCACAGTTCTTAGGCTCTCTGTGGGGACAATCAGCCGAGGCTCCTCCTCCACCTCTTCAGAGGACACCACGGTGCGGGACAGAGCGTCGGCACGAATGTTCTTCTCACCGGAGAGGAAATGGAGGGTGAAATGAAACCGGGAGAAAAACAAGGACCATCTGGCCTGGTGAGAATTTAGCCGCTGGGCAGTCTGTAAATAAACCAAGTTTTTGTGGTCAGTAAAAACTTGAAAGGGAAAACGAGCCCCCTCCAGGAGATGTCTGCACTCGGAAAAGGCCAAATTCATGGCTAGTAACTCCCTGTCCCCAATGGAATAATTTCTCTCCGCTGGTGTGAAGGTCTTGGAAAAGGAGAAGCAAGGATGCTTCCGACCTTGAGCATCCTTTTGGAAGAGGACTGCTCCAGCACCAACGGATGAGGCATCCACCTCCAATACAAAAGGCCCATCAACATCGGGGCGATGTAAGATGGGAGCGCTAGAAAAATGAGATTTAACTGAAGTAAAGGCCTTGGAGACCTCCTCTGACCATAACTTGGGATTGGCTCCCTTCTTGGTGAGGGCTACCAAGGGAGCTACCAGAGTAGAGAAGTGGGGAATGAATTGGCGATAGTAGTTAATGAACCCCATAAAACGCTGCACCGCTTTAAGAGAGTGGGGTTCTTTCCAATCCATTACCGCCTGTAGTTTGGCAGGATCCATAGCCAATACCTGGGCGCAGATGATATAGCCCAGGAAAGGTAAAGACTCCTGCTCAAACACACACTTCTCCAATTTTGCCCACAAGAGGTCGAAAACCTTACAGACATCTCTCCGATGGGAATCTATATCTGGAGAAAAGATGAGAATGTCGTCCAGATAGACTACCACAGAGGTGGCAAGCATATCCCGGAAGATTTCATTTACAAAGTTTTGGAAGATGGCTGGAGCATTACAAAGTCCGAAGGGCATCACCAAGTATTCGTAATGCCCGTCCCTCGTATTGAATGCCGTCTTCCATTCGTCCCCCTCACGGATGCGAATAAGGTTATACGCACCCCGCAGATCTAACTTGGTAAATACCCTTGCTCCCCAAAGCCTATCAAAGAGCTCAGAGATCAGCGGCAAAGGGTATTTATTTTTCACGGTGATAGCGTTAAGACCCCTATAGTCTATACACGGACGTAACTCTCCGTTCTTCTTTTGCACGAAGAAGAACTCCGCTCCCGCTGGTAATATCGACCTCCTAATGAATCCTCTTGCCGAGTTCTCCTGAATATATTGGGACATAGCCTCCATTTCAGGGAGAGAGAGGGGATAAACCCTTCCCCTAGGAGGTTCAGCTCCAGGCAAGAGATCGATAGGACAGATGTAGGGGCGATGAGGCGGAAGAGTCTCTGCAGCTCTCTTGGAGAATACGTCTGCGTAAGACCTGTAAACCTTGGGAATCAGAGTGAGGTCTAAGTGTATCTTTGTGGTGGTGACCTGAACACTGTCCCTAATGTATCTGCCTTTACATGATTCACCCCAACCCATAATTCTCCCAGGAGACCACTCAATATGGGGAGAGAGGTGGCGGAGCCAGGGTAATCCCAACAGAACCTCGTCCATTCCTTAAGGAAGGACAAAAAGAGATACGTTCTCCTGATGGGACGATGACACAGACAGGGGAAGAGGGACAGTCTGATGGGTGATTGGTGAGGACAGAATTGATCCATTTACCACTCTAACCGACACTGGCTCAGTGATCTTCACCAGAGATATGAGGCGAGAAGCAAAGGTGGAAGACACAAAATTTTCCTCTGCCCCAGAATTCACACAGAGCTTGACTGGAAGAGTGGATGGACCTATGGTAATTGTCCCTTTCAGAAGCACTTTCGGAACAAAAGCCGTGGTGTCCAGTGACCCTGCTCTCATGCTTACTGGACACGGCCATTTGCGCAACTGCTGTGGACATTGGTTGCCATAATGCCCCGCTGCTGGCACAAACTACAGACCATGGAAGCTCGACCAGCCTGAGACTAAGGTCCCACTCTAGTAGCCTCCATGGTCTCTTGGGGGTCGGACGCCTGAATGGGGGATTCCAGAGGTTTGGCAAAGGTGGGAGCCAGCCGAAACCTCTGCCTACACTGGGCCCGCTCCAACCTCCGCTCGTGAAAACGGAGGTCGATGCGTGTAGAGATGGAGATAAGCTTCTCCAGTGAGACAGGAATCTCTCTGGTGGCCAAAGCGTCCTTTACATGATCAGCCAGATCTCTCCAGTATAGAGAAAATGGTTAGCACTCGACCCTGGTAGGTTGCCCTATACGGTGCTAGTGAAAAGGGACAAAAAGTCCAAAATTCACAATAAAGAAAATAATCACTGCACACGTAGTATTGAATGGTGCAAAAAGTGAACAGGTTTTTATTGAGATATGGTGTGGCGATAGGTAGTTGACGTTTCGGCCACTTATGGCCTTAATCAAAACTGATCGCCTTTCACATAAGATGAATCAAAAGAGTTCGATTTGGTACATAGAGGTTCACAAAAGCAACATCTGTGTTAGGTGTCCCAGGTAGAAGGGCAATGATAATGTGGACCCTGGATGAAGCATTGGTGGCGCAGGGTAAAGCGCTGGCACAGCACTAGGACGCTGCTGTGCCAGCGCTTTACCCTGCACCACCAATGCTTCATCCAGGGTCCACATTATCATTGCCCTTCTACCTGGGACACCTAACACAGATGTTGCTTTTGTGAACCTCTATGTACCAAATCGAACTCTTTTGATTCATCTTATGTGAAAGGCGATCAGTTTTGATTAAGGCCATAAGTGGCCGAAACGTCAACTACCTATCGCCACACCATATCTCAATAAAAACCTGTTCACTTTTTGCACCATTCAATACTACGTGTGCAGTGATTATTTTCTTTATTGTAGATCTCTCCAGTATACCGGAAAGAGGATTTTATCCGGCCACTCTAACTTGGAGGCCAGTGTCCGGAAATGGACCGAAAACTGACTGACCATGGACGAACCCTGTGACATTGCCAGCAGTTGGAGCGCCGTATCGTGGGTGACCTGAGGGCCTAAAAAAGACCTTTCTAAGAGCCACCAGAAACCAAGGAGCACTCCGCACCACACGATTGTCGCACAGCGGCGTTGCCCATTCCAACGCTCTGCCCGAGAGAAGTGAAACTATGAAACCCACTTGTGCCTGCTCCGTGGGAAAATGTGCATCCAGAAGCTCGACCTGGATAGAGCACTGGCTTACGAATCCCCGAAAATGTTTACTGTCACCAGAAAACATGTCTGGAAGCGGGAGATGGGATAAGGTCAGAGCAGAGGTGGCAGAGGACAAACTAGCTGCCGCTGCACTAGCAGCCTGAACAGTGACTGCGGTAACATCCACAGCTGAGGTTGTGCGCTTAAGAGCCGCCAACCTACTCTCCAGCTGCTGGATGAACTGCCGTAGGCGCTGGTCGTCTGCAATTTTACTAGCCAGACCCTGGAGCTAGTATCATGCTAGGGTCTGCGGAACGCACCTATTAGATAATGTAGAGAGGTGCGTTCGCAGCCCGGGGTCCACTGTGCAGGCAGAGCCCCCTGCTAGTAAGATGGCGTAAGTAGCGAACTCTGTTATCCCGCAGAGTCACTAAAATAAACGCCGTAGCGTGCTGTGTCAGTTAGTGCGAACTCTGTTAATCCCCAGAACCACTAGCGGGAATGCCACAGTGCTAAAGTGCGATAAGTGCGAACTCACTTAGCTTCAGTGAGCCGCAAAGTAAAACGCTAGGGCGCTGACCAGCGTTATAAAGCGAACCCTGTTGCGTCACAGAGCCGCTGAGAAAAAGACTGTGTCCTGTTAGACTTACAGGGAACACAGATGACTGCTAAGTGGATTGCAGTCTGTGGTCATGCAGTCAGAACACAAGCAATAATCTCCTCACCGGAGTAGCCGGTATTCTAATGGCGTTTTCAACCGAGCCCTGAACACGTGCATACAATCTCCTCACCAGAGACCTAACCACATGCATATACGACCACACTGGCGCAAGCACGTAACAGATTTGATACTAGCGCATGGCGGCCCAGCCATGCCACCCTTTTATAGTAGCGACTGCAGGACCTACTAGAAAAGGACCAATGCGAAATCATCCCAGAACACATGTAGTTTCAGGACCTTCCTGGCGGACCAATGGGAGTCGCTGCTGTAACCGAGCATGTGACCCATGATCTCCAATGGGAGATCTTGCCCTGGGCATGCTCAGATGGAGAAAGCAGGGACTTAGTTCCCGAACTGCCTGCTCCAGCACTGGTTATAATAGAGGAAACAGGAAAGACCACAACCAGGCATGTAGAGTCCATCCTTTCACCTTTTCTGCGTGCAAAGCAGTAATCAAAGCAAAAGGTGGCTACTTTGAAGAACCTAGAATAAAAGACATATTTTTAGTTGTTTCACACTTTTTTGTAAAGTGTAATGTATAATTCCACATGTGTTAATTCATAGTTTTGATGCCTTCAGTGTGATTCTACAATTTTCACAGTCGTGAAAATACAGAAATATCGTTGAATGAGAAGGTGTGTCCAAACTTTTGGTCTGTACTGTATATATGGAGATTTAGAAATCCCCCAATACTGTATGCAGCTGTACGCTACTGATAGAGTAAACGTGTCTAATTTTCATATTCTGGTGTGATCCAGACGGGGCCTCTGACTGTGTGTGTTCCTCCTTAAATATATACGAAGATTTACAATTCTCCCCAAAACGGTTTACAGCTGTATGCTACTGATAGAGTACACTTTTCTGATTTTCATATTCTGGTGTTATACATAGTGGGCCTCTGACTGTGTGTGTTGCTCCTGAAATATATACGGAGATTTACAATTCCCCCAACACTGTATACAGCTGTACGCAACTGATAAAGTACACTTTTCTGATTTTCATATTCTGGTGTTATCCATAGTGGGCCTCTGACTGTGTGTGTTGCTCCTGATATATATACGGAGATTTACAATTCCCCCAACACTATATACAGCTGTACGTTACTGATATAGTACAGTTTTCTGATTTTCATATTCTGGTGTTATCCATAGTGGGCCTCTGACTGTGTGTGTTGCTCCTGAAATATATACGGAGATTTACAATTCCCCCAACAATGTATACAGCTGTACGGTACAGATAGAGTACACTTTTCTGACTTTCATATTCTGGTTTTACCCATAGTGGGCCTCTGACTGTGTGTGTTGCTCCTGAAATATATATGGAGATTTACAATTTCCCCAACCCTGTAAACAGCTGTACGCTACTGATATAGTACAGTTTTCTGATTTTCATATTCTGGTGTTATCCACCGTGGGCCTCTGACTGTGTATGTTGCTCCTGAAATATATACGGAGATTTACAATTCCCCCAACACTGTATACAACTGTACGCTACTTATAGAGTACAGTTTTCTGATTTTCATATTCTGGTGTTATCCATTCTGGGCCTCTGACTGTGTGTGTTGCTCCTGAAATATATATGGAGATTTACAATTCCCCCCACACTGTATACAGCTTTACGCTTCTGATACTGTACACTTTTTTGTTTTTTAAATTCGAGTGTAATCCATACTGAAGCTGTGAGAGTCTGTGTATGTTACTCCGCAAATAAATATGGAGATTAAAATTTTTCACCTTCACCGTATACAGTTGTACGCTTCTGATACTGTACCATATATCTGCTGTTATTTTGGGTACAATTACACAAACATGAGAAGTATAGTGGGAGAGATTGCGGACGTGGTCGTGGGGGGCCACCTGCTACTGATGGTGGTGGTGGTGGTGCATCTGCTGGTGGTGCTAAAAGCACAATAGCACCAAAGGCAGGAGGTGTTGGGCCTGCTTCGTCATCTGGCTCAAGAAGGCATGGAAGGCTCCCTTTTCTGGGAGTAAGTAAACCGCTTTTAAAGCCGGAGCATCAGGAACAGGTTTTGGCTTACATTGCCAAAACAACCTCCAGCTCTATCTCCTCTTCTGAAGTTTCAAAAGCTCCAAGCACTGAGTCATCAGTGCAGGCTTCTGGTCAGGAACAACCCTTTCCTTGTGTCCTTCACCCCCACCGAAAGTGAAGAATGCGGAAGCCCACACTTCAGATTACTCCATGGAGCTCTTTTCACATACCATGGCTTGGTTATCAAGTCAAATCCTGAATTCCCTAGTCCAAGATGGTTCTGACATGGAGTGGACTGGTGCACAGCCACTGCTAGATGATTGTGCTGGTACATTCAACCACAGCACTACATTGCCCTCGCAGTGTACTGAGCCAGAATGTGACCCTGATGAAACTCAGGTGCCCCTTCCCGCATACTCTACCACCTTACACGGTGACACAGAGGAAGGTGCAGAAGAAATTGAATAGGAGGTGATGGATGACCCAGTTGTTGACCCATATTGGCATCCAGTGGGGAAAGAGGGTGCCGCTGTCAGTAGCTCAGAAGAGGAGAAGGATCCGCAGCAGGTATCGACATCGCAGCTGGGGTTATCTGGCAGGCACGTATCACTCCAAAAAGGTGTTAAAAATAATCAGAGTTGCAGGACAGCTTGGCCAGATAGTCAAATTAGCACAGCGTGCAAGCCCTGAAAATTTATACCATAGTAGGAAAAGTCCAGTGTGGCACTTTTTTGACCAAAATCCTACTGATGAGGCAGAGGTTATCTGTAAAAAGCGCCGAAGGACCTTTAGTCGAGGGAAAAATCTCAGAAATTTGAATACCAGTTGCATGCTTAGACATTTACTGAACAAGCACTTGCAAGCATGGATGGACTACAATACCTCAGGTAGCACATGTGCACCTGCTTAGACTGAAGTTAGCCAGCAACGCTCCATCGCTTCCCCCACTGTAAGCCCACCGGTTGGCACACCACCAGCAAGAAAGGTTGAGGTGTCATCGCAAGGCCAAAGCAGTCAGGGAATCACAATGTTTTTGCAACGAAAGACTGCATCTAGGCCATCACCACCACCACCACCATCACCATCACCAACCCCCTCTCAGTCCGTCATGTCCACCGATAGTTCCCCCATATGCAGCTCTCAAGTCCAGCTCATCCTAGCAGACACTGAGTAGGACAAGAAAGCACTCATCCTCTCATCCGCGTACACTGGGTTTGAACGCCTGCATTGCCAAACTGATCTCATTACAGATGATGCCCTTTCGTTTGGTTGAACGCGTAGCGTTCCGAAAGCTCATGGCCTACGCTATCCCACGCTATGACCTACCCAATCGGCACTTCTTTTCTAGAAAGAGGTGAGGCTAGTGTTCTTTGCCAGCTAGTGCACTAGCCAGGGCAGATCTAGATGTCAAATAGGGATGAGGTATCCTGACGGCGGCAGGGGAAAGAACCTTCATGGGGCATTAGGGGAGTGCAGGGACAGGCTCATTTAAAGCTCAGTTGGTGACCATCCCTCATTCCCTATTGGTAGTACCTTCCTCTCACCTTTACCATCATGTTGATTGTGTGTTGTGCAGTAACTGACTATCCATTTGGTCGTGTCACACCACTACTATCACATCCTGACACTGTTAGTATGATTGTTCAGAATCAGCACTAGTATCAATGAAAGAGGACTCTGATACATTCAACTGTGCACACACAGCCCTGAACAAGGACTGTCTCCTTCCAATAAGAACTGTCCCTGAGCTGTGTAATGGCATCAGTGTGCCGAGCGTGGTGGCTCCAGTCCTTTCATAACTTCTGATGACATCATATGGCCATCACACACCATAATTCCTTGAAAGACAGCAGAATTCATATAGAGATGCAGAAAGACTGCACCACCAGCAACTTGACCATGAGAGAGTTTAGTTGGCAAACCAGCAAATCATTAGCAGTGTAAGGTTGGTTTCTTGTTCTTCTTCCAGAGCCTGCAGACTGCCAAAGAATCATCTTACCACAATGTGTAAAATAACTTACACAAGTGACATGCCCACTTGTACTAAAAGCCACAACCATGAACAGACCTTTCAGGCAATGTTGAGCTTGCTCCACGAACAACATGTCCGACATCACATACTCAAGAGCTGACCACTTGAAAAGCTGATTTTGTCCTAGGCGATCTTTCAGCCACAAATAGTCTTCAGTGTGTTTTGTCAAAGTTAATACCCTCCTTCTCTGGTGACTTCACCATCTTGGCCCTTAGCTTGCTCCCAGATCTTGTCCTACACTGAATCATCATTATAATCATCTTCATCCTTGTTTTGATCATGATCTTCGACAGATGATTCAGTGTAGAAAATGGCCTGAACTCCTTGCAATTCTCCCTCCATCACTGGTTCCCACCTCAGGATTTGCACTTGCTTGTCCCAAATTACCATATCTCACAGAAACAGATATGCTTAAACATACTTCAGTGTTTATACTATTGCAAGTCTACGTGCACACAATACGGTTTTAACGCATTTTCGCTGCATTTTTCCTCGCGGAAATGGGCCAAAACTCTATGGAATCCTTATGCAAGCTAATTCTATGACAATCCTGAAGTGTTGTGCACATGATCAGTAATTTTCCTTGAGTAATTTCAATGCATTTTTCTGCAGCATGTCAATTCTCTTCAACTGAGACAGTTAAATCCGCCGGAAAAACGCAGGTATAAAAGTGTTTGCGGATTTTCTTCGGATTTGCTGAGTTTTTGTTTTGTGTTTTTACCAGCTTCCTATGATGTTTCCCAAGCTGTCATCTATGTGACAGCTTGGGAAACACCTGCATGGTAGTTCTTATCGGCGGTAACGTTACCGCCGGTAAGACAGTCGGTCAGAGCGCTGCAGGGTCATGCTGTCAGATGATAGCGTGACATCGCAGCTGTGACCCGAAGCGGTTGACCTGTAGTAAAAAGCTTACCGCAAATTAGCAGGCATGGACCGATGAAACTACTGCTCCTATTGGGCTACGTCTGCTGTAACTGATAACAGTGACAAGAGGTGCTGTTGAAGGGAGTCGTAGTCTCATCTGTCAGTGCCTGTTCTCACAAATAACAAAAAAAAGTAAAACAATGGAATTGTGTGTGGATGCGAGGTTTACTTATTGTAAGGAGTTCCATTTACTTCCAGGCATGATACCACCATTGGTTAGTGGCCAGAACGCAGGGGCGCCACATACCCACCTGTCCGCCGTAGTCCATTTGACCCCAAGTGTCCAGCAGCGATCTCACATGTAGAACAATACCTCTCTACCTGGCAGCCGAGGATCCACTGATCATTTCCGCAGTGTATCACTGAACTACAGTAAGAGTGCTCACCGGAGTTCATCAACTCTGGTGCTCTCATTTATGGCACTGTTGCATCAGAAGTTTCCCATGCAGCAGTGGTGCTGTAAATGAGATCACCAAGCTGATCAGCTGATGAATTCCAGTGAACTTTCTCATGGCAGCTCAGTGATACACTGCAGGAGCGATTACCTCCTTTCAGTGATCAGGATCATCGTGAGACATTATGGATAATCTTCTCTGTGGACAGGTGAGGAATATTGATATTTATTATTTTATTTTTGTTGCAGGAGAAGTTGGCTTCGGTGGATTAGGCGTTCATTGAGTATGGTTTAATTGAGAGTCATTAATGAAGTCTGTGTCATTATTTCAAATAAAAGACTTTATTTTGGGTGTCTGTGTTTTTATACAATATCACTGTGGGATTACTAATGAATAGGTGTCTTATAGATGCCTTGCCATTACTAACCTGTGAGCTTGATGTCACCCAGCAATACAGAAATGACATCAACTGCACAAATATGAACGTCACTTGCCACCACTTCACGGCAAGTGGGAAGAGCGATGCTTAGTGCCATATTTGGCGCATCCTATAGATGGGCCTTTTCTGGGGTGGCTAAGAGCTGATGTTTTCAGTCTGGGAGGGGCCAATATCCATAGCCCCTTCTCAGGCTATTAATATCAACAATCAGCTGTCTGCTGGTTGGATCATATAGGGGGACCCATGTCAATTTTTTGGGGGGTCCCACTGTAAACTAGCCTGTAAAGGCTAAGCAAACAGCTGTGAGCTGATATTAGTAGCTTGGGAGACATTATGGCTATTGGCTCCTTCCCAGAATATTAACATGAGCCCTCAGCCATCGGCTTTCCCTCTGCTGGTTATTAAAATTATGTGGGAGCGTAATTAAAAAATTTTCCAGTCAAATTTATTTTAAGTGCGCCTTTTTATGTTTTATTGTAAGTCTGTAAAAGTTGCATATTACGAGGACAACATTGCACTGACCTGGGATGTCTGTAAAAGTTGCATATTACGAGGACAACATTGCACTGACCTGGGATTCATAGATGTTTCCAGGGGTCTTCCACATGCTGTTCCCATGCCATTTTAGCACTGTTTATATAGTTTTCAGCAATTTTAAGACCCACTCCAGACCTCCGGGGGTCCGCCGGAAAAATGCTTGAGTTTCACATTTACTTCCATCATACTCGTTACTCGGGTCGAACACACGATTTGCTTTGCTCAAGTACTCAAGTAACGAGTATCCGAGCATTAAAGTGTTTGGTCATCACATTATATATTTATATATACATAACTTTAATCTTTCATGAGATATTTACAAGTTTATGACCACTTATAAAATGTGTTCAAAGTGCTGCCCATTGAGTTGGATTGTCAATGCAACCCTCGTCTCCCACGCTTGACACACTGATAGCAACACCGCAGAAGAAATGCTAGCACAGGCTTCCAGTATCCGTTGTTTCAGATGCTGCACATCTCGTATCTTCAAAGCATAGACAATTGCCTTCAGACATGAGATGTGCAGCATCTGAAACAATGGATACTGGAAGCCTTTGCTAGCATTTCTAGAATTCCAACACAATGGGCAGCACTTTGAACACATTTTATGTGGTCATAAACTTGTAAATAACTCATGAAAGAATAAAGTTACGTTAAAACCAAGAGCACCATTGTTTTTCTTGTGAAATTCTCAATAAGTTTGATGTGTCACATGACCCTCTTTCCATTGCAAAAAATAGAGTTGAATCTAAAATGGCAACTTCAAAATGGCCACCAGGGTCACCACCCATCTTGAAAAGTTTCCCCCCTCCATTATACTAATGTGCCACAACCAGGAAGTTGATATCACCAATCATTCCCATTTTATTTAGGTTTATCCATATAAATGGCCCACCATGTATATATACATATATATATATATATATATATATATATATATATATATTATTATTATTATTATTATACATTTATATAGTGCCATTTATTCCATGGAGCTTTACATATGAAAAGGGTAAAAATATAGACAGGTACAATAAACATGTGCTGGACAAGGGACACACAAGTACAGAAGGAGAGAGGACCCTGCCCGCGAGGGCTCACAGTCTGTAGGGATGGGTGAGAATACACTAGGAAAGGGTAGAGCTGGTCGTACGATGGTTCAGTACACTGAGGATCATTGCAAGTTGTAGGCTTGTCGGAACAGGTGGGTTTTCAGGTATTATATATATATATATATATATATATATTATATATATATATATATGTATATATACAGTACAGACCAAAAGTTTGGACACACCTTCTCATTCAAAGATTTTTCTGTATTTTCATGACTATCAAAATTGTAGAATCACACTGAAGGCATCAAAACTATGAATTAACACATGTGGAATTATACATTACACTTTACAAAAAAGTATGAAACAACTAAAAATATTTCTTATATTCTAGGTTCTTCAAAGTAGCCACCTTTTTCTTTGATTACTGCTTTGCACGCAGAAAAGGTGAACGGATGGACTCTACATGCCTATTTCCCACCGTGAAGCATGGAGGAGGAGGTGTGATGGTGTTGGGGTGCTTTGCTGGTGACACTGTTGGGGATTTATTCAAAATTGAAGTGGTGAGTGGTCCACACCAAACCATCTCGATTGGGTTCAGGTCTGGTGACTGTGGAGGCCAGGTCATCTGGCATAGCACCCCATCACTCTCCTTCTTGGTGGTCAAATAGCCCTTACACAGCCTGGAGGTGTTTTTGGGGTCATTGTTCTATTGAAAAATAAATGATGGTCCAACTAATCGCAAACTGGATGGAATAGCATGCTGCTGCAAGATGCTGTGGTAGCCATGCTGGTTCAGAATGCCTTCAATTTTGACTAAATCCCCAACAGTGTCACCAGCAAATCACCCCCACACCATCACACCTCCTCCTCCATGCTTCAGAGTGGGAACCAGGCATGTAGAGTCCATCCGTTCACCTTTTCTGCGTGCAAAGCAGTAATCAAAGCAAAAGGTGGCTACTTTGAAGAACTTAAAATATAAGACATATTTTCAGTTGTTTCACACATTTTTGTAAAGTGTAATATATAATTCCACATGTGTTAATTCATCGTTTTGATGCCTTCAGTGTGATTCTACAATTTTTATAGTCATGAAAATACAGAAAAATCATTGAATGAGAAGGTGTGTCCAAACTTTTGGGCTGTACTGTATATATATATATATATATAATATATATATATATATATATTATGTTTTAGTTACTTTTTAACTAAAGTACAATGCAAATTTTAGAACTTTAAAAGGCAACAGAATAAGTAAAGCTAGGTAGATTCACATTCCAAAAATAAAGCACCTATTTAAGTGTTATGTTTATTGGTCTTAATATTAGACTCTTACAACTAAGAGCACACTTTAACTAGTTGTGCTAAAACTTCTGATTTATGGTGATGTAAAAAAATATGGCTTGTCTTTCTTACAATGCATAAAGCATACTTTCTGTGACACACAAGCTTTGAATTCAAGATTTACTTTCAATAGCAAAAATTGAACTAAGGTTTTTTATAATTCCCTCCATGTTTGCAGTGTGTGAAGAATAGGCTGTTGTTATGGTGCTTTTACTGCAGTTTATCTTAGATCAATCAATTCATAGTCACACTGAGTGACTGTGGAAGTACAGCACTTCTGTATTAATTTGTCGCAGATCAAATGTTATAGATAAATTTGGCAAAGCTGGAATATTTAAATTTCTAAAGATTTGCTCACCCCAAAGTTTATGTATTTTAGAGATTACAGCACTCTGTTTTCGCTGTTGTATTAATCAATGTATCTATAAGCTGATTATGCATTTACAATGGATAAAAGTTTCATTTATACACCAAGCCGTTTTGAATATATATTACAATGAAATAATCTACCTTGCATATTGAAAAAAAGTGGTTAATAAAGTGTGGTTACATATCTTTCAAATTCATCAGGAAACATAAAGGCTATTCAGGGTTGACAATGTGTGATTAAATTAAATATTTTATCATTATTTTAAGTAGAACAGTCCTATAAAGATGTTACATTACTGAATCAAATAATTTTATAGGCATAAAATTCTTTACAACATAGTAAAATGAAATATATTTAAAAAAAAATTTACAAAATAAACAGAACATTCAAAACAAGAAAGAATAAAAACCGCTTTTCTGAAATCTGAAACAATTTTCCACTCTGTGATAACTGCCAGCCTTTATAAATCCTGCTGTGGCCCAGCATGAAACGGGACAGATAAGAAGAATATAGTATTTTTGTGCTAAAGTTCAAATCACTCCAGTAAACTATGAGCTGAACTTCATAACAAAAGTGTCCTTCTTTGCTGTTGCAGGCAAAATTACACATTTCAGGCTATTTAATTCAGCACGTTGCTAAGTGAAAGAGAATACTCATTGAAAATTTCATACTAGATGTTTGAGAACATAATGTATTAAATGTTAACATTCACATGGAACAAAATTCTGTTGAACTTTTAAATTTTAGAACTATACACTGTCAAAATAAATAGTTTCATTGCTGCTAAGATAGGCAACGCAACATAATAGTTGAACTGAAATCTGTTTGATTTTAGAACAATTATTTACATGCAATTGTTATAAAATAAGACAAAGACTTTTTATAATTCTATTGAAATATAAAATTAACAGAATGTTTCAGGACATGATAGAAAGATTTGAAAATGTGGCAAAAAATTTTATATGCATTATGAGGCAGTGGTTTTCACGACAGTGCGGTAATGTGGGAGCGATCTAAATCGTTCAATTCAAATGTCTCTAAGGTTTTTTTTTTGTAAGTTGAAAAAATAAACATTTTCCTCCGGTTTGCAGCCGGATTGTCCTCAACAAGCCGTATCAATCCACTGGGTGATTGCAACATTGTGTAACTTGTGATGTGTAGAATTATTAGTCAGCATGTTTTCCTCAGGCAAAATGGACCAAAAAAAGATACAACTAACACTGAAAAGTAGAAAAATTTAAAGTTTTGCAGAAGTCTTGAAAATTGCTAAGATATTGGGGCATTATCACGGGAGCATCAAAAGTTTTGATGCAAATAGAAAACAGGTTGAGTAAAAATTTGGAAATTAACTAATGAAGATTTAAGAAGAATCAAATGTGAAGTGACAAAGAAGCCAGTATCAATATTTATATAGTTTTCAATATTTTTCGAAAACTGCAACCTTCTTGGAGTGACTGGAAGTGCAATGTGTTCAGTGCTCAGAGACATGGCCAAGGTAAAATAGGCTGAAGAAAAAAGTGTGTGAAAAGCCAAGACTGGGCAAAGAAAAAAAAACAATATATAGTAATAATTAAAAAATACAATAGATAAATATTACTGAAAGCAAAAAACATCATATTTAGTATTGATGCTTCTTAAAAAATGTGATCTTTCAAAATAAAGCATCATTTTACTCATGCAACAAACATAATAAATGTTGTTTTTTGATTATTTCATCAAAAAGTTGCATGTTTTCAAAATGATACAAATAGAAACTATAACACAACTCTCAAAAAAGAAAAATAGAAATGTAAAAATGTATGCATCCCAAACAGCATAGCACACGGACAGCATACTGACCAGGGTAATTAAATAGGTCTATTGAGATAAGAGTTCTTCCACATGAACTGATTGTCTGTGGGAAAAAAAAAACTTGCGCCATATGCGTTTCTCTTCCGTATTTTAGATGAGACTTCACTATTCAAGCCTATGAATGAACAAAAACATATCCCATATGGATCATCCCTACTGCATCTGATTTTTACAGATGCATTGCATTTAATAACATAACAAACTGTATTTGATCATGTGTATATCAAAATGTTTATGTACAAAAACCGATGCCATATAGATACAGATGCAATACGGATGCAAAACATACAAATGGATGACACACAGATGGCATGGAGATCCAATTGAAGATGACATTATTGATGAATGTCATATGTGTTTTCTGGATGAAAAGCAGACAAATTCCAGACTCACCTGATCTCAGTCTTGGAAGAAAGAAAAAGCAAAAGAGTGAGAATGAAAAATGCTGTCAATGAGAAGAGATTAATGAAAGAGAAGTGTCATTGATAACCATTGTATTTATATTTCAACAACGGAATTAATTCTAATGTGCAAAAGTCAATAATTTTAAAACCATTCTGAATTTTATACTTACCGCAGATCCTACACTTCGGAGTTCAAAGATTATACCACTTTTTTAGTCTGGCCTTAGACATAAACAGCGAGATATGGAAAAAAAAAATAATCCCCAACTTTTCAAATGTGTAAATGCATTCCATAAAAATGTGCATGTATTTCATCTACTTGCATTGATTAAATGCAAAATATGACTTTGTAAGTTCTAGGTTAGGCAGGCTGCATGACTAATGAATAAGAATGTGCAAAAAGAATGGACTTTTTCACTAATTACAACCTTGTTATGTCCAGGAAACTATCTGAAAATAGAGGTCAAGGAAATAGTTCATTTCTTGCCAAATAATGAACTGAGTTTTTAACATGTACAATGTAATAGTTCACTCTATACAACGTTTGGGATGCACACAATTTTGATGTTAATTGGTGGCAGTGCGTGTTAGGGTTCGAGTTCCCGCTTCTACACAGGGGGAGTCTCGAACCAGTCCCGCTGCGGTCCCCCATTCGTCTCCATCCGCAGTAGAGCCTGCTCAACTTAGACGTCGGTCCCAGCGTCTCGCCCAGTCTAACAGTGTGCAGAGGATTACTGCTGTTCCACCAGGCTCTGCTATTGTGGCCAGTACTGGTTAGCGGCGAGCAGACGTCTTTAGGACAAAGTCCTTGTTTTCTCCTTCTGAGCATGCCCAGAGTGAGATCTCTCATTGGAGATCAGGGGTCACATGCTCGGGTATTGCAGCGGCTCCTATTGGTCCGCCAGGAAGGTCCTGTGACTACTGGTGTTCTGGAACAAGTTCCATTGGTCCTTTGTTTCTGGAAGGTCCTGTAGCTGTTGCTATAAAAGGGTAGCATGGCTGGGCCGCCATGCGCTAATATCAATCTTTATATGCCATGCGCCAGTGTGGTCATGCGTGTGTGTGGTTAGGGCCCCGGCTGAAATAAGCCCCTAGAATACTGACTTAATCGGTGAGGAGTTTGGTATGCTAGCTGGTCAGGGTCGGTGTCCTAGATGCCCTAGATTACCGGCATAACCGGTGAGGAGTTTGATTGCCGTATTCAGGGCCTGGCGTTCAGACGCCATAGATTGCGGGTGACTCCCGTGAGGACATTAGAGCATGATCACGTTCTATGTTCGCTTAGCACTTAACTGTGTACCTGGGTGCCTGACAGGACACAGAAGTTTGTCTCAGCGGCTCTGTGACGTAACAGGGTTCACTTTCAACGCTAGACAGCGCCCTAGCATGTTTATTTTGCGACTCAGTTGTGTTTAGTGAGTTCGCACACATCGCCATATAGCGCTGCGGCACTCCTTCTAGCGGCTCTGTGGATTAACAGAGTTTGCACATATTGCCACAGAGCATTACGGCATTTATTTTGGCGACTCTGCAGGATAACAGAGTTCGCTTCTTGCGCCATTTTACTAGCAGCAGGCTCCGCCTGCACGGTGGACCCCGGGCTGCGAACGCACCTCTCCACAACATATATTTGGTGCGTTCCGCAGACCCTAACATAATATTAGCGCCAGGGTCTGGCTAGTAAAATGGCGGATGACCAGCGTCTACCGCAGTACATCCAGCAGCTGGAGGGTAGGTTGGCAGCTCTTGAGCGCACAACCTCAGCTGTGGATGTTACCGCAGTCGCTGTTCAGGCTGCTAGCGTGGCTGCAGCCAGTTTGTCCTCTGCCACCTCTGCCCCTACATTATCCCACCTCCCGCTTCCTGACAAGTTTGCTGGTGACAGCAAGCAATGTCGGGGATTCGTGAGTCAGTGCTCTATACAGCTCGAGCTTCTGGCTGCACGTTTCCCCACGGATCGGGCACAAGTGGGTTTTGTACTGTCTCTACTCTCGAGCAGAGCATTGGAGTGGGCAACGCCGCTGTGGGAGCGCGACGATCGTGTGGTGCGGAGTGCTTCTCGTTTCCTGGAGGCTCTTAAAAAGGTCTTTTTAGGACCTCAGGTCACCCACGATACGGCGCTACTACTGCTGGCATTGGCACAGGGTTCGTCTTTGGTCAGTCAGTTTTCCGTCCAGTTTCAGACTCTGTCCTCAGAGCTAGACTGGTCGGATAAAGTTCTCATTCCAGTCTACTGGCGAGGACTGGCTGACCATGTTAAAGACGCTTTGGCTACCAGGGAGATTCCCGCCACACTGGAGAAGCTTATCTCCATATCTACCTGCATCGACCTCCGTTTTCACGAGCGGAGGTTGGAGCGGGCCCAGTGTAGGCAGAGGATTCGGTTGGCTCCCACCTTTGCCACACCTCTCGAATCCCCCGATCTGGCGTCCGAACCCCAGAAGGCCACAGAGGTTCCTCGTGCAGGACCTAAGTCTCGAGTCGTCCGAGTATCTGTGGTCTGTAACCTTTGTCAGCAGACAGGACACTATGCCAACAAATGTCCACAGCGATCGGGGAAGCGATCGCGTCTAGTGGCCCTGGGAGGAGGTTCACTAGAGACAGCGGCATTTTCCTCCAAGTTGACATTTAAAGGGACAGTCACTGTGGACTCTTCCACACTTACGGTCGAGCTTTGTGTGGACTCAGGAGCAGAGGGGAATTTCATGTCATCCACCTTTGCTCGTCGCCATGCAATACATCTGGTAGCGCTCGACAAACCAGTGACTGTCCGGGTAGTGAATGGGTTGACATTGCCCTTGCCAATTACACATCAGACTGTCCCTCTTACTTTGTGTGTACCCCCTTCCCATCAGGAAATTATTTCCCTTCTCGTCCTTCCCGAGGGAATAGACAAAATCCTACTGGGAGTACCCTGGCTCCGTTCCCACTCCCCTCATATTGAGTGGACCTCCGGTAGGATACTGGGATGGAGTGAGTCATGTAAGGACAGATGTGTCAGGGAGTGCATTCAGGTTACCTCTACAGAGATACCCGCAGATCTTTCTCCTCTTCCCAAGTGTTATCAGTCATATGCAGACGTGTTCTCTAAAAAGGCTGCGGAGACTCTGCCGCCCCATCGTCCCTACGACTGTCCTATTGACCTCTTGCCTGGAGCAGAACCTCCTCGGGGAAGGGTCTATCCCCTCTCTCTTCCTGAGATGGAGGCTATGTCTCAATATATCCAGGAGAATCTGGCAAGAGGGTTCATTAGGAAGTCTGTGTCACCAGCAGGAGCGGGGTTCTTCTTCGTGCAGAAGAAGAGTGGAGAATTACGTCCGTGTATAGATTACAGAGGTCTTAACGCCATCACCGTTAAGAATAAGTACCCGTTGCCCCTGATCTCTGAGCTCTTTGATAGGCTCCGGGGAGCAAGGGTAATTACTAAATTAGATCTGCGTGGTGCTTATAACCTGATTCGCATCCGTGAGGGGGACGAATGGAAGACGGCTTTTAATACCAGGGATGGGCATTATGAATACCTGGTGATGCCCTTCGGGCTCTGTAATGCCCCAGCCGTTTTCCAAGACTTTGTCAATGATATCTTCCGGGATATGCTTTCCACCTCTGTAGTAGTCTATCTGGATGATATTCTCATCTTTTCTCCAGATATTGACTCTCACCGGAGGGATGTCTGCAAAGTCTTCGACCTGTTACGGGCGAACTCCCTCTATGCAAAGTTGGAGAAATGCATGTTTGAGCAGGAGTCTTTACTAGAGTTGAGCGATACTTTTCGATATCCAAAAGTATCGGAATCGGAATGGTATCGCCGATACCATTAAAATATCGGCGATACCCGATACCGATACGGGAATCCAATGTAAGTCTATGGGAACAAAATATCGTAACTAAAAAAACCCCATTCTTTCCTTGTAAACACTAAATATACACACATAGAATACATATATATATATATATACATGTCATTGTGACATATTATATACATATATGTATAGTTTATACACTTCTACATAGTAAAATAGGCTCTGATTCAATTGCCGGGTAAAGCTGGTTCTGTGAAAAGACAGAAGCACCGACATGAAATGACACTTGGTGTACATAGGGTTAACCATGTCTTTTCATGTCGTTTTCTATCTGATTTGCACAAACAATTACATCAGTCTATGTGTGCAAAATTTCACACCTGTAGGGGTTAATTAAAGTTGTAAATTCGTTGTAAAAAAAATGGACTTTTTTGCTACTAATTTACACCTTTAATTAACCCTACAGGTGTGAAATTTTGCACACATAGACTGATGTAATTGTTTGTGCAAATCAGATAGCAAAGGACATGGTTAACCCTATGTACACCAAGTGTCATTTCATGTCGGGTTCTGCATTTTCACAAAAGCCGGCAATTGAATTAGCGGCTATTATTACTATGTAGAAGTGTATGAACTATAAATATAAATATATATATATATATGTGTCACAAATTCATGACATGTATATATACAGTATATATGAGGTGTAAAATTGCTGAAAAAAAATGCGTGGGCTCCCGCCCTATTTTCGCAACCAGACAGACAAAGCCAGTGAGTGGGGGCAGATAATGATAGCCCAAGAGAGGGACCATTATTTTTGGCCCCCCCCCGGCTACTAACATCTGCCCCAGACACCCAGGAAAGACAAATCTATAATTAGATTCGCCCTTTCTGGCACTTTGCCCCGTCTATTCCCATTGCCCTGTAGCGGTGGCGAATGGGTTAATATGGGGTTAAAGCCACCTTGCTATTGAAAGGTGACCTTAAGCCAGGTTAATAATTGAGAGCTGTCAATTAGACAACTATCAATTATTAATCCTATTGCATGAAATAAAAATAAAACACACACACTTTAATTAAAAATCATTTTAATGAAATAAAGACACGTTTTTGACCATCTTTTATTTTACTGCAAAAACCATTTCCTGTAATAAAAATAAAATAAAAAAGCAAAATTATTCTTACCTATCCCATGCACAGTCAGGTCCCACGGTGTAATCCTTCAGAAAGGGTTAATGTTTACTGCAGGGACCGCAGCTAATGCTGCAGCCTCACAGTAAACCCCCAAATGAATGAGTTCCTCTCCTGGCTGACAGGAGAGTAAAGGCTGGGTCTCACATAACGATACACCAGCGATCCCGACAACGATATGCACTTGTCAGGATCGCTGGTGTATCGCTACATGATCGCTGCTGAGCTGCCAAACAGGGCAGGGGAGCTGGTATCCAAGGTACACAGCGGGTTTCCAGGCACCGCGCAGCGCTTGGAAACCCGCTGTGTACCTTGGATACCAGCTCCCTGCATCAGGGCGCTGGTATCCAAGGTACACTGCGGGTAACTAAGCGATGTTACCCGCAGTGTCGCTGTCCCAGATCGCTGCCTGAGCTGCCTGTTTGGCAGCTCAGCAGCGATCATGTAGCGATACACCAGCGATCCTGACAAGTGCATATCGTTGTCGGGATCGCTGGTGTATCGTTATGTGAGACCCAGCCTTTAGTTACCCGCAGTGTACGTTGGATACCAGCGCCCTGATGCAGGGAGCTGGTAACCAAGGTACACAGCGGGTTTCCAAGCGCTGCGCGGTGCCTGGAAACCCGCTGTGTACCTTGGATACCAGCTCCCTGCATCAGGGCGCTGGTATCCAAGGTACACAGCGGGTTTCTAGGCACAGCCCCGCGCCTGGAAACCCGCTGTGTACCTTGGTTACCAGCGGATCGCTGGTCTCCCGCCTGTCACACGCAGCGATGCGTGCCTGTCAACGGGAAACCAGCGATCAAAAAAAGGTCCTGACATTTCAGCGACGATCAGCGATACCCGGCAGGGGGGCTGATCGTCGCTGAATGTCACACACAGCGATATCTCTGGTGAGCTCGCTGCTGCGTCACAAAACTAGTGACTCAGGAGATCGCTGTGTGAGACGGGCCCTTAAGTGGAAAGCTTAATTGATTGCTTTCCACTTTCACTTCAGGTCAGCCAGGGACACAATCAGTGACGTCAGAGGGAACTGATTAACAAAAATAGGGGTTCCCTTCGAAAAAAAAATGGCGTGGGGTCCCCCCTATTTTTGTTAACCAGCCAGATGAAGCAGACCGCTGAGGCCTGGATTTTCAGGCTGTTAAGGAGCCAAGATCCATGGACCTTGCCAGCCTGATAATACCAGGCCACAGCAGTCTGCATATCTTGGCTGATTAACAAAAATAGGGGATCCCCTCGAAAAAAATCGGCGTGGGGTCCCCCCTATTTTTGTTAACCAGCCAGATGAAGCAGACCGCTGAGGCCTGGATTTTCAGGCTGTTAAGGAGCCAAGATCCATGGACCTTGCCAGCCTGATAATACCAGGCCACAGCAGTCTGCATATCTTGGCTGATTAACAAAAATAGGGGATCCCCTCGAAAAAAATTGGCGTGGGGTCCCCCCTATTTTTGTTAACCAGCCAGATGAAGCAGACCGCTGAGGCCTGGTTTTTCAGGCTGGTAAGGATCCAATATCCATGGACCTTGCCAGCCTGATAATACCAGGTCACAGCAGTCTGCTTAGCTTGGCTGGTTAACAAAAATAGGGGATCCCCTCGAAAAAAAAACGGCGTAGGGTCCCCCTATTTTTGTTAACCAGCCAAGTAAAATGCAGACTGCTGCGGCCTGGTATTAAAAGACTGTCAAGGCCCATGGATTTTGGCCCTCAACAGCCTGATAATACCAGGCTACAGCAGCCCCACATTTGGCGCATCAAAAGATGTGCCAATTGTGGCACTTTACCCGGCTCTTCCCACTTGCCCTGTAGCGGTGGCAAGCGGGGTAATAAGGGGTTAATGTCACCGTTGATTGCACGGTGACAATAAGCCCGGTTAATAATGGAGAGGCGTCAATAAGACACCGATCCATTATTAATCCCAAAGTTTTTAAATGTTTAAAAAAAAGACACAGCAAGAAAAAAGTATTTTAATGAAATAAAAGAGACAACACAGTTTTCATTTCTTTTATTACTCTCTCATTCCTGCGACGCCATCGATCTCCTGTAAAAAAATAAAAAAAACAAACCAACAGTATACCACCTGTCCGACGCAGTCCATAGTAACGACTGTCCCACGACGATCCAGCTCTGCTACATCGGAATGACAGGCAGAGCCTGTCATCTCGACGCAGCACAGCTGATTACCTGCTTCCCCGGCGGTGACGTCATCGGACTGCTTTACGGCCGCGATTACCCAGCAGTCACTGCAGTTATCGCGAGAAACTGCATGTGACCGCCAGGGAGAAGAGGATGGCGGCCATTAAGCAGTCCGGGATGTGACCGCCGGAGTTCTTCTGCCGGGTAAGTGCCGCTGACTCCTGACAGACCCGACCGACGGACACTGACAGTGACAGTGACATTCCAATTCCGGTATCCGATATGACGAAAATATTGGTACTCAGAATCGGAATTCCGATACAGCCAATATCGGCCGATACCCGATATTTGCAGTATCGGAATGCTCAACACTAGTCTTTACCTTTCCTGGGCTATATCATCTCCGCCCAGGGATTGGCTATGGATCCTGCCAAACTACAGGCTGTGATGGATTGGCAAGAACCCCATTCTCTTAAAGCGGTGCAGCGCTTTATGAGGTTCATTAATTACTATCGCCAATTATTTCCCCACTTCTCCACTTTGGTAGCTCCCTTGGTAGCCCTCACCAAGAAGGGAGCCAATCCCAAATTGTGGTCAGAGGAGGTTTCCAAGGCCTTTACTTCAATTAAGTCCCATTTTGCTAGCGCTCCCATCTTACATCGCCCCGAGGTTGATAAGCCTTTTTTATTGGAGGTCGATGCCTCGTCCGTTGGTGCTGGAGCAGTCCTTTTTCAAAAGGATGCCCAAGGTCGGAAACATCCTTGTTTCTTCTTTTCCAAGACCTTCACACCAGCGGAGAGGAATTATTCCATTGGGGATAGGGAGTTGCTAGCCATGAAGTTGGCCTTTTCCGAGTGGAGACATCTCCTGGAGGGGGCTCGCTTTCCCTTTCAAGTTTTCACTGACCACAAAAATTTGGTCTATTTACAGACCGCCCAGGGGCTAAATTCTTGTCAGGCCAGATGGTCCCTGTTTTTCTCCCAGTTTCATTTCACCCTCCATTTCCTCTCCGGTGAGAAGAACATTCGGGCCGATGCGCTTCCTCGCTCCGTGGTGTCCTCTGAGGAGGTGGAGGAGGAGCCTCGGTTGATTGTCCCCATAGAGAGCCTAAGAACTGTGGCCCCGGTTTCGCTTGAGTCTGTGCCTCCGGGCAAGACTTTTGTGCCCACCAATTTGCGACCGGAGGTACTCTCTTGGGCACATTCGTCCAGGGTGGGTGGACATTTTGGGGCAAAAAGGACATCTGAGTTGCTGGCGAGGACATACTGGTGGCCACATATGGACCGTGATGTCAGGGAATACGTTCAGGCATGCGTCTCCTGTGCCAAGAATAAGTCCCCTCGACAACGGCCAGCTGGGCTACTTTTCCCTTTACCGGTGGCAGACAGGCCTTGGGAGATGGTCGGGATGGATTTTGTGGTGGGCTTACCCAAGTCTCGGGGCTGCACCATCATCTGGGTGATAACCGACCACTTCTCTAAAATGGTGCACTTAGTGCCGTTACCACGGTTACCGTCTGCACAGGCCTTGGCAGCATTGTTCATTAGGCATATTTTCTACCTACACGGTATGCCAGACAAAATTGTCAGTGATCGAGGTCCCCAGTTTGCATCTTGGTTCTGGAGAGAGCTGTGTCGTTTACTCAGCATAGAGTTGAATCTCTCCTCTGCATACCATCCCGAGACGAATGGGTTGGTAGAGAGGGCCAACCAGACCTTGGTCACATATTTGCGACATTTTGTCTCTGCCAGGCAGGATGACTGGGCATCCTTGCTACCGTGGGCTGAGTTCGCTCTAAATAATGCTGTGGCTGACTCCACCGGACAGACCCCATTCCTCCTGAACTATGGTCAGCATCCACGGGTACCAGTGCCCATGCCCGTGTCTTCCGCCGATTCCAGGGTGGCAGACTGGGCTGTGGAGGCACGGGACATTTGGGACCGCACCCAGGATGCCATTCAGGCCTCCAAAGAGAGGATGAGGTCTTCGACCGATGCCCTTCGGCGCCCCGCTCCTACATTTGCTCCGGGTGACCTAGTGTGGCTCTCTGCCCGAAACATCAGACTACGTGTAGAGTCCACCAAGTTGGCACCTCGCTTTTTGGGCACCTTTAAAGTTCTTGAGTAGGTGAACCCGGTGGTTTACCGCCTAGCCCTTCCGCCTCGCCTTGGTATCACTGACACCTTTCACGTGTCCCTCCTGAAACCCGTGGCAATTTCCCGGCTTTCCGAGTCATCTGCCGGGACTTAGGGTTCATCTACCGACGATCATGAGGTGAACGCCATTGTTGGGTGCAAGGTGGTACGAGGCAAAAAATTTTATTTGGTGGATTGGAGGGGTTATGGGCCTGAGGATAGGTCCTGGGAGACTGCCGAGCATGTTCACGCTCCGCAGCTCATCGCTGCCTTTGAACGCAGCGAGGCCCAGGAAGGGGGAGCCCTAGGAGGGGGGGTAATGTTAGGGTTCGAGTTCCCACTTCTGCACAGGGGGAGTCTCGAACCAGTCCCGCTGCGGTCCCCCATTCGTCTCCATCCGCAGTAGAGCCTGCTCAACTTAGACGTCGGTCCCAGCGTCTCGCCCATTCTAACAGTGTGCAGAGGATTATTGCTGTTCCACCAGGCAATGCTATTGTGGCCAGTACTGGTTAGCGGCGAGCAGACGTCTTTAGGACAAAGTCCTTGTTTTCTCCTTCTGAGCATGCCCAGAGTGAGATCTCTCATTGGAGATCAGGGGTCACATGCTCGGGTATTGCAGCGGCTCCTATTGGTCCGCCAGGAAGGTCCTGTGACTACTGGTGTTCTGGAACAAGTTCCATTGGTCCTTTGTTTCTGGAAGGTCCTGTAGCTGTTGCTATAAAAGGGTAGCATGGCTGGGCCGCCATGCGCTAATATCAATCTTTATATGCTATGCGCCAGTGTGGTCATGCGTGTGTGTGGTTAGGGCCCCGGCTGAAATAAGCCCCTAGAATACCGACTTAATCGGTGAGGAGTTTGGTATGCTAGCTGGTCAGGGTCGGTGTCCTAGATGCCCTAGATTACCGGCATAACCGGTGAGGAGTTTGATTGCCGTATTCAGGGCCTGGCATTCAGACGCCATAGATTGCGGGTGACTCCCGCGAGGACATTAGCGCATGATCACGTTCTATGTTCGCTTAGCTCTTAACTGTGTACCTGGGTGCCTGACAGGACACAGAAGTTTGTCTCAGCGGCTCTGTGACGTAACAGGGTTCGCTTTCAACGCTAGACAGCGCCCTAGCATGTTTATTTTGCGACTCAGTTGTGTTTAGTGAGTTCGCACACATCGCCATATAGCGCTGCGGCACTCCTTCTAGCGGCTCTGTGGATTAACAGAGTTTGCACATATTGCCACAGCGCGTTACGGCGTTTATTTTGGCGACTCTGCGGGATAACAGAGTTCGCTTCTTGCGCCATTTTACTAGCAGCAGGCTCCGCCTGCACGGTGGACCCCGGGCTGCGAACGCACCTCTCCACAACATATATTTGGTGCGTTCCGCAGACCCTAACAGTGCGCAAGTCCTTTAATGTGACTCTAAAATTGGACAGTGAGTGGGGAGTGTTTTAGGTTGTTTACATACTGTACTGCGTGTCAGATTATTAGAAGCTGGAGGTACTTATCTGTATAATTGATTCATGTTCATTCCTTTTTGCAGTTGAATGAGTGAATAAGGATTCCATATTCCAACTGAACCAGTATTAACCAATTAGGTCTGCAACAAAAAGTAAAAACCACGATAAGATTAAGTGTGTTGTCCAAAACTAAACTACTGATGACCTATCCTAAAAATAGGTCCAGCATGTGAGATATATTACATATACTAGATGGAGCCCCGATGCTATCGCATCGGGAGGGCGGTAGTGTCACGATAGTGGCAGGATTTGCAGCTTTGAGAATCTCTCCCCCATGTGCTCACCCACCTATCCACTCTCTCATTCCCCATGTGCTGACTTCTCCCATCTGTGCTCTATTCTTTGACCTGTCCACCTCATGTGCTATCCCCCTTGTCTACTGTCTCTATCCTTCCTGTGCTGTGTTCTCCCCTCATGTGCTGTCCCGTTTGAGCTGTCACCCCTCTGTGCTCTGTCTCTCTCACCCCTGTTCTCTTTCTCTCTCCCCATCTGCTGTCTTCTCCTCTCATGTGATCTCTCCTTTAAATTGTGTACCACATGTGCTCTTTCTCTGTGTGTGTGTGGTGCATACGACGTATACAGTGTGTGTGTGTGCGGTGCATATGGCGTATACAGTATGTGTGGTGCTTACGGTGTATACAGTGGATATGGTGTATATGGCATATATAGTGTGTGTGTGTCGTGCATATGGCATATACAGTGTGTGTGTGGTGTGTACAGTGCGTACAGTGTTTGTGGTGTGTATGGCAAATACAGTTTGTGTGTGTGTCGTGCATACGGCATATACAGTGTGTGTGTGTGTGTGGTGTGTACTGCATATACAGTGTGTGTGTGTGTATGTAGTGCGATGGTATTCCACTGGTGGTACCGTGCAAGAGGCTGGTACCACCAGCAGTTTCCATGTTGAAACACCTATCACTTGGTTTGTCACCTAAGCATATTAGCTTCAGCACAGCCTGTTGCCGCTTGGCTTTGCCAGTGCTGCAGTACTTCCAGCTTGTGACTGATGTGCTCATTTCAGAGATGGAGGCTAAAGAGGAGGAGGAGGTGCAGGAGCTGTACACTGTGGGGACAATTCTGATTGACGTAGGGCCCGCAATCCTTGGTGTCGGGCGAACGTGTTCCATCCCAAGGTCTGACTGGGTCCCGGCTTCCACTATGTTAACTCAGTGTGCCGTTAGTGAGATATACTGTCCCTGCCCACAAGCACTTTTTACACGTGTCTGTGGTTAGGTGGACTTTCTCAGTAACTGCATTGTTGAGGGCACGGGTAATGTTGTGGTACACGTGCTTGTGAAATGCCAGGACTGCACAACGGGAGAAATAGTGGTGGATGGGGACCGTTTACTTTGGGGCGGCCACCGCCATCAGGTTGCGGAAAGCTGCCATCTCCATTAGACTAAAAGGCATCATTTCAAGCGCAAGCAGATGAGAAATGTGTAAATTTAGTACCGTGGCCTGTAGGGCATTGGCTGCGTATTTCCGCTTACATTCCAATGACTGGGGTATGGACAACTGAAGGCTGTACTGGGTCAAGGACGTGAACGTGCTTGATGATGGTGCTATTTGAGAGTGGGAAACAGCGGGTGAAGGGCAGGAAGCATCTTCTCTGCACTGTGGACAGGGGATTGGCTTGCACGCACAACAGTGGAAGAAGCAGTGGTGTCACCCGCAGACACTGTTCCTGGAGCCTGGGTTTGGGCTCACAAAGTCAGGTGCTTTGCTTCCATATGCCTGATCATGCTGATGGTGGTAAGGCTGGTAGTTTTGCTACCCCTGCTGATGCTTGCATGACAGGTGTTGCAAATGGCCTGTTTGGGGTTATCGGCAGAGTCTTCAAAAAATAACCAGACTCTGGAAGACCTAACAGTTGGACTGGCAACTTCAGTCATGTTGGTGTTATGGGGAACGGTTGCCTGCCTTCTGTATGCAACCACCACACTGCTTCTTCCTTCCTGAAAGGGTGCTGCTGTCCTCGCTCTGCATGTCCTGCCAGTTTGGGTCAGTTACTATATCATCCACCACCTCATCTTCCACTTCTGCACCCTGGTCCTCCTCCTGAATTTCTGGCTATTGTGTCTCATCATTGTCCACCTCTTGTGACTGTGGCTGCTCAAATATTTGGGCATCACTACATGGAATCTTATCTTGCCCTTTTTCAAGCGGACCGGGCAAGAGGCGCGAATCTATAAATGGAAAAGTGAACAGCTCTTCGGAGTGTCCGAGTGTGGGATCAGTTGTCTCAGGGCACTCAGCATGGTGGGAGGAAGGAGGATAAGGGTGAGGAATATGCGGTCCAGATTCACGGCTACTCAGACTTGACCTTGTGGAAAATAGAGTCCTGGTGGTGGTGGCCATGTAACTGGAAGCATTATCTTCAATAGCGCTGTCTTGCTGCAGTCCCCTAGGACTTCGGACACTAAGGTCCAGCGAGAAGATGTGAGTGTTTTTGTGGTCCAATTTCAGCTTGCTCACGGCCTCGGCCTCGGCATGCACCATCTCCATCACGACCACTTCCCTGTCCCTTGCCACGCGCCTTGCCCTTTGTAAATGAACTAGAATATTTTACACTTTCACAATAAATGGCTGAATTGGGAGCAAACTTGTATGTGATACGAGTGTGGGAAAACCAAACTTTAAACTTTCTGGACTGTAGTTAACAATGTTTTTTTGATTATCAAATTGGTGTCAATAACAGACAGCAAAAACACTAGAATATGTAGGTCTAAAATGGTCAAATTTTTAGCACAGATAGATGAGGCTTGTCACGGAGATACCACACTGCCAAATATGTGGCATGTATTTTTTATATTTTTAATGCACAATAGTGATGTATAGAACTAGAATAACAGACAGGAAAAACACTGCAGTACCGATCTAAAATAGCCAAACTTGGAGCATGCAGATATATGAGGCCTGTCACGGAGATACCACACTGCCAAATATATGGCCTGTATTTTTTGGAGGTCTGCTAAATAGTGCTGTATATAACTAGAGTCACAGACAGGAGAAACACTGCAGTACCGGCCTAAATGGCAAAACTTGGAGCATGCAGATATATGAGGCCTGACACGGAGATACCACACTGCCAAATATGTGGCCTGTATTTTTTGTGAGGTCTGCAAAATAGTGCTGCATATAACTAGAGGTACAGACAGCAAAAAATTGGAATTTAGGCCTAAAGTGCCCAAATTTTTAGCAGACAGATATATGAGGCGTGTCACAGATATACCACACTGTAAAATATGTGGCCTGTATTTTTTTGGGGGGGTTCAGCAAAATGGTGTCAAGAAATTGTGGAAGAAACTCAAAACAAATTGTACCGTACCACAAAATAATGACAGATTTTTCTGCGCACTCAAATGTGATTTTTGGGACCCCTTTAAAATTGCAGGATTTTCAAGCTGTGCTAGGAAAAGGATGTGGCTATATTGTACAGTGTCAAAAAGCAAATGGAGAAAAAAATGGATTTGGAAGCTTTGGAATAAAATAGTCTTTATTAACCTGGCAAAAAATTTTTTCCTTGTCAATTATTCCTGGGGCTTGGTATATACGGTCAATATATGCTATAGGTAGCAGCAGCAGATAGTAATGGAATGGACCCTCTTGATGCAATGATATCTGTATACACACATAAAGTGCCTGCAGGCCTTGCACTGACATGTATAGAGCGACGTACACTCCCTTGCCTACCTTACACTGCAACCTATATACTCCGGAATTAGTCCTTAGAAGGATTGTTGGTTTATCTGGATTTAAGTAGTTTAGGATGGTAGACCTCACACTGACTAAGAAATCCCCAAATCTGACCCTATCTCGGCAGCAGCTCTCCCTACACTATCTGAATCTGGAGCTGAATGCGCAGAGCAGGGCGGCGTCCGGTCTTTTATACCCCTGATGATGCTGTGTGGCCAGCCAATCACTGCAAGACCACAAAAAAGATGACTGCGGTGTTACGTGCCTGGCAGACAATCCCTGCATGTTAATTGGGTCTCTAAAGACCGCCAAAAATGCAGGGTGGAGACCCGAGTTCCCACTGAGTAATCGCGGAAATGCTTGGTGCTCACCGAGTACACTGAGTACACTGATACTCGGGTGAGTAACGAGTAGTGGCAAGCACGTTCGCTCATCAATAATTACAATGCTTTTCGGAGTAGATCCTATTTTATGCCTGAAGAAAAGTAGATTCTACTCCAAAACCTGTGGCAACAAATTGGAAGTTCATTATAGTTACCGCATGGATTAACCTTTGTCAGCACACAGAGGCTGAAATCCAGCACACTCTTCTCTTCTTTACTTACAGTATGTCCTCTCTCCATTTGGTGCGAGTGCAGGAACCTTGATTGGTTTATACATCACTCTTCACATAGTTTTGCTGAGCACATCCTGATCAGGTGAGTCACTAAGCATAGAGCTCACCCTTATCTGTTGCCCCTGGTGTTACACAGGTAGCGCCTCTAGTCTTTTATTTTTTTATATCTTAATAATTGTATTAGATCCATGAAAAATGCATGAAAAATGAAAAATTCATGACTGATGGATGGTAACCATTGCGTGATCCATTTTTTGTATAACTATTGACTTATAATAAACGAGTATGATCCATAATATGGATCCAAGTAAAGCATGCTGAGATTTTTAAACATGCAGATCAACAGTCCATGACTAAAAACATTTATGGAAAATGCCACACAGATTTGCACTGGTCAGTCGCCGTGTGTATGCTACCAGTTTTGAAAATGCACAGTTCACTGAAGTTCTAGTTGAAAAAACTCCAAAACTTAGAAATTCACTGACAAAGAGATACAACTTAACCTTTAATATTACATTATTAATTAATAATATAATATACAGACAGTGCACTAACTATTCACATCCTGATTGTTAGTCTGAGAGTGACTAAAAAACATATACCGTATGTCTCTACAAATAGGGTGAAGTGGAAATGAGCATCATCACTTTCACAAGTCCCTTGACATACGCGTTTTGTCGTCCACACTACAAATGACTCATCAGGAGACTTATACTGTATTTATACCTATATTGTCCTTGATGAGACACAACACTAAACCCCTAAAAAATTATTGTGTATTACAAAACACTAATATACTATATGCTATATTTTTTTTCGCCAGTAAGAGAATTGACAGAGCACACACCAGACTCCTGTCTCATTATGAACATCTCCAAAACCATCCGGTTTAGTTAGACCATCATTTATTTTTCAACAGGACAATGACCCCAAACACACCTCCAGGCTGTGTAAGGGCTATTTGACCAAGAAGGAGAGTGACCAGACTTGAACCCAATTGAGATGGTTTGGGGTGAGCTGGACCGCAGAGTGAAGGCAAAAGGGCCAACAAGTGCTAAACATCTCTCGGAACTCCTTCAAGATTGTTGGAATACCATTTCCTGTGACTATCTCTTGAAGCTCATCAAGAGAATGCCAAGAGTGTGCAAAGCAGTCATCAAAGCAAAAGGTGGCTACTTTGAAGAACCTAGAATATAAGACATAATTTCAGTTGTTACACACTTTTCTGTTAAGTATATAATTCCACATGTGTTAATTTATAGTTTTGATGCCTTCAGTGTGAATTTACAATTTTCATAGTCATGAAAATACAGAAAAATCTTTAAATGAGAAGGTGTGTCCAAACTTTTGGTCTGTACTGTATATCCCACTTGTCTAGTGGTCAAATAAATATATAAAATGTGCCAAAGGGAAGTTTTTATATATTGTGCTGATAGGAGGTGACAGACAGGCAAATGAAGACAGGAGGCAGAGATTACTTCCAGGCACCCTGGAAGAAATCATTAGCAAAAAGAAATAAAAGACGATTTTTCAACAACATAACTGCAGAGATGAGGCATACAGGTAGGACTAGTGTAACATTTCTAACACCTGTATGCCCAAATTAATATGTTTTATTCGTCCCGGGGGGAAGTTGGGGTGACAGATTATCTTTTATGTTATGATTGCACAAATCTCCAGTCCTAAAGTTAAGATTGCACATATTCCCAAGCACAAGGCTACTCAGCAATTCATTGATAGACTCCTACATACAGAGTCTGATAGGTGAATAGGAGTACATAACACTGCAATACACTAATATAATGGAGTCACTACCATTTATTCTAACCATGTGTCATATTAATATCCTTTGTTAGATGTCCAGTCTTGCCCCTGTCTGCCTTGCTATCTTGCTATAGCACTAAAATTCTGGGGTACTCGGTACTCGAGTTGAGAAAATCGTAATGCCCCCTTCTCCAAAAGTCTGGAGGAGGTCTAAAAAGTGCAGGAAACGATGGAAAGAGCATTGAAAAGGCATGGGAACAGCATGGGGAAAACCCCTGGCAGCATCTCTGAATTACAGGTCGCTGCTGAGAACAATGTTGTCAGAGTATTACATCACTTTTACAGACTGACAATAAAACATACAAAACCGCAGTTATAATGTATTTGACTGGAAAAAATATTAAGAAGCATTCTTTCTAGGAGAATGACATATACAGTCATGGCCAAAAGTTTTGAGAATGACACAAATATTAATTTTTACAAAGTCTACTGCTTCACCTTTTCTAATGGCAATTTGCATATACTCCAGAATGTTATAAAGAGTGATCAGCTTAACAGCAATTACTTGCAAAGTCAATATTTGGCTAGAAAATTAACTTTATCCCCCAAACCACATTTCAACATCATTGCAGCCCTGCCTTAAAAGGACCAGCTAACCTCTTTTCAGTGATTGCTACATTAACACAGGTGTGGGTGTTGATGAGGACATGGCTGGAGATCAATCTGTCATGATTAAGTAAGAATGACACCACTGGACACATTAAAAGGAAGCTGGTGCTTGGCATCATTGTTTCTCTTCTGTTAACCATGATTATCTCTAAGGAAACACGTGCAGTCATCATTGCAATGCACAAAAATGGCCTAACTGGGAAGAGTATCGCAGCTAGAAAGATTGCACCTCAGTCAACAATCTATCGCATCATCAAGAACTTCAAGGAGAGAGGTTGCATTGTTGTCAAAAAGGCTTCAGGGCGCCCAAGAAAGACCAGCAAGCACCAGGACCGTCTCTTAAAAGTGTTTCAGCTGCGGGATCGGGCTACCAGCAGTGCAGAGCTTGCTCAGGAATGGCAGCAGGCTGGTGTGAGTGCATCTGCACGCACTGTGAGGCGGAGACTCTTGGAGCAAGGCCTGGTCTCAAGGAGGGCAGCAAAGAAGCCACTTCTCTCCAGAAAAAACATCATGGACAGACTGATATTCTGCAAAAGGTACAGGCAGTGGACTGCTGAGGACTGGGGTAAAGTTATTTTCTCTGATGAATCCCCTTTTTGATTGTTTGGGACATCAGGAAAACGCCTCATTCGGAGAAGACAAGGTGAGCGCTACCAACAGTCTTGTCTCAAGCCAACTGTTAAGCATCCTGAAACCATTCATGTGTGGGGTTGCTTCTCAGCCAAGGGAATCGGCTCTCTCACAGTCTTGCCTAAAAACACAGCCATGAATAAAGAATGGTACCAGAATGTCCTCCAAAAGCAACTTCTCCCAACCCTCCAAGAGCAGTTTGGCGATCAACAATGCCTTTTCCAGCATGATGGAGCACCTTGCCATAAAGCAAAGGTGATAACTAAAAGGCTCAGGGAACAAAACATAGAGATTTTGGGTCCATGGCCTGGAAACTCCCCAAATCTTAATCCCATTGAGAACTAGTGGTCAATCATCAAGAGACGGGTGGACAAACAAAAACCTAAAAATTCTGACAAAATGAAAGCATTGATTGTACAAGAATGGACTGCTATCAGTCAGGATTTGGTCCAGAAGTTGATTGAGAGCATGCCAGGGAGAATTGCAGAGGTCCTGAAGAAGAAGGGTCAACACTGCAAATATTGACTTGCTGCATTAACTCATTCTAACTGTCAATATAAGCTTTTGTTACTCATATGTTTGCAATTATTATATTTCTGTCTGTGATAAAAACATCTGTCAAACACACATAAAAACCAGAGGGCAGCAGATCATGTGATAATATAATATTTGTGTCATTCTCAAAACTTTTGGCCATGACTGTACAAGGCAAAATAAATAAGAGAAAAAAATGCTCCTCCACACCTTGGGCTATGTTCACATGTAGTGTTTTTGCATGTTTGCATTGCTTTCAATGGTGAAAATAACATTAAAAAGAAAATGTAATTTTATCATTTTGATACCTTATTTGGCCATGTGGTGTGTGAGGCATGATCAGACACATTGAAGGTCACAATTGTTTTTGTTGCCCTTTAAATTGTTAGAGGGCCAGCTGGTGTCTTATACACAGATGAGACCAAGATATATTTTTTTGGTAAAAAAAAAGTACTGGAAAGTTCAGAAGTGCTAACTATAGTTTCAGTAGCAGGTGTGGTGAATGGAAGGGGCCGAGCTAAGCAGGAGCAGAGCAAGTTGCTAGTGAAGGAGACCTAGTGAATAGGAAAAAAACAACACTCATGACTTTGTCCATACCCTTCCCAGGAGGAGAGAGGCTGGTGGTGGTGAGAGGTTGCAGCAACCGGCAAAGGGCTCCATATAGATAGGATCGACCTCGTGGTAGCGCAAGCCAGGGATCCCAAGACAAGGACCTCGAGGGACTGCAAGACCCCTGAAGCTATTGCTACAGCGGATCCACCTCCTGCCGGAAGTAAACCAGGTACAAACAGGCATGCGGCGGCCATGTCTGGTAACTGGTGCATTAAGGGTGTACAGTAGCCGGTAACCAGCTATGGCTCCCATATACACGCATACTGCTGTGAGTACAAGGAGGTGGGTTGCGGAGTCCCATCCAGGTGGAGGAGGAGGTGAATGAGTAGGGGAGATCACTTTGTATCCACTTGGAAGCCTGGTAAGTGATCTCAAGGTTCTGCACAGTGGGATAACCTCTGAGCAAGGGGTTCTACCACCGGACTCTATTTTTTCAAAGGGTAGAAGGAGTTATGAGGAGGACACGGATGGCAGCAGCAGTGATGGGGGCTGCCACATCATGCAGCAGATCAGTCAGATCGAGTCCCCAGTCCAATTTAACCAGCTAATGTTTGGGGAAAAGATCTTCTCTGATGAGGCAACCAGGAGGGGGAAAAAGTGGCACTGAAAGAATAGGAAGTCTGTGGTGGAGAGCTTTCGTTTATGCCCTCCTCCCTGGGGCCCCATAGTCCCACTGTGTGGTACATGTTACCCACCCTGGCTCAAACTCTGTTGTAGGTCTGCAGCGAGGGGGCGGGGAGAATATAGGCTGTCAGGCGGCATACAGCAATATGGTCTGTGGCACAGAGAGTGGCGGCAGGTGTTAGTAACAATGGTACACCCACAGATGTGCGAGGGACAGCGTTCATAGTGGCAGTGGTGATGGCCGCAGAAAGTAATAATAGGGCCACATTCCTGGGGGCTTGTGTTGCTTTACCAGGTGCCCCTGAGTTCAGATCCAGCTCTGCATTGGCGTCAGGGTCCCAGTGTAACTGTCTCCAGGGGCGTGGTTCTAGGGTGGCCTGCCCATGTGGGTATGGTTTTGCATATCTGTGCATGGTTTGGCCCTATGTGGGCGTGGTTTTGACTGAGAGTCCGGAGGCTGCCACAACCGCAAAAGAAAAACCCCTGTTCTTGTGGGAGAAGGTTCCGAGCTGCCAGGGTCCCCTGTGACTGGGTCCCCTGTGTCCTTTCCTACATAAGGGGCAGCAGGGGCCCTGGCAGCATCAGAAAAAGTATCAGCATTGGGGGAAAAAAAAGCTACTCCTTTTACTACTGTGAGCTCCGCATCCCTTGCTCAGAGCATGCTTGTTAAAACATGCAGTGTCGTTCTTAAAAGGACTGGGATGCTCAGAAATATAAAACCCCCAGTAAAAAATGAGTATAAATTAGAAGGTGAGTGTCAAACAGTATTAAGAAAATATAATGTGGGGAGTGATGTGGAAAATCTGGGTGGTGTAAGTGGGGCGTCATTTCATAGTGTGAATGGGGGTGTAAATGGGGAGGGAAAGATTGATGGTGGGTGTTCTGATGCAAATTGTGTGAGTGGCATGATAAGCATTGACGATTATGTTAGTATAGATGTTTCTGCAGGTGTGGGTGGAAGTGGAGGTGTGGATAGGTTGGGGGATGTGATAGCGAGTGGGAGTGTTGGTATCGGAAATTTGGAAGGGGGTTGGTCTATCTGCATCCCTCCAGCTGTGTGTCCCCATAGATTTTCATAGGTCATGGCTGGGGTTGCAGGGGGGTCTTGGGGGCTTACTTGTCTCTAGACTCTGGGGATCGCATTTTTCACCTCCATTTCTTGAAGGTCCTTAAAAAGGGAGAGTGGTTGGTCAACGTAGGGAAAAAAGAAATGGACTTGTCTTTCTGGGTATCAAGATATGGTCTGGCCGCTTTCCAAGAGAAAAAAGAGAAGGGCTGAATGGTCTCTCCTGACAGTTGGGTTGGGGTCACTCGAAAGAATGTGATCTGTCTTCATTGGAGGTGATGAAGCATGCCCATGAAGGGCTAAGTTTGTGAATCACCCCCAGAAGATGGATTTCAGGGCAACTGACATCATTGCCCTGATGCTTTCTTTTTGAGACTTCAATGTTTGACGTCAGTTTCATTCAGAGGGCCTAGAGCTCTTTTGGTCAAATTATGAGATGGAGAAGTAGGAGCAAGGCTGGCAAGGCTTTGTTCCTGGCTGTCCAACCACTGTTGAGGCAGGTGGTGGTGTCAGGGAAGGAGCTGAGGGGATAGTGAGGAATGGCAGCGCCAGAAATGCCACTTAACAGAGGTGGCAGTTGAATTGCAAAGGGAAATGGAGTAGAGAGTGCCCCGAGAAACTGGGATGATGTCTGTTCCCTCCCCAGAGATGGTGGTCTGTGTCTCTGAGGACCCAGGGGAGAAAGAGGTGTGCTAAGAGATCAGTAGGATGGAGAAGGAGGAGTTGGCTGATCCCGAGGATTCCACCCAATATGAAAGTTTTGATGAGGAGGTTGTGAAGCAGCCTAAAAAAAGGGTGATTCAAGTATCTAGGAAAAAAGAGTGAAAAAGAGGAATGGTTAAAAAAAAACCCGCTCCCGAACGGGAAGGTGCCTAAGGAAGGGTTCACTGGCCACCTCTTATCCTGCTCTCCAACCCGTACCAAGCCCTTGATGAATCTGTTGAGATATAAGTTGGGGTAAGGTGCTAGAGTCAACACCTGGGAGTTTTTGGGGATGGCAGTGAACACCCTCTGGAGGGGAAACTGCCTTGGAATTCAGAGGCCAGGAAGCTAAAACCAAAGGGGGTAGGAATGGATACCTCAGTGTTCCTGAAGAGGAGAGGGTGAGTCGGTTTCCTCTCCAGAAGAAAATAAAAAGTGGGGTGGGGTGAAAAAAAGGCCATCTAACTTAATCATCAGGAGAGCTTTAAACACTCAACACTCATCAGGAGAGATTTAAACTAGAACAATGTGGGAAGGGAAGCAAAACGCCAGCAAAAGCCATACACTTGACAAATACTATTGAGATTTCTGCCATTAGAAGTGAAGGGGAAGAACAAAGACAAAAAAATTTACATAATAAAAATATTGAAGGAAGAGAAACCAATCACAAACTAAAGTGTTTCTATACGAATGCACAAAGCATGGGCAACAAACAAGGAGAACTGGAGCTACTAACGCAGGAGAAGAAATATGATGTCATTGGAATCACTGAGACTTGGTGGGACGATACACATGATTGGAATACAAGGCTAGAAGGATACAACTTATTTGCAAGAAACAGACTTGATAAACAAGGAGGAGGTGTTGCATTGTATGTTAGAAAAGCGTATATCTGCACAGAGATTGACGCTTCAGAGACTGGGAGTTCTGTGGAAACTGTTTGGGTAAGAATACAAGGACAGAACAATGGAAAGGACACCATTGTAGGCATTTACTACAGGCCGCCTGTGCAAGCTGAAGATATGGATGAACTCTTTATGCATCAAATGGCCAAGTTCTCCAAAAAATATGACATAGTGGTCATGGGAGATTTCAACTATCCAGACATTTGTTGGGAATCTCTCTCAGGCAAAACTAACAGGTCCAGGAAATTCTTATCCTCTCTTGCTGACAACTTTATCTTCCAAAAGGTAATGGAGAAAACAAGGGGATCTGCTACCTTGGATCTAATCCTCATAAACAGGGAGGAAATGGTGAAGGAGGTAAGAGTGGCTGGGACTCTAGTAGGTAGTGACCATGCTATTTTAGAATTTTGGATAACAAGAGGAGGAAGACCTGTGAAGACTCAGACGTCAAGGTTAGATTTCAGAAAGGCAGATTTTAAGGAACTCAGAAAGAGAATTGGAGGGATCCAATGGCTGGATATCCTTAAGGACAAAAATGTCCAGGAAGGATGGAAAATCTTGAAAAATGATATTCTCAAAGCACAATCGTTAACAATTCCGAAAAGAGGGAAGAATGGGAAGCATTTAAGGAAACCAGGATGGATGAACATAGAACTTAAACACATGCTAAAAAGGAAGAAAGAAATGTTTATCAAATGGAAAGAGGGAGGCATATCTAAAGAAGAATATAATGCCGTCTGCAGAACCTGCAGGGCACAAATCAGATTATCTAAAGCTGACAATTAATTAAGGCTTGCAAGTGACGTCAAAAGCAACAAAAAAGGATTTTGGGGATACGTCAAAAGTAAAAGAAAAGTCAAAGATGCTATAGGATTTTTACAGGATGAAAATGATGAAATGGTAAGTCAGGATGTTGAGAAGGCTGAACTTTTAAATTCCTATTTTGCATCTGTTTTCTCTCAGAAAGGAAATGTAACATCAACTGATCTTCACTGTCCTATTAAAGGAATAGAAGAATCCAGGATATCTATAAACAGAAAGACAGTGAGGAAACACTTAGCTAACATAAATGAATTCAAGTCTCCAGGTCCAGATGAATTACACCCCAGGGTACTGAAGGAGATAGCAGAAGAAATTCTTGAACCACTGTCCATAATCTTTGAAAATTATTGGAGAACAGGAGAAGTCCCAGAAGACTGGAGAAGAGCAAATGTTGTTCCTATCTTCAAAAAGGGGAAGAAGGTGGACCCAGGGAACTACAGGCCGGTGAGTCTGACTTCTATACCAGGAAAGATCTTTGAACAAATTATTAAAGAACATGTATGCAAGTACCTGGATAAGAATGAAGTGATTAAACACAGTCAGCATGGGTTTGTAACTAATAAGTCATGTCAGACTAACTTAATTTCCTTCTATGACAGAATCACTGACTGGGTGGATCAGGGAAATGCTGTAGATATAGTATATCTTGACTTCAGCAAAGCATTTGACAAAGTATCTCACACAATCCTTATTGAAAAAATGACTAAGTATGGAATGGACAAGGCAACTGTTAGGTGGATTCATAACTGGCTTAGTGATCAGACCCAAAGAGTGGTTGTAAATGGCTGCACATCCAGTTGGAAGAATGTCTCAAGTGGGGTACCACAAGGCTCTGTTTTGGGCCCTGTATTGTTCAACATCTTTATCAATGATTTAGATGAAGGAATTGAGGGTAAACTGATCAAATTTGCTGATGACACAAAGCTAGGAGGGGTAGCTAATACTAGAGAAGAGAGAGAGAGGATTCAAAAAGATATACATAAACTGGAGCAGTGGGCAGCAACTAACAGAATGGATTTTAACAGGGAAAAATGCAAAGTACTACATCTGGGCAATAAAAATGAAAAAAGCATATACAAAATGGGAGGAATAGGGCTAAGTAACAGCACATGTGAAAAAGACTTGGGTATACTAATTGATCACAGACTTAACATGAGTCAACAGTGTGATGCAGCAGCAAAAAAGGCAAATGCAATTCTAGGATGTATCAGCAGAAGCATACAGTCTACATCACGTGAGGTCATTATTGCCCTCTACTCCTCTTTGGTCAGACCTCATCTGGAATACTGTGTCCAGTTTTGGGCACCACATTTTAAAAAAGACATCAACAAACTGGAGCAAGTTCAGAGAAGAGCCACCAGAATGGTGACCGGTCTGCAAACCATGTCCTATGAGGAACGGTTGCAGGATTTGGGAATGTTTAGCTTGCAAAAAAGAAGACTGAGAGGAGACTTAATAGTTGTCTACAAATATCTCAAGGGCTGTCACATTGTAGAAGGATCATCTTTATTCTCATTTGCACAAGGAAAGACTAGAAGCAATGGGATGAAACTGAATGGGAGGAGACACAGATTAGATATTAGAAAAAACTTTTTGACAGTTAGGGTGATCAATGAGTGGAACAGGCTGCCACAAGAGGTGGTGAGTTCTCCTTCAATGGAAGTCTTCAAACAGAGGCTGGATAGACATCTGTCTGGGATGATTTAGAGAATCCTGCTTTGAGCAGGGGTTGGACCAGAAGGCCCAGGAGGTCCCTTCCAACTCTACCATTCTATGATTCTATGATTCTATGATTCTATGAATCACTCATGATGGTGAAACCCACCCGTTGACTCTGGCATCAATTAACTTCACCAGCATAAGGTCAGATGCGGCTAGATTTACTGCCTGTGATTTTTTTTCCTGAATTGAGGCTGATATTTTGTTTTTGCGTGAGACCAGAATAACAGACATCAGGACCATGTACAAGGCGAATAGGAAATGGAGGAGTGTGCCCTCATACTGGTCTCTTGTGGCTGAGCCGTATAGCGCTTTGGCAGTCTTTTTTAAGGTAGTATCGGTGGAATGCTGACTAGTGATTGAAGTAGAAATAAGGATGAGCCTGACCTTGGACATCTTCATGAGGGGACAGTAGCTTCAGCTCATCAACATCTATAGCCCACAGTCTAAATGGGACCATAAGTGTCTCTTCCTGAAGATTAAGCCCTATCTTTATACAACATGGCAGATGGTCTTTGTAGGGGATGTTAACTGTCACAGTTCTACCCCTCAGGGTGTCTGGGATGCAGTCACTGACAGCTCTATAGTCTAATCCGGTACAGGGGCGTACTCAAGTTGTCAGTACTTTGATTGACAGCATAGCCATCCAGTCTGGTTCAATGGCATGCTGAGCTGTCAGTGTGTTTATTGACAGCTCGACTAGCCAATCTGTGACTGGGAGGCGACAGCAGTCTCCAGGTGTTCGTTATCCCAGGTAAATGCCATGCCTACTTAACAGAGCAGACCACTGCGAGATGCACATTCATCTTGTAAGGTTTGTTCTTTGTGCTTTCCTGTACCTTGATTTCTATATGATTGATCTGTTCAATGTTCTAGAGTTATCATTCTTAGTAATTCATGGTGTGACCTTATAGTTATTTTTAAGTAGACCCAATCTGGAAATGGCTTTCACAGGTTCAGAATCTGCCATTTTCGTAAAGGGCGATTCAGAACACAACAGCAGCCTCCAGTGGTAGGGAGTAGAAATGCAGCACAGTTATAAAGGTGAACAACATCAGCCACTAGTGGTCAATTCACAGAAGGACAGCAAAAGTTGACAAGAGCTTATAACCAAGTAAAAGGGACTAGGTTTTTCATTCTCTGTTGGTGTATCTTTAGGCTGCTCTACGTTATTTCCCGGTGAGCAATGTGCCCTTGGTAAAGAACATAAAAGCGAAAAAAAACAAAAAACGGTTTACTCAAGGGAGCAGCAGAGATAAAATAGGAGTAAAAACTGGGCATTTTTATCTGATGACAGGCCCTTTTCTTTAAGTGCCTTTTTATTTTAATTTATTTGAAAGTTTGACATAAGATTTGTTATTATTTCTACTTTGTATGTCATAAAATTATTTACGAGTCTGAATTAATTTTAAAGTGTGCTGAGCTTTGAATTTATTTTGGGTCTGACTTGGGTTCTAAATTTATTTAGTGTTGCAGTCTGATTATGGCTGGTGTCACACAAGCGTGTGTGATACGAGAAACTAGCATGAGTCTCTCGCATCAACACCTGGCACTGCCGCTGCCACTCGGACTGGAGTGTACGGCTGCATAGAAATACATGCAGCTGCATCACACACGCAATTGTGACACCGGCCTACAGTTGATTTCTGATGTTAAGCCCACAAACAATAATGTCCCATTGTGTTTCTTTTACCAACCTTATGGCAGCCATAGTAATTATATAATCTAGACCAGGGTTCCTCAACTCCAGTCCTCAAGGCCCACCAACAGGTCATGTTTTCAGGATTTCCTTAGTATTGTCCAGGTGATAATTGCATCACCTATGCAATACAAAGGAAATCCTGAAAACATGACCTGTTGGTGGGTTTTGAGGACTGGAGTTGGGGAACTCTGGTCTAGACCATTCCTGCTCTACTGATCTAAAAATTTAGTTGACCATAAGGTTCTGTTGTTCAAGTTCTGCTGTCCATGTTGGGCTTTATTACGACCATGAGAAATCAATCTAAATGTGTAGAGACTGGATAAATCTGCAAAATGTAAGCAAACAATTGTTCCCACAATGATATTGTAGATATACTAATTAAACAATATATCAAATATTCACAGTGCCTTTGAGAGCATCTGCATTATAATATTCTTTCTAAAATTTCTGAGACCAAGTTGATAAAAAACTACCGGACAATAAGAGGGTACATTCACATATACATATTTTGGTCTGGGTAAAAAAAAACTGACCAAGTGTCCTTGTGAAAATAAAACTGTATTTCAGATAAGAGTCACCAATAGAGTTGAGCGATACTTTCCGATATCCAAAAGTATCGGAATCGGAATGGTATCGCCGATACCATTAAAATATCGGCGATACCCGATACCGATACCGGAAGTCCCATGTAAGTCTATGGGAACAAAATATCGCAACTAAAAAAACCTCTTTCTTTCCTTGTAAACACTAAATATACACACATAGAATACATATATATATATATATATACATGTCATTGTGACATATATATATATATACATATATGTATAGTTTATACACTTCTACATAGTAAAATATCCTCTGATTCAATTGCCGGGTAAAGCCGGCTTCTGTGAAAAGACAGAAGCACCTGACATGAAATGACACTTGGTGTACATAGGGTTAACCATGTCTTTTCATGTCGTTTGCTATCTGATTTGCACAAACAATTACATCAGTCTATGTGTGCAAAATTTCACACCTGTAGGGTTAATTAAAGGTGTAAATTCGTTGTAAAAAAAACTGACTTTTTTGCTACGAATTTACACCTTTAATTAACCCCTACAGGTGTGAAATTTTGCACACATAGACTGATGTAATTGTTTGTGCAAATCAGATAGCAAACGACATGAAAATACATGGTTAACCCTATGTACACCAAGTGTCATTTCAAATGACACTTGGTGTACATAGGGTTAACCATGTCTTTTCATGTCCTTTGCTATCTGATTTGCACAAACAATTACATCAGTCTATGTGTGCAAAATTTCACACCTGTAGGGGTTAATTAAAGGTGTAAATTCGTTGTAAAAAAACGGACTTTTTTGCTACGAATTTACACCTTTAATTAACCCCTACAGGTGTGAAATTTTGCACACTTACACTCATGTAATTGTTTGTGCAAATCAGATATCAAACTACATGAAAAGACATGGTTAACCCTATGTACACCAAGTGTCATTTCATGTCGGGTTCTGCATTTTCACAAAAGCCGGCAATTGAATTAGCGGCTATTATACTATGTAGAAGTGTATGAACTATAAATATAAATATATATATACATATATGTGTCACAAATTCAATGACATGTATATATATATATATGAGGTGTAAAATTGCTGAAAAAAAATGCGTGGGCTCCCGCCCTATTTTCGCAACCAGACAGACAAAGCCAGTGAGTGGGGGTAGATAATAATAGCCCAGAGAGGGACCATTTTTTTTGGCCCCCCCGGCTACTTAACATCTGCCCCCAGACACCCCAGAAAGGGCAAATCTCTAATTAGATTTGCCCTTTCTGGCACTTTGCCCGTCTATTCCCATTGCCCTGTAGCGGTGGCGAATGGGTTAATAAGGGGTTAAAATTACCTTGAAATTGAAAGGTCACTTTAAGCCAGGTTAATAATTGAGAGCTGTCAATTAGACAACTATCAATTATTAATCCTATTGTATGAAAGAAAAATCAAACACACACACTTTAATAAAAAAGAAGTTTAATGAAATAATCACACAGTTTTTGACCATATTTTATTTACCTGCTAAAACCATTTCCTGTAATAAAAATAAAATAATAAAGCAAACTTATTCTTACCAATCCGATGCACAGTCAGGTCCCACGGTGTAATCCTTCAGAAAGGGTTAATGTTTACTGCAGGGACCGCAGCTAATGCTGCAGCCTCACAGTAAACCCCCAAATGAATGAGCTCCTCTCCTGGCTGACAGGAGAGGAAGTGGAAAGCTTAATTGATTGCTTTCCACTTTCACTTCGGGTCAGCCAGGGACACCATCAGTGACGTCAGAGGGAACTGATTAACAAAAATAAGGGGTTCCCTTCGAAAAAAAAATGACGTGGGGTCCCCCCTATTTTTGTTAACCAGCCAGATGAAGCAGACCGCTGAGGCCTGGATTTTCAGGCTGTTAAGGAGCCAAGATCCATGGACCTTGCCAGCCTGATAATACCAGGCCACAGCAGTCTGCATATCTTGGCTGATTAACAAAAATAGGGGATCCCCTCGAAAAAAATTGGCGTGGGGTCCCCCTATTTTTGTTAACCAGCCAGATGAAGCAGACCGCTGAGGCCTGGTTTTTCAGGCTGGTAAGGATCCAATATCCATGGACCTTGCAAGCCTGATAATACCAGGCCACAGCAGTCTGCTTAGCTTGGCTGGTTAACAAAAATAGGGGATCCCCTCGAAAAAAAACGGCGTAGGGGTCCCCCTATTTTTGTTAACCAGCCAAGTAAAATGCAGACTGCTGCGGCCTGGTATTAAAAGACTGTCAAGGCCCATGGATTTTGGCCCTCAACAGCCTGATAATACCAGGCTACAGCAGCCCCACATTTGGCGCATCAAAAGATGTGCCAATTGTGGCACTTTACCCGGCTCTTCCCACTGCCCTGTAGCGGTGGCAAGTGGGGTAATAAGGGGTTAATGTCACCGTTGATTGCACGGTGACAATAAGCCCGGTTAATAATGGAGAGGCGTCAATAAGACACTGATCCATTATTAATCCCAAAGTTTTTAAATGTGTAAAAAAAAGACACAGCAAGAAAAAAGTCTTTTAATGAAATAAAAGAGACAACACAGTTTTCATTTTTTTTTATTAATCTCTCATTCCTGCGACGCCATCGATCTCCTGTAAAAAAATAAAAAAAACAAACCAACAGTATACCACCTGTCCGACGCAGTCCATAACGACAGTCCCACGACGATCCAGCTCTGCTACATCGCAATGACAGGCAGAGCCTGTCATCGCAACGCAGCACAGCTGATTACCTGCTTCCCCGGCGGTGACGTCATCGGACTGCTTTACGGCCGCGATTACCCAACAGTCACTGCAGTTATCGCGAGAAACTGCATGTGACCGCCGGGGAGAAGAGGATGGCGGCCATTAAGCAGTCCGGGATGTGACCACCGGAGATCTTCTGCCGGGTAAGTGCCGCTGACTCCTGACAGACCCGACAGACGGACACTGACAGACCCGACCGACGGACACTCACAGACCCGACCGACAGACACTGACAGTGACATCCCGATTCCGGTATCCGATATGACGAAAATATCGGTACTCGGAATCGGAATTCCGATACAGCCAATATCGGCCGATACCCGATATTTGCAGTATCGGAATGCTCAACCCTAGTCACCAATTCAAGTCTATGGATGTGCAATAAAATTAGATGATCCATGTGGAATTCTATTTTTAATTATGTAATTATTTACAGGCGAAATTGTATTTGGACTTGTAAATTTTATTAACTTCTGATTTATAAAACCAAATGATATATAAATGTAAAAAGTGGCCATGCACATAGCATAGGGTTAACATACAGAATGAACATAGATGCTATGGATGTCAATACTAATGGAAAATCATCCTTTATTCAGGATAAAAATCAGATGATTCTTTTATACATTTAACCCAGCCTTAGATGAAAGAATTTACTATTGGAGTAATTCTATTAAAATATATGGCAAATGTGAAAGGTTGATCATAACTGACCAGACCTTAACATAAAATACTTTAAAGTAAGAACATTATTAAACAAGCCCAAAGCCTACAGCTACATGAACATGTAGATATTAAAAATACATTAAGCCAGATATCTGCAGAATTAGTGAATGGCTAACCCCCTGGCAAATGTCTCACTGTGACTCTCATATACAAGTGGATTTTTGAAAGAAAAACGTTTTAATAAGCAAAGTTGTTATAAGTGAATCCTAAAACCATCAAATGTCTTATGGGAATTCTTTATGGCCTCATCTTGGAACATTATATCCTAGAAAAATGTTTAGACTATAGTCACACCTTGTGTTTTTGCAGCGTTCTTTTTCAGTGTTTATGCACATATTCAGCTGCTTTTTAAAGTACCAGCAAAGTCAACGAAATTTCAAAAAACTCATGCCCACACCTTGATTTTTGTTCTACTTTTTTTTTACAAAATGCAGCATGTTATTTGTTTTAGCATTATTTCAGCATTTTTCACCCATTGAAAGCAATGTGTAGTGCAAAAACGCTGCAAAAACAAAGCAAAAAATGCAGTTATCACGTTTTGCTGCTTTTGCTGATGAAGCTGAATCAGATTTTTTTTTTCACAAAACTTTATCTGCGGGCACAAAAGACAAATTTACCCTGAGAAAAATGCAGTAAAAAAATGCAGCAAAGATTAAGCAAAAAACTAAGCAGAACCTGCTTTTTGTGAGAAGCTTATAAACAGCTTAATCTTGGCAATGAAAAAAACACTGCAAAAACCCAACATGTGAACATAGCCTTAAAGTGTTTTATGGATGGAAATCCGAAAAGAGATGTCGTTGACCTTGTCCTGATCTTTAAGAATCCAAGCAGATATAGATTCTAGGTATATGTTGAAGCACTCTGATAAAGGTCAGGCTAAATGAGTTTTTCCCACCAATTCCTAAACATTTCCAGTAATAATGGCATCCAGCTCCTGGAACTATAAAGATTACTCAACTGATACATTGGTGCAGAAATATAGATACAGGTTGCATTTTGACTTTTTCCTGCTAACTGAAATCTAACGGCATTTTTTTCTTCTCATCGCCTCATAAGAAAATGTACTCCGTATAAAGCACAGAGCCATGTGAGATAAAAGTGAAATATTTCCTATCATTTACTGTTTACTGCTTCAGAAAAATCTCTGAGCAGCTGCTGGTAGCGGAAATATACCCCCATGCCTCAGTTAATCTCCTAATTGAAAGATTACTGTGCAAGGTGCACTTGATTATAGATGGTGCTAATGAAACGGTAGCTGTAAAGGAGAAAAATGGCATGTTTATTGCAGCCCCTTATCTGTCTCAGCTGTAAATTAACGGATATTTGCCCACCAGAAATGCTGAAAGCTGTAATCAAAAACGAAACATTGCATGTGTTAATAAATTAACAACGAGAAGAATAGCATTTAAATTCTGTGGGTATTTGAACATTAGGAACAAAATTATATATTTTTAATTTTATCGGTTTATATAGTGCTGTACATTGAAAACATTTAAATATACAGTAGAATTCTTTTAATCTGAAATCAATATCACCTTGTTAACACTGAATTATGAAATATCTCGGAAAATACTTGAACCCTGCTAGCAAGACTAGAATATCTTCAGGAATAAAGGCCAAAAAAAAATTACTAACGCAAGATACACTATGATTAGACTTTTTTCACACACCTTCAATAAAAGACACAACAATGCAATTTTAAATAGATTGCCCTGACTGGTACCAATGATTATAAGGGGGTACAATTAGATGAGTGTACTTCTGACAAAAAAAATAACAAATAAGTGCAGTGTAGGGTGAGGGAAGGTGCTCGGTGACACTCTGCTTTCACTCGAGTATCACGGTGCTGGGATGTACTAGTTACTCGGCAATTAATTGGCCATAGTGATGACATAGAGTGCTCAGATAAGGTGTTATTCTAGCACGCTCATGTCCTAATTGAATATTGCGTGAAAAAAAATAGTACAGTCACTATGTTGGTCATCGGGATTCTCCCGCTGTGCGGGATAGATCTCAAGCACTAGGTCGGTGTCAGACACAACGTATAAAAATACGAACTGTATTCTACTGCCGTTATACGCAGAAAAGTTCCCTGAACAGTGATCCGTACGTCATCCATTGTCAAGGTGTGTCTTCGTAATTTGCGCATGTAAGCATCAGTATGGCGAGATTTTCTCGCCGGCTTGCAAAACCGAAATATAATGGATCACAATGACAGGTTTTAAATCACAAAAGAAAGAATATATATATATATATATATATATATATATATATATATATATATAACACACATGTCATTGTGACACACACACACACATATATATATATATATATATATATATATATATATTTATAGTTCTTACACTTCTACATAGCATAATAGCCGCAATTTCAATTGCCGGCTTCTGTAAAATCATTACAGAACCCGACATCAATTGACACATGGTTTACATACAGTAAAGCATTTCATTTCATTTAGTTTGATATATGGTTTTTACTAATATTTAGAAGAGTTTATGTGTGCAAAATTTCGGAATTTCACAAAACAAACAGTGGTGTGCTTGTTTTTAAGGAAACTTTATATTTTTATGAGTTATTTACAAGTTTTTGACCACTTATAAAATGTGTTCAAAGTGCTGCCCATTGTGTTGGATTGTTAATGCAATCCTTTTCTCCCATTCGTGACACACTGATAGCTACACTGTAGAAGAAATGCTAGCACAGGCTTCCAGTTTCCTTTGTTTCAGATGTTGCACATTTCGTATCTTCACAGCATAGACAATTGCCTTCAGATGACCCCAAAGATAAAATTCTAATGGCCCGGGGTCAGATCGGGAGACCTTGATGGCGATTCACCAGAGCGCCGATCTGGGTCATACTCGTTGAGATGCTGCAGCAGTCGGATTTTGTAAGGGTGCCATTTGTGAGTAGCTAATATCCGCTGATGCCACTCTCCAGTGACATGCGGCAAGTTCTATGCTGTGGGCTCTTGTTGAATGAAGCTGGCACAGCCACTGATGTTTCTTCATTAGTGACAGTTTTCTTGCGTTCACATTTTTGGCAAATCCAACACTGTAATTGTTTCACGAAATTTGGCAAGCAGTTTGCTAACTGTAGCATGGGACATGGGTGGTCTCGTAGAGTGTCTTGCATTGAAATCTGCTGCAATGACCTGGTTTCTGCGTTCACCAGACATCAAAACAATTTCTATCCGCTTCTCATGGGTTATCCTTTACGACATGTCAATGGCTGTAAGCAAAGAGAAACTTGTAAATAACTCATGAAAGAGTAAAGTTACGTTAAAACCAAGTAAAGCGATGGCCGGGGAATCACCACGGTGCAGGGAGACTACGGTACACAAGATGAGGTGCAAACAACAAAGGGTCAATTTATTGGAAGGCAAGGAATGAAGTAGATAAGGAAGGTTCAAACAGGGGTATGCAGTGGCAAAAGATAATTTACATGAAACAAGAGGGAATTAAAGTGAGAAAAATGGGAAGCGCAAGCTTCTAAGTGTAGTATATAGTTTCCAAAGGTATATACTCAGTGTGAATACACTCACCTATTTGGTGCCTTGAGATACTTACTGTTTGTAGATCCAATCCCTGGATCACTCCATTCCTCTTTCCATTCAGTTTGCTGCAAAGATCTGGAACTAGTGAGAGCACCGGACAGTGCTTTCATAGGCTATAACACTTGGTGAATGTTTTTCCCAGCAATATGCGCTCCTGAAGGATGATGATGGAACTTGATATTTAGATTCAACAATGATTTTTATTTTTAATTCAAACATTGCTTGACATTATACCTGAGGAAAACTCTTAGAAGTCAAAACCGGTTGTGTTCTAGTTTGAATTAAAAATAAAAATCATCGTTGAATCTAAATATCAAGTTCCATCATCATCCTTCAGGAGCACATATTGCTGGGAAAAACATTCACCAAAAGATAATTTACAAGAGTTTGTATTCTTTAGCTGGGTCGTCAAATTGCACGGTGCTCCAACTATTACAGGATCAATATATTTCACACAGGCAAATCCAAACAATAAACAAAGAATGATGCTACTTTATGTATTACCTCCCTGGCCTCTACTAAACAGGCCACACGGCTGCCGTGTTCTGTCTGTTGAAGCCTACACTAGGCCCTGACATGTGCACAAACAGGAACAAACTCACGGTAATGTTGGGGACTTAGCTCCGGTCCCGGCGGCCCCCAACAGTCCTGTACGGTGGTGATTATGGCTGTCTGGCAGATCCGTGAAAAGTGGTCTTCTCCTTGCTTCAGGGTCCTGGAGGTGCTACTGGAAACTGTAAATCCCTTTCTCGGTCTCTTCGTGGCTTCTCAAAATAACACAGGACAGCCACCTTTCCTACACCTGAAGAGTCTGTTCATTTTCCCAAGTCCACTACGTCACAGGCTGTGAGACCTTTTAGACAGCTACATGCACAGCCTTTCTCTCCAACAGCTCCCAGCTCATCGTCTCACGCAAGCTCAACTGCTCCTCTCCGCAGCCTTGGGCAGCTCATTAGCACAGTCTTTTGCAAGGGGAGTAGAACATTCCATCTCACCAAACAAAGGGGTGCTTTCTCTTAAAGTGGCAGTGTTTTTCTTACTGTCCATAACATTACCACCCCCCTACATGCCTCCCTACTTAAGGATGGTCATCCTTGGTCATAACAACATCAAAGTCACAGTGTAATGAAGGAATGTGCAATGCGTAAACAGCACCTAAAGAGGCGGCATCAAAATCGGAAAAAACAGACAGAGTACACTGTTCTATGTATCAGACTGGTGGAATCCCTGCAGTAGACCTCTGGAATCTTCGGAGCTGTTGGCTATCAGGCAAGGCTTGACTATCTTCCAGAGGGAACCTTGTTGCAGGAGTTGTAGTGAGCTCTTGTCGAGTCTCGTCCTCACGTGGCTGTAGTGGTACATCCATGGGATTACCGTTTCTGTATGGCTGAGGACCCGCCACAGTGTCAGGGTGTGTCCACCACTCATCATCGTTTTCAACATCAGGCATGACAGATTCAGGAAGAGAAGTAGTGCCTTCAGGCAGCAATGGCTCAGAACAGACCTCAGACCAGCATGGCCGCAGCATATTTCTTTGAAGTACCCTAGAGGCAGACATCCCACTCTCTCTCTCAAAAAAAAATCTCTTTAAATCTTCTGCTTCAGTGAGTGTGAGCGAGCTGAGTGTGACCAGTGTGCAAGTGCGAACGGTGGTAAGTGTGACTTGAGATTCAGTGACTTTGGATTCAGGGAGTTTCCAAAGGAGGATTTACTGAATTGCTGTTATATTTTATTAATACTTTTTATTTATTTTTACTTATCTTTGCTGTCTGGTGAAATCCTCATTAGATATGTGCTCCACTATTGCCAATGCCATCCAGTGTACATCTTGCCACATGTATGCAGTCCTTGAACAGCCGGTCGAGGGTGCATACTGCTGTGTGAGATGTGAGATGTTGTGCATTTGGAAGCCCAAATCCTGGATCTAAATGTGCAGCTGGCAACACTGAGATCCATAGAGAATATGGAAAGGAGTCTTCTGCTCACTGAGCAGACGCTCAATGGGATAGATGAGGGGGGGGATGCTAGGGTGGAGCTGCAGGACACTGAAGTAGGAAGCTGGGTGACAGTTAGAAAGCGGGGTAGAGGGAAGAGCACCAGGGAGGCTAGTCCTGATCTGGCACACCCCAATAAGTTTGCAAAGTTGGCAGATAAGGGGGTTTTCAGTACAGGGGTAGCACTGCTGCAGCCAGGCATGTCCTCTGAAAGCCGGAGGAATGTCTGCTCCAGTAAGGGGGGAATTAGGAGAGCAGGGCAGGCCAGACAGGTGCTGGTAGTGGGGGACTCAAGTATTAGGGGAACAGATAGGGCAATCTGTCACAAAGACAGGGATCGTCGAACAGTGTGCTGCCTACCTGGCGCTCGAGTCCGACACATCGCTGATCGGGTTGACAGATTACTGGGAGGGGCTGGTGAGGACCCAGCGGTCATGGTGCACATTGGCACAAATGACAAAGTTAGAGGTAGGTGGAAGGTCCTTAAAGACGAATTCAGGGAATTAGGCTGCAAGCTTAAAGCAAGGACCTCCAACGTGGTATTTTCTGAAATACTGCCTGTACCACGTGCCACACCAGAGAGGCAACGGGAGATTAGGGAGGTTAATAAGTGGCTCAAGAATTGGTGTAGGAAGGAGGGGTTTGGGTTCCTGGAGAACTGGGCCGACTTCTCAGTTGGCTACAGGTTCTATGCTAGGGACGGGCTGCACCTCAATGGGGAGGGTGCAGCTGTGCTGGGGAGAAAATGGCTAGAAGGTTGGAGGAGTCTTTAAACTAGGGACTGGGGGAGGGTATTCATTTTATAGGAGGGGAAGGCAGTGCATATAGAGACCTGGGCACAAATAATGAAAATTGGGGGTGGGGGTGGCATGGGGGTGGGGTAAGGACAGTTAATAATTTAAGAAAGAATAGAGGTTCAGAGAGATACATAAAGTGCATGTATACTAATGCTAGAAGCCTCACCAACAAAATGGCGGAATTATAATTAATTTTGCTGGAACATAATTATGACATGGTGGGGATATCTGAGACTTGGCTGGATGAGAGCCACGACTGGGCGGTTAATTTACAGGGCTATAGTCTGTTTAGGAATGACCGTAAAAATAAGGTGGGGGTGTGTGTTTATATGTAAAATCATCCTTAAAACCCATCCTGCGTGATATCTGTGAATCTAATGAAGATGTAGAGTCTCTGTGGGTGGAGATTAGGGGAGGGGGGAAAAATAATAAATTACTGATAGGGGTTTGTTATAAGTCTACTAAAATAATGGAAGCAACAGAGAATATCCTCGTAAAGCAAATAGATGAAGCAGCAACTCAAGGAGAAGTCATTATTATGGGGTACTTCAACTACCCTGAAATACATTGGGGAACAGAAACCTGTAGTTTCAGCAAAGGTAATAAGTTTTTGGCAACTATGAGAGACAATTACCTTTCACAACTAGTTCAGGACCCAACAAGAGGGGGGGCACTGCTAGACCTAATATTAACCAACAGGCCAGACCGCATGTCAAATATAAGGGTTGGGGGTCACTTAGGTAATAGTGATCACGAAATAATAAGCTTTCATGTATCCTTTAATAAGATGTGTAGTCAAGGGGTTACAAGGACACTAAACTTCAGGAAGGCAAATTTCCAACGGATGAGAGATGATCTTGGTGCAATAAACTGGGACGATATCCTGTGACATAAAAATACACAAAGAAAATGGGAGACGTTTATTAGTATCCTGAATAGGACCTGTGCACAGTATATACCCTATGGGAATAAACATGCTAGAATTAGGAGGAAACCACTATGGCTAAATAGAGCTGTAAGGGGCGCAATAAGGGACAAAAAGAAAGCGTTTAGGGAATTAAAGCAAGTAGGTAGTGATGAGGCATTAAATAAATACAGAAGACTGAATAAATTCTGTAAAAAGCAAATCAAGACAGCAAAGATTGAGACAGAGAGACTCATTGCCAGAGAAAGTAAAAATAATCCCAAAATATTCTTTAACTACATGAATAGCAAGAAACTAAAAAATGATAGTGTTGGTCCCCTTAAAAATAGTCTGGGTGAAATGGTGGATGAGGATGAGGAAAAAGCCAATATGCTAAATGACTTTTTTCAACTGTATTTACACAAGAAAATTCCATGACAGATAACATGATCAGTGATAAAAAAAATTCCTCCATTAAATGTCACCTGCTTAACCCAGCAGGAAGTACGGCGGCGTCTAAAAATCACTAAAGTTGACAAATCCCTGGGCCCGGATGGGATACACCCTCGAGTACTGCAGGAATTAAGTACAGTCATAGATAGACCATTATTTTTAATCTTTAAAGATTCCATAATAACGTGGTCTGTACCACAGGACTGGCGTATAGCAAATGTGGTGCCAATATTCAAAAAGGGGGCTAAAACTGAACCTGGAAATTATAGGCCAGTGAGCTTAACATCTACTGTGGGTAAAAACCTGGAGGGTTTTTTAAGGGATACTATATTGGAGTATTTGAGGCTGAATAACCTCATGACACAGTATCAGCATGGGTTTACGAGGGACCGTTCTTGTCAGACTAATCTGATAAGCTTTTATGAAGGGGTAAGTTCAGGACTGGACCAAGGGAATACAGTGGACGTGGTGTTCATGGACTTCTCAAAAGCTTTTGATACAGTGCGACACAAAAGGTTGATATATAAAATGAGAACAATGGGGATAGGGGAGAATATGTGTAAGTGTCCAGTGGTGTCATTCTTACTTAATCATGACAGATTGATCTCCAGCCATGTCCTTATCAACACCCACACCTGTGTTAATGGAGCAATCACTGAAAAGAGGTTAGCTGGTCCTTTTAAGGCAGGGCTGCAATGATGTTGAAATGTGTTTTGGGGGATAAAGTTCATTTTCTAGCCAAATATTGACTTTGCAAGTAATTGCTGTTAAGCTGATCACTCTTTATAACATTCTGGAGTATATGCAAATTGCCATTAGAAAAAGTGAAGCAGTAGACTTTGTAAAAATTAATATTTGTGTGATTCTCAAAACTTTTGTCCATGACTGTAATGAGTGATTCCTTACTAAAATTTAAGAAGGGACTGGATGCCTTTCTTGAAAAGTATAATATTACAGGCTATATTCACTAGTTTCCTAGATACTGCGTTGATCTAGGGAGCTAGTCTGATTGCCGTATATGGAGTCGGGAAGGAATTTTTTTTCCCCAATGTGAAGCTTACTGTTTGCAACTTGTTTTTTTTTTTGCCTTCCTCTGGATTAACATGTTAGGGAAGGTTAGGATAGGATATGGGTTGAACTAGATGGACTTAAAGTCTTCCTTCAACCTTAATAACTATGTTAATCTGCCCCTTGTAGACCAGGCTGTCTGCATACACTCGCTTGATTACTCTTTATGGCTGTACTTCCCATCTCTCACTTAGTTTACCCTTGGGGCATTTCTCTCTGTCTAATACTCGGTCTCCGCGTTGGAGCGTTATCTCTTGAGCCGGTTTACGACCGTATGTTCTTTTTTCTGTAGCTGCTGACCCACCAACCGCCGTATCATTTGCAATCGTTGCCGATGTTCTTTCACCCATGAAGTGACAGTTCGCTCTATCAGTCCCTCTGGCTGTTCCACCTTCAGCTCAATGATCTCTCGCCCAGCTCTTCCAAACAGCAGCAGATATGGGGTGTAACCCGTGGTGGAATGGACCCGATTGTTGCAGGTCCAGACCCACTTTCGCAGGTAGTCAGGCCAACATGTCTTCTTATCCTCCTCCAATGTCCTCAGCATTTGAAGTAGGGTTCTGATTAGGGTTGGGCGATACTTTCTGATATTGCAAAATATCGGATCGGATTGGATCGGCCCGATACTCAAAACGTATCGGGTATCGCCGATCCGATACCGGAAACACAATGCAAGTCAATGGGACAGAAATATCGGAACTAATAAAAACCCTTTCTCTCCTTGTAAACACTAAATATACACACATAGAATATATATATATATATATATATATACATGTCATTGTGACATGTATATATATATATATATATATATATATATATATATATATATATATACATATATTTATAGTTCATACACTTCTACATAGTAAAATAGCCTCTGATTCAATTGCCGGATAATGCCGGCTTTTGTGTAAATACAGAAGCACCGACATGAAATGACACATGGTTTACATAGAGTTAACCATGTCTTTTCATGTAGTTTGATATCTGATTTTCACAAACAATTACATGAGTGTATGTGTGCAAAATTTCACACCTGTAGGGGTTAATTAAAGGTGTAAATTTGTTGTAAAAAAACGGACTTTTTTGCTACGAATTTACACCTTTAATTAACCCTTACATGTGTCAAATTTTGCACACATACACTCATGTAATTGTTAGTGAAAACAATATATCAAACAACATGAAATGACATGGTTAACTCTATGTAAACCATGTGTCATTTCATGTCGGCTTCTGTATTTTCACAAAAGCTGGCAATTGAATTAGCGGCTATTATACTATGTAGAAGTGTATGAACTATAAATATAAATATATATATATAGGTGTCACAAATTCAATGACGTGTATATATATATATATATATATATATATATATATGAGGTGTAAAATTGTTGAAAAAACATGTGTGGGCTCCCGCCCTATTTTCTCAACCAGACAGACAAAGCCAGCGAGTGAGGGCAGATAATAATAGCCCAGAGAGGGACCATTATTTTTGCCCCCCCCTGGCTACTAACATCTGCCCCCAGACACTCCAGAAAAGGCAAATCTATAATTAGATTCGCCCTTTCTGGCACTTTGCCCGTCTATTCCCATTGCCCTGTAGCAGTGGCGAATGGGATAATAAAGGGGTTAAAGCCACCTTGCTATTGAAAGGTGAGCTTAAGCCAGGTTAATAATTGAGAGCTGTCAATTAGACAACTATCAATTATTAATCCTATTGTATGAAATAAAAATAAAACACACATACTTTAATAAAAAATCATTTTAATGAAATAAACACACAGTTTTTGACAATATTTTATTTTACTGCCATTCCTTGCGAAGCCCTTGTTCACCTGTAATAAAAATAAAATAATAAAGCAACATTATTCTTACCTATCCGATGTTCAGTCAGGTCCCCCGATGTAATCCTTCTTAAAGGGTTAATGTTTACTGCAGAGACTGCAGCTAATGCTGACAGTCTCACTGTAAACCCCCGAATGAATGAGCTCCTCTCCTGGCTGACAGGAGAGGAAGTGGTTAGCATAATTGATTGCTTTCCACTTTCACTTCAGGTCAGCCAGGGACACCCACAGCATCAGTGACGTCAGAGGGAATCCGGCTGACCTGAAGTGAACTGATTAACAAAAATAGGGGATCCCCTGTAAAAAAAAATGGCGTGGGGTCCCCCCTATTTTTGTTAACTAGCCTGATAAAGCAGACTACTGAGGCCTGGTTTTTCAGGCTGTTAAGGAGCCAATAACCATGGACCTTGCAAGCCTGATAATATCATTCCACAGCAGTCTGTTTATCTTGCTGGTTAACAAAAATAGGGGATCTCCTCGAAAAAAAATGGCGTGGAGTCCCCCCTATTTTTGTTAACCAGCCAGATGAAGCAGACTGCTGAGGCCTGGTTTTTCAGGCTGGTAAGGATCCAATTTCCATGGACCTCGCAAGCCTGATAATACCAGGCCACAGCAGTCTGCTTAGCTTGGCTGGTTAACAAAAATAGGGGATCCCCTCAAAAAAAAAATGGCGTGGGTATCCCCTATTTTTGTTAACCAGCCAAGTAAAATGCAGACTGCTGCGGCCTGGTATTAAAAGACTGTCAAGGCCCATGGATTTTGGCCCTCAACAACCTAAAAATACCAGGCTGCAGCAGCCCCACAATTGGCGCATCCAAAGATGCGCCAATTGTGGCACTTTACCCGGCTCTTCCCACTTGCCCTGTAGCGGTGGCAAGTGGGGTAATAAGGGGTTAATGTCATCGTTGATTGATCGGTGACAATAAGCCCAGTTAATAATGGAAAGGCGTCAATAAGACACCGATCCATTATTAATCATAGTTTGTAAATTTAAAAAAAAAAACACAGCAAGAATAAAGTCTTTTAATGAAGTAAAATACCACACAGTTTTCATTATTTTTATTACACTCTCATTCCTGCGACGCCATCGATCTCCTGTAAAAAAACAAAAATAATAAACCAACACAAATACCACCTGTCCGACGCAGTCCAAGATAACGAGTGTCCCACGACGAGTCCAGCTCTGCTACATCTGCATGCCAGGCGGAGTCTGACATCCACAAGGAGCAGAGCTGCTTACCTAAGCTGGGTCCCCGGCGGTGACGTAATCCGGACTGGTTTACGGCCAGCTGTCGCGAGAGTACAGCTGGCCGAAATTACCCAGTACCCGGCAGTCACTGCAGTTATCGCGAGATTCTGCACGTGACCGCCAGGGACAGGGTAATGGCGGCCATACAGGAGGACGTGACCGCCGGGGAAGGGGATCTTCTGACAGGTAAGTGCGGACTCTGCTGAGTCCTGACATCTGACAGACCCGACCGACACTGACAGTGACAGTTTCGGGGAGTTCCTGTGTCACGTACTTCGTTCTGTGACACAGGAACTCCCATAGACTTGGTCGGAAAACTCAGATTCCTGTATCCGATATGACAAAAATATCTGAACTCAGAATCAGAATTCCGATATAGCAAATATCGGCCGATACACGATGTTTGCAGTATCGGAATTCTCAACACTAATCATATAGTATCATGCACGATCGGACGCGTTCAGAGCGCGGCTGATCACGGCCAGGTGTCAGCTGATTCTCACAGCTGACACCCGGCACTAAGTGCTAGAAGCAGTCCCGGACCGCTCCTTGCACTTTGACCCCCAGCACACTGCGATCAAAGATGATCGCAGCATTCCGACGGCTGCAGAGGGGCTGACAGCCCCTCTGCTTTTTGATCGGAGATCCTGCAGCATGACACGGGGTCCCGATCGTTCCCATGGAGATTCTGATGTCGTCACGACAACATCCGGGTCTCCAGGTCAAAGAAACTTCCTGACATGCGCAGTACATGTTAGAAAGTCTCAGGTTTCTTTACCTCTCTCACCAAGGCTCTTCTCCCACGATTGCTCAGTTTGGGTGGTCTAGGAAGAATTCCGTTGGTCCCAAACTTCTTCCATTTAAGGATTATGGAGGCCACTGTGCTCCTATGAATCTTGAATACTGCAGAATTTCTTTTGTAACATTGGCCAGATCTATGCCTTGCCACAATTCTGTCTCTGAGCTCCTCTGCCAGTTTCTTTGACTTCATGATTCTCATTTGGTCTGACATGCATCTAGATGTAGCAGAGCTGAAACCGTCATAGGATAAATGGATTAAAAGCATCTCTGTGGAAAGATGAGAAATATTGTTTGTTTTTTACCTCTTTTGCAGATGACGAGGGCATCGGGGGAATGGGCGAGATCATTAGTAAGGTTTAATTAAGAATATTAAAGGAGTCTGTGTCATTCTTTCAATTAAATGGATTTTTCAGGGTATCTGTATTTTTTATTACTATGTAACAATGGGGTTAGCAATGAGGGTATCTTATTGACGCCTCTCCAATACTAATCACATGGGCCCCCTGCCGTCGGCTTTCTCTCTTCTGGTGGGAGCCCATGCCTTTTTTTACAAAAATTATCTTTTATTAATTAAATACATATACAGTAAGCTGCACTCACACTGTACTAATTATATTTATCACAGACATCTATATCTACCTATTCTATTTGTATTTACTGTATGTAATCCATCTCTTCTATCTTGTTGGCTCCTGCAGTGATTTTACAGTACGCGGCAGATGAATTGCCGACTTTTCTTCTATGTATCTATGCAATATAAATAAATATATATATATGTGTGTGTGCTACTGACATCTATATACAGTGTATATATATATATATATATATATATATATATACACTATATATAATGTATTCTATGTGCATATATCTATTCTATCTATTCCATTTTTTCAGGTTAGTGTGATTTTACTGTACGCGGCACATGAATTGCCGGCTTTTCAAAGGACACAAGTGCGAAAAAATTGCTGGTCCAAGTGCTGTGCAATTTTTTTCTCGCACCCATAGATCTGCATTAGCGAGTCTCGGACTATATATATGCATACAATAAAAGCATGCTGCGATTTTACAAGCACTTTGAATACAGTACACCCGAGAAAATAAACAGTGATGTGAGCTGCCCCATAGATTAACACTGGCCCGAGTGCAATACAATGTTTTCTCGCATAGCACTCGCCCATATTCTACGGTAGTGTGACACAGGCCAAACTCACATGTAGGGAAATTATAGTTGCATTGTATTTTCATTGAAACAACCAGAATATGCATTTTACAGATTGCCCTGTCAGAGACAAAAAGTCAAAATCAGCATTTTAATAAAAGAAGTAGCAATCTTATTACAGCGCTGGATTTTATCACATTATGATAGGCATCACTGCCTACAATTGTGCATTTATATCTTTCATTCCCTTGTCATCAATTACTGTACAACAGCAGGCAAAGCTCTAAAAAGTAGATTATTATTTTACATATACAATCTCATTTTTGTAAAATGTAATAGAAAAGTTATATGAAATTATAGCAAAATAAAATAAAATCTTTGACAGATGCGAGCTCTTTGTGTAAACTCATGTTGATTATCAGTGGGAATATATTCACAATAAATAAATACCTGGTTAAAAAACACAATTCCCTTCACTATCATAATAAGGAATGGCTACTGTTTAAATATTATCTTTTAAAAAATAATGTACAGAATAACCTCTCTTTAAAGAGAATATGTCACTTATTGCTTGCTGTCAAAATCATTAGCAGCATGAATTAAAGAATGACTGTAGCCAGTCATATTTTTTACTGAAATTCTCTGGCGTTTGGGAAAAAAATATATCTTGACTGTCCTATGACCATAAGCAATGACAAGACTACCCTGGTATGGGAATTATGAATCAACTGACAGGTTCCCTTTAAAGGGAATTTGTCAGCAGGTTTTAGCTATTTAGTCTGAGATCAGCATAATATATTGCAAGTGAGTCTGATTCCAATGATGCATCATTTGCTGGGTGCAGCATTTTTGACACAATTAACGTTCCTAGATGTAGCATGTAGTAGAGCTCAAAAGCTAACCCACAGCTTTCAGTGCAAGTTGTTTATAGACAGTGAGCTGCTCATTAGAGGAGGGGGCATGGTCAGATCAAGGCTCACATGAGTATAAGTATGACTGTGATGATCACTGGGTGATAAAACCTTGATTGTAAATAACAACAGCATACAGCCAAAAAAGTGAACATTTAACATGTTAACAGCCAGAGGTGGATCACAACTCCACCTGTGGCTGATAGGGGTACATGTCAGAAAACATGAGGGGTAGGGACCAATGATGTACCAATATGTCATAGATCGTGAAGTGGTAAACTTTATATTTATCAGCACGTACACCATGCTATAGTACCTTAGATATCGATGAAGTGTTTAGCGCCCTCTTGGGCTTATTTTTGCATATCCAATACGAGTCATGACAACATAAATTTTTCCATGTTTTCATGCTTGTTTTGCGATTGTGCTTTGTGTTTTAACCCCTTTATGACCTTAGACGTATCCATATGTCCAGGTCACCTGGTACTTACAAACCTTGGATGTATGGATACTTGAGATGAGCGACTTTGTCTTTTTTAGGGTTGAGTCGGGTTTCGTGAAACCCGACTTTCTCAAAAGTCGAGTCGAACAAAGTCGGCCGACTAACGGAAAAAGTCGGATCGGAGTCGAAAATCCGACCCCAATGGGGAATAAAATACGGCAGGGAGTGGAGGACAGTATACACACCTACAGTGCCCATTTCAATGCCAACATCAATTCTTATTACGTAAGCTTGTCAACCTTAATTAGCTTTATAATAATAGTAACGCATTGAAAACTGGGGGTTATTTGGCAAAACTTGTGGGGCGGGCAGGGCTGGCTCCAAGTTTTCGTGGGCCCCGGGTGAAAGAGGCTCAGTTGGCCCCTTTAAAAACATACCACAATTCATGATGTTCCGATACGGCACAGAAATATAGGTATAGTACAATGACAAATACTTCACTTCTTACATTACATGAGTGATATCTATTTTAAAATCTACAATAGCTCCAAAAACAGAAAGTATAGTCCTCCATACAGTATTATGGGCACCACATATTATGCCATACAGAATAATGAACCCCATATATTGCTCCATATAGATTGGGCTCCATATAATGCTCCATACAGAATAGGCCCCATATGTGCTCTATATGATGCTCCATATACAAAGGGCCCAATAAGATGCCCCATAAATAATGAACCCCAAATGATGCTCTAGTATATCATGAGCCCCATATAATGCTCCAAATATAATTGTCCCCGTATATAATGCTCCATATATAATGGTCTCCATCTGATGCTCCATATATAATGTGCCCCATATGATGCGCCATATATAATGGGCCCCATATGATGCTCCAGTATATGATGTGCCCCATGGATGATGCTCCAGTGTATAATGGTCCATATCTATGATGCTCAATTGTATAATGGGCCCCATATATAATTCTCCAGTGTATAATGCTCCCCATATATTGCTCCAACCATTAAAAAAAATGAATTACCTCTCCTGGCTGGGCACTGCTCTACTTTGGACTCCTCAGCGTCGCCATATTCCAGTTCTCTGCACTGTGACTGTTCAGGCAAAGGGCGCTCAGACGTGACATCATCGCGCTCTCTGACCTGAACGTCACTGTCAGGAAATGCGGAAGACATCACAATGGTGGAGCAGAGAGAGGTAAGTATTGCAAGTGCTGGGGCCCTGAGTAAGCAGGGGGGGCACACTCGGGGGTACCAGGAACTGGCACAGGGCCCCTCATAGTACGCCGGTGTCTCTGACAGCGAGTGGTCCCCCCACCAGCTTAGGGCCCCGGCACTTGCCCGGGTGCACCACGTGCTGACGCCGGCCCTGGGGGGTACAGCCCAGTTAGGGAGGTGGAAAAAGTGGCATATGTTGAGGTGTAGGCTGGACGTTCAGCACCTGCAAATGGAGGAATTAGAATAGTCGGAGGAAGAGGAGGACAAAGCGAGCCATTTTGCTGGCAACCTATGTGTCATCAGGGGAAGGTGGTACAAAATCCTTTGAAACCCAGGCATGGTTCATTTTAATGAAGGTGAGATCATCTACATTTTGGGTCAACAGCCGGGTCCTTCTTTCTGTCAGGATTGATCCAGCAGCACTGAAGACTCTTTCTGATAGCACACTCCCAGCAGGGCAAGCGAGCTCCTGTAAGGCATATTGTGCCAATTCAGGCCAGGTGTCCAGTTTACAGGCCCAGTAGTCAAAGGGGAATGAACTGTGAGGGAGAACATCGATAGGGGAGGAGAGGTAATTTTGGACCATAGTTGACAACTGTTGTCTCCTATCTGTTGCAATCGATTCAGTATTAACAGTCGTGTGAGCGTTACTCGAGAAATCAGACCACAACATGGTCATGAAACCCCTCCAATACCACTTCGGCTGTGTGCACGATGAACACCTTTTCCATTTGGCCCAGTACGGCTCGTTGAGGAACCTGCACCGCTGCTGTGTGCTGGGAATGCCTCTAACAAACGGTTTACCAGAGTTGCTTGTTTGTTCACCAATATTAGCTCTAGGTTCTGCTGAGGCATGATGTTCTGTAATTCGCCTTTATAGCTTTGATCGCGGATGCTGGCCAACCAGTTATAATGATTCTTCATAATTTTGGCAATTCGGGGGTCCCTTTTAGGATCCACAAGACATAATAACACATGTGGGCCAGTGTTCCAGGTGTCAATGATGCACTGCCAGTGGTGGGTGGAGGAGCACTTTCTGCCAAATCCACATCCCATCAGTCAAGCACAAACCCTGTACCTTACCTTGGCAAGCCAACATTTTCTCTTGCCCCTGAGAAGCATCATCCTCCCCCAAATAATCATCCCCCTCATCCTCATCCTCCTCCTCCTCTTCCTTTTCTACCTCCAACTCGTCCAGGACAGTTCCCTGAGCAGACAATGCCTGACTGTCATGAAGGCTTCCCTCCTTCTCCGCTGCAGATGCCTGATCCTTAATGTGTGTCCAAGTTTGCATGAGCAGACGCATAAATGTGATGCTCATGCTTATGATGGCATCGTCGGCGCTTACCAGCCGTGTGCATTCCTCAAAACACTGAAGGACTTTACAGAGGTCTTTCAGCTTTGACCACTGCACACCTGACAACTCCATGTCCGCCCTCAAACTGCCAGCCCGTGGATCCTCCCACAAATGCATTACAGCCTGCCTCTCTTCACACAGCCTCTCAACCATGTGCATGGTGGAGTTCCACCTTGTTGCAACGTCTATGATTAGGCTGTGCTTGGGGAGGTGGAGCGATCGCTGCAGCCCCTGCATACGACTGGAGTCTACGGGCGAGCGATGGATGTGCGAGCACAGTCTTCGCACCTTATGGAGCAGAGCTGGTAACTCCAGATAATTATTTATGAAGCACTGCACCTCCAGGTTCAAGGTGTGAGCCAGGCAAGGTATGTTTCTGAGTTTTGCCAGGGCTATGACCGCCACAAAATTACAGCCGTTATCACTGACTAGCTTGCCTGGCTCAAGATATAGACTGCCCAGCCATGACTCAATTTCTCGCTGCAAGTAGTCAGCCAGTACCTCCGAGGTGTGTCTGTTGTCGCCCAAACACATCATCTTTAAAAAAGCCTGCTGACGCTTAGCACTAGCTGATCGATTATGGGACACCTCGTGTGCAACACTGGCAGCTGCGGATGGAGTGCTCGTGCGACTGCACTCTGTCGACGTGCTTTTGCTTCTGGAGGAGGAGGAGGAGGGTCGAATGCCTACAGCCAACTGTTGCCTATACCGTGGGCTAGGCAGCACTGTCCCACCGATGCTGCATCCACCACATTAACCCAGTGCGCAGTGATGGACACGTAACGGCCCTGGCCATGCCTACTGGCCCATGCATCTGTTGTGAGGTGCACCTTTCCACTCACTGATTGTTTGAGTGCATGGACAATGCAGTCTTTCACAAGCATGTGGAGGGCAGGGATGGCTTTTCTAGAAAATAAGTTCTGACTGGGTAGGTCATAGTGTGGGACAGCATAAGCCATGAGCTCTCGGAGCGCTGCGCTTTCAACCAAACGGAAGGGCATCATCTCTAGGGGAAGGGGAAAATTTAAATCTCCGTATATAATTCCAGAGTCGCACACAGACGCTCACTCAGTATGGATTTGACCTTAATACAAAGAGAAGATATATGGTACTGTCTCAGAAGCGTACAGCTGTATACGGTGTAGGGAAAAATTGCAATCTCCGTACATATTTCCGGAGTCACACCGAGACCCTCACTCAGTATGGATTTGACCGTAATACAAAGAGCAGATATACGGTACTGTCTCAGAAGCGTACAGCTGTATAAGGTGTAGGGGAAAATTGCAATCTCCATATATATTTCCGGAGTCACACACAGATAGTCAACATGTATTTGTCCGTGATACCAGCCTGTACACGGTAGTGTGTGAGGAGCGTAAAGCTCTTTACGGTGTGGGAAAAAATGAATGGTCGGTAAGTGTGTAGAAAAAAAATATATAAGTATTAGTGCTCTTTTAAATGCAGTCTGCACAGCAGTGTACACACAGCAATACAGCTATCAGGCAACCTAATAACCAGCGCTGCTGCACACAAGAAAATCTTCCCCTGTCACTGCACACTAACTGTACAGCACAATTGCTATCAGCACAAAGAAGAACTTCTCTTTCCTGCCTAACTATCTCCCTACTGATAAACAGCGTCAGCAACCTCTCCCTACTGTTAATATCGGTAGAAATAAAATGGAGGTCGGCACTCAGGGCTTTTATAGACACTATGACGCCCCCAAAGCAAGCCAATCACTGCAATGCCCTTCTCTTTGATGGTGGTAGACGCTGCACATGTCATATTGGGAAAACCGACTTGGATGCTGGGGTCGACGACCGCATGGCCGACTGCACGCTATGGTCAGGTTTTGGCTAACGAAACCAGACTTTGGCGAAAGTCGGCGACTTCTTAATCTGACCGACCTGTTTCGCTTAACTCTAATGGATATGTCTAGGCGATTTTGCGTGTACAAAGACTGTACTGACATGGCCGCTGCTGGATGTCAGTTAATATTGACAGCTGACACATGTCTCTCAGTGCCAGGTGTGGTGCCTACAATGCTCCGGAACTTAAATGCCCTAAATGCTGCAATCGTTGTGATTGCAGCATTTAGTGAGCAGGCAAAGGGAAGGAAGCCCATCTGCCGTTGGTTTAGAGACCCTCCGACATCATTGCGGGGTCCCGATCTTTGCCATGGTGACTCAATGTCATCATGATAACATCCAGGTTAACAGACACTAGCAAGTTAGATACATCATGCTCAATGCATGATCTAACTAACTTGCGAATACAGGGCTGACAGGCAATAAGGTATAGCAATGCTCCTGCATTGCTATACCTTATAACTGCGATCAGACTGCAGAAAATGAAAGTCCCACAGTGGGAATAAGCAAAAAAGTTAAAAAAAAAGTTGGAAAACATTTTTTTAAAAAATCACAAACATAAAAGAAGAAATAAAAAATATATTGTACCCATAAATAAATATTATGAAAAAAACAAAAAAATCAATGAAAGTACAGATATTTGGTATCAACGCATCCGCAATGACCTGACCTACAAAATTGTTTCACTAGTTAACCCCATTAGTGAACACTGTAAAATCTTCATACCACAGAACAAATAAGTGGAACAAAATGTGATAAAAAAGACTAATGTAAAGAAAAAACAAAAATGTTGTAGCTGAAAACGGTATTTTGTCCCATGGAATACAAGCCACTATGTAGTTCGATCAGCCAAAACATAAAAAGTTATAGCTTTCAGAATAAATTGATGCAAAAATAATTATTTTTTCTATAAAATAGTTTTTATTTTTGCCAAAGGGCCAAAACATAAAAAACTACATAAATGGGGTATAGCTTTAATCGTACTAACCCAAAGAATAAAGCTGCCTTATCAGTTGCCTGAACGGCATAATAAAAATCTTGAATTGTTGTTTTTTGCTTTTTCTGCCTCCCAAAAATCGTAATAAAAAGCCCAGAAATGGTACCAATAAAAATGTAAACTTGTCCTGCAAGAAACAAGCAATCATTTGGAAAAATTATAGCTCTCAAAAAGTGACAATGCAAAAACTAGTTTTTGAAAAAACAAAAAGCGTCTTTTAGTGTGAGACAGCAGTGAATAAAAAAAAAACTTGAAAAAAAATTTGAAGTGTCTAATCTCTTATACCACAATGTATGGGCAGTACAATGGCAGTTTGCAATTTTCACTTAGCAACATCCACTGTTGCTTCTTTTAGGAAAACACCCATGGAGTTAAAAACAGCACTACACCTGTAGATAAATTCTCGCTTAAAAAATGGTGTCACTTGTTGGCAGGTTCTACTGTTTAGGCACATTAGGGGCTATCCAAATGCAATATGTTGCCTCCTAATTATTCTAGCAAATTTTACACTTAAAGAGTCAAAAGTAGCTACTTCAGTTCCGAGCCCTACTGTGTGCCCAAACAGTGGTTTTCCCTCACATATTGGGTATTGTTATGCTCAGGAGATTTTGCACAACAAATTTTGGAGTCCATTTTTCCTGTTACCCTTGCAAAAATAAAAAAAAGGTCTAAAGTAAAATTTTTGTGATGAAATCTTAAATATTCATTTTTTCCTTCAACATTCAAAAAATTCCTGTGAAGAACCTTGATGGGTGCTGTCAAGCAGCTGTAATGCAGGGTAGTGTGTGCTCCACCTGTAGGTTACAGAGGGGAGAATAAATTACACACTACCAGAGTAGGCCTGCACTGCAGCAGCCAAAACCACCACCAGGTGGCAGCAAAAACGTCCAAAACTGAGTCAGGAAGAATCACAGGTCTCAGCAAGTCCTCTACAGAGCAGAAACACAGGCGCCACCAAGTGGCGTGAGCGTGGTCAGGCAAGCCAAGTCAAAACCGTACGGAGGCAGCAGGACAAAAGGAATAAGCAATATGCGTGGTCAGGAGAAAGCCAGGAGGTCAGCAACGGTCAGAAGCATATAAGACAAAGACAGAAAGCAGAAACGAGTCTGAATACAAGCCGAGTCAAAAACCAGAGAATCAAACAGACAAGCAGGGAAAAGCAGGGAACAGGGCAGACAGAGGGAAACAACAGACACGGGACAAGTCAGGGATAACAGCAGGACAAATCAAGGGTTACCAGTCAGGTTCACAAGCCGAAGGTAGCAGTGTAGCTCACACTGCTAGCAGGATGTGTGAGAGCTAAATAGCCAACCTGAACCCAGAATGAGGCAGAGCAAAGTTAACCCTTGACATGATCCGCCCGGACCAAGGGCAGACAGACTAATCCCAGGAATGGATCATGACAGTACCCTCTTCTCAAGGGGGGCCACCGGACCCCCAGACTTCCCAGGATAACGTGCGTGAAATGCCCGAACCAATCGATCAGCATGTACCGATCGCGCCGGGACCCAAGATCGATCCTCAGGACCATAACCCTTCCAATGGACCAAATACTGAAGTGAACTACGGACCCTACGCGAATCCACAATCCGTTCCACTTCAAACTCAGTCTGACCATCCACAGAGACAGGAGGCGGAGGGGATGGAGGCCCTGTGGAAGATGGTACAAATGACTTAAGAAGGGATTTATGAAACACATTGGGTATCCGGAGTGACGGAGGAAGGCGTAACCGAAAGGCAACAGGTTTGACCACCTCCATGATCTCGTAAGGACCAATAAATCTGGGACCTAGCTTAGCAGAGGGAACCTTTAGACAAATATTCTTGGTGGACAACCATACTTTTTCTCCCACCAGGAACATAGGTCCTACAGACCGTCGCTTATCCGCAAAAAAATTTATGTTTGCCCTGAGCCTCCCCAATGTTCTTTTGGACCTCCCTCCACACCTCCCCCAATTTTTGTACTGCCGTATCAGCCCCTGGACATCCTGAATCCAGCCTAGAAAAATGGGGGTGAAAACCATAGTTACAAAAGAATGGAGAGGTGCCAGTGGACTGGTTAATCCGATTATTGAATGCAAATTCAGCCACGGGCAATGAAGAACACCAATCATCCTGCTGAGACGTAGCAAGACACCTCAAAATTTGTTCGAGTGACTGAGTTGGTCCTCTCCGTCTGCCCATTGGTCTCAGGATGGTGAGCAGAGGAGAAGGTTAAGCAAATACCCATTTTTTTACAAAATGCCCTCCAAAATTTGGACACAAATTGTACCCCTCTATCAGAAACCACACTCAAAGGCACGCCATGCAGTCGTACAACGTGCTCAACAAACAACCTAGATAGTGTCTCAGCATTAGGCAATCCTGCCAGAGGTACAAAATGCGCCTGTTTACTGAATCTGTCAACCACTACCCAGATTACAGTTTTGCCATTAGAAGGAGGGAGATCAGTGATGAAGTCCATGGACAAATGAGTCCAAGGTCTATCTGGAATTGGCAATGGCACCAATTCCCCGGCCGGCCGGTTATGTGAACTCTTAGCACGGGCACAGGTATCACAAGCAGACACAAACATAGTGATATCAGAGTTCATGGAGGACCACCAAAATAGCCTAGCAATGGCTTTCCGAGTGGCTGAGATCCCCGGGTGTCCACTGAGAGCAGAATCATGGAATTCCCGGAGAACCCTCAACCTGTATTGAACGGGAACAAAGATTATCAGGCAAAGAGGAAGGAGCAAGAGACTGAGCCTTCTGAATTTCCTGTTCCAATTCAGAGGATACCCCCGCAACAACCACCCCGTGCTGAAGAATGGAGAAAGGAGGTTCAGGGGGTGATATTGAATCAAAACTGCGAGATAAGGCATCAGCCTTGACATTCTTGGAACCAGGCCGAAAAGTGATTGAAAAATGAAAACGAGAAAAAAAAAGCGACCACCTAGCCTGTCTAGGAGTCAACCGTTTAGCAGATTCAAGATAAGACAAGTTTTTGTGATCCGTGATAACCGTGATCCGATGAACCGCCCCCTCCAAAAAATGCCTCCATTCTTCAAAAGCCAATTTTATGGCCAATAACTCCCGGTTACCCACATCATAGTTCCTCTCTGCAGAAGAGAACTTCCAGGAGAAAAAGGCACATGTCTTAAATTAGTTAAGGTAACGGGTCCCTGTGACAACACAGCCCCCACTCCCACCTCAGATGCGTCCACCTCTACAATGAACGGTTCAGATGGATCGGGCTGAACCAATACAGGAGCAGACATAAAACATTTCTTTAGTGTAACAAATGCTTCAACTGCTAAGGTTGACCAAACTTTGAGATCAGCCCCCTTGCGAGTGAGATCGGTGAGTGGTTTGACCACCTGAGAAAACCCCTTGATGAATTTTCGATAATAATTGCCGAAACCCAGAAAACGCTGCAACCCCTTGAGGTCTCTGGGTTGCACCTAATCAACAATGGCTTGTACCTTTCCGGGATCCATCCGAAACCCATTGGCCGAAAGGATGATCCCCAGAAAGGAAAGCTCCTGGACACAAAACAAACATTTCTCGGGTTTAGCAAACAGAGAATTACCCCGTAACCTGTGAAGAACAGCACGTAGATGACCAATGTGAGATTCCTTGTCAGGCGAGAAAACAAGGATATCATCCAAGTATACAACCATAAAGCGCCCGATAAAATCAGAGAAAACATCATTCATGAAGTTCTGAAATACTGTGGGCACATTTGTGAGACAAAAGGGCATGCCCAAATTTTCAAACAGACCTTCAGAGGTGAGAAATGCCGTTTTCCACTCATCCCCTTCCTGAATACGGATAAGGTTATATGCTCCCCTGAGATCAAGTTTGGAAAACCACTTAGCCCCAGACACTTGGTTATAAAGATCAGGAATGAGTGGGAGAGGGTAGGTATTTCTCACCGTAATTTTATTTAGTTCTCGGAAATCGAGGCATGGGCGTAAACCACCATCTTTTTTCTTAACAAAAAAGAATCCCGCGGCCACAGGTGAGACAGAGGGACGGAAGTGACCTTTGCGTAGGCTATCAGAGATATAGTTTTTCATAGCAGTACGTTCCGGGCCAGAAAGATTGTACAAACGGGCTTTGGGCAATTTAGAACCTGGAATAAGATTAATTGCACAATCATAAGGACGGTGGGGTGGCAAAACCTCAGCCTCTTTTTCGGAGAACACGTCCCCAAAGTCCTTCAGGTACTCCGGAATACCCTCCGGACTAATGGCAGACACAAAAACAGCAGAAAGACAAACATTGGAACAATTAGGACCCCATTTAACAATATCACGAGATCCCCAGTCAATAACAGGATTATGCCTCTGCAACCAGGGGAACCCCAACACCAGTCCTGCAGGAAGATTATTCATAACATAACAAAAAATTCGTTCCTGATGTAAGGAACCCACCTTGAGGAGGAACTCCTCAGAGACAAACTTAATGACATTTTGAGCCAACGGTGTCTTATCAATTGCAACGATATAGATGGGAGTCTCTAGCCTGACTGTCCCTAACTTTAACTTGGACACCATACTAGAGTTAATGAAATTCATGGAAGATCCACAGTCCACAAATGCTGAAGTGGAAGCACTACCACCTCCATAACACAGTTCCACCTCTAACAAAATTTTCTGAAAAGATGAAAATGGTACCTGAGAGTCTGGATGACCTCCTAGATCATCACCCAGACTCGGCAGCTCCTTATTTGATGGACAAGAGGGGCAGTCCGTCTTCCAATGTCCCGGATCTCCACTATAAAAACATAATTTCTCATCTCGTCGCCGTCTCCTCTCTTTCTCCTTGAAATTAATGGTACCAACTTCCATAGTCTCCTTGAATGACACCACCTCAGACTTGGCAGGCAATACGTGAATCTCATGCTGGATAATTCCTCTCTCCCGTAACCTCCGGTCCATACGAATGGCCTGGGTCATGGCCTCTTCCAGGGAACTGGGCGGCATATGAAGGGCCAGCGCGGTCCTTGAGATGATCCGATAAAACTCTCTCAAACAGGCGTCTTAGAGCAGAGTCATTCCAGGACACCTCAACAGACCACCTCCTGAACTCAGAACAATACTGTTCAGCAGTGAGTTCATTCTGAGAGAGACCCATGATCATGTCCTCTGCTACCCTGACCCGGTCTGGTTCATCATAAATCAGTCCCAAAGCCTCAAAGAATCTGTCCACAGACACATGTTCAGGGGCAGAAGCAGGTAGAGAGAAAGCCCACGACTGAGGTCCCTCCGCAATAAGGAAATGATTATCCCCACCCGCTGACTCTCATCACCAGAAGATAGGGGTCTAAGTGAAAACCATAGTTTGCAACTCTCCCTAAAGGTACTGAATTTCTCCCTCTCCCCGGAGAAGGTATCTGGGAGCTTTACTGTAGGTTCAGGAGAGTGCAAAGAAACATCGACAGTGTTAGAATGCTTACAGTCAGTCTGCAACGATATTACTGTGTTAGAAAGCTCCCTCTGTTGCACAAATAGGTCTTGCATAATTAATGCCAAACTATTCCTGTGATCTGCCAAGGTATGGAGCGGATCCATAGCAAACAGAGCAGAGAGAAAAAAAATGCAGAAATCCCTTTATATGTATATGTAGGGGTGAGCTATAATGTCAAGCAGCTGTAATGCAGGGTAATGTGTGCTCCACCTGTAGGTTACAGAGGGGAGAAGGGATTACACACTACCAGAGTAGGCCTGCACTGCAGCAGCCAAAACCACCACCAGGTGGCAGCAAAAACGTCCAAAACTGAGTCAGGAAGAATCACAGGTCTCAGCAAGTCCTCTACAGAGCAGAAACACAGGCGCCACCAAGTGGCGTGAGCGTGGTCAGGCAAGCCAAGTCAAAACCGTACGGAGGCAGCAGGACAAAAGGAATAAGCAATATGCGTGGTCAGGAGAAAGCCAGGAGGTCAGCAACGGTCAGAAGCAGATAAGACAAAGACAGAAAGCAGAAACGAGTCCGAATACAAGCCGAGTCAAAAACCAGAGAATCAAACAGACAAGCAGGGAAAAGCAGGGAACAGGGCAGACAGAGGGAAACAACAGACACGGGACAAGTCAGGGATAACAGCAGGACAATTCAAGGGTTACCAGTCAGGTTCACAAGCCGAAGGTAGCAGTATAGTTCACACTGCTAGCAGGATGTGTGAGAGCTAAATAGCCAACCTGAACCCAGAATGAGGCAGAGCAAAGTTAACCCTTGACATGATCCGCCCGGACCAAGGGCAGACAGACTAAACCCAGGAATGGATCATGACAGGTGCAGTTTTTATAATGGTGTCACTTTTGGGTATTTTCCATCATTCAAGCCCCTAAAAGTCACTTTAAATGTAATGTGGTCCATAAAAAAATGGTTTTGTAAATTTAGTTAAAAAAATTAGAAATCGCTGGTCACCTTTTAACCCTTATAACTTCGTAATAAAAAAATTATGTTTCAAAAATTTTCTGATGTAAAGATTACATGTTAGAAATATCATTTGTTAACTATTTTGTGTGATATACCTCTGATGTAAGAGTATAATAAATACAAGTTTGAAAATTGCAAAATTTTCAAAATTTTTGCTAAATTTCAATTTTTTTCAAAAATAAATTAAAGTCTTATCAAAGAAATGTTACCAATATAATGAAGTACAATTTGTCTCAAAAAATATTCACAGAATCATTGGGAGCCGTTGAAGCATTCCAGAGTTATTATCTCATAAAATGACACTGTTCAGAATTATAAATATTGCTTTGCAAGCAGCCTTGGGGGTTAAAGGGATTAATATACTGTATTTATTATCTCTTAATAACATTGCTGTTTTTAAAGTAGTTTATTATATTTTTTACTTTAATGGGCTTACCTTGAATTTTTGTCTTTTCATGTAATGCATTGGGTTTATGTATTATTTTCTATTTATGCCTCTGATTTACATTTTTGCTTACTCTGGATTCTCCGAATCAGTGAATGGCAGCTATTTTTTCATAAAATTTCTAGTTAAGCTTTATTCATCTGTACTGATTTTGAGTAAATTTACTCTTATCCTATATTCCATTTAGTATAGGCAAGGCTAATTCTTTTCTCTGCTATGAAGTTGCATCCTGGTCAATTACAGCAAAATAGAGAATGCTAAACATGATTCATACTGAAAAGTATGGCTAATCATATACTTTTATGAATAACTTAAAAAAATCTAATAAAAGTTAATTTACAATGAAATAATGATAAAGGAACTTGAAACATGTTTGATATGTGTTGTGTATAACCATTCTAATGATGCAAATGCAAAAAAGCATGTATTGGGTATATGTCCAAGATTTGATGCCTACAGGAGGAATCACACTGGGAAAGCCAGTGCTTTTCCCTTAGGTTAATGGTGTGCAGCCAGTTTGACACTGTTTGCTGTTATTTTTTCCATGTTATCTGTTTGAAAAATATATTACAGAAACTGACCTAAAGGCATCTGTTTATCATGACATGCTTGGATTTTTTTTTCATCTTTTGTCATTACATATTATCCTTACTTGGTTTATGTGAAATTTATAAAATAAGCACATAATTAAAATGATTAAAAAAGGTCATGCTTGTAAAATGTGATAAAACCAGAATAACATACATGCAATCTTAAACTGATCTGATCATGAAGATAATATGATTTACATTCTAATTCTTAAATAAAGAATATTGATTCATTTATAATTTCTCAATAGCAAAAGATGCACGGTGGCTTAGTGGTAAGAACTGTAGAGCTAGACCCAGTGTTCAAATCACACCAAGGACCACATCTGCAAAGAGTTTGTATGTTCTCCCGTGTTTGCGTGGGTTTCCTCTGGGTTGGTTTGGTTCCACAACTCCAAAGACATACTGATAGGTAATCTAAATTGTGAGCCCATCATCAGTGATAATGATGTCTGTAAAACACTGTGGAATTAATGGCGCTGTATAATTGAGTGCAATAAATAAATACCGTATATACTCGTGTATAAGCCAAGATTTTCAGCCCATTTTTTAGGGCTGAAAGTCCCCCTCTCGGCTTATACGCGGGTCATATATGGGGGTCGGCGGGGGAGGGGGAGCGGGGGTGTCGGATTATACTCACCTCTCCGCCGCCGCGGTCTCTGCAGCCCCCTCTGCTTCTCCCACGATCTCCGGCTCCTTCCTGCAGCGGTCACATGGCACTGCTCATTAAAGTCATGAATATGCACATATTCATGACTTTAATGAGCGGTACCATGTGACCGCTGTAGGAAGGAAGCGCTGCTGAGAGCGCCGGGAGAAGAGGAGAGGCTGCAGGGACGCGCGGTGGAGGGGTGAGTATAGCGATACTTACCTGTCCCGTTCCACGCTGCAGGCTGCGTCCTCGTCTGACTCCTCTGGCTGTGAATGATCAGCAGAGGGCGCAATGACGTCATTAGTGAGCGCTGCGTCCCCTGCCTGATCATTCACTGCCGAGGACCAAGACGAGGACGCAGCGCTTGCGGTGCAGAGAGGACAGGTAAATATCTCAGGTGCCAGTGTCACTGCCTGCTCAGGACACCGGCACCTGGCCCAGCGACAAGAGGTGAGTATGTCATTTTTTTTTGCAGCAGCAGCATATAGGGTATAATCTGGAACATATGGAGGCATAATGTGGAGCATATGGGGGCATAATATGGAGCATATGGGGGCATAATATGGAGCATATGGGGTCATAAGCTGTGGAGCATATGGGGGCATAATCTGGAGCATATGGGGGCATAATATGGAGCATATGGGGGCATAAGCTGTGGAACATATGGGGGCATAATCTGGAGGATATGGGGGCATAATATGGAGCATATGGGGGCATAAGCTGTGGAACATATGGGGGCATAATATGGAGCCTATGGGGGCATAATATGGAGCATATGGGGGCATAAGCTGTGGAGCATATGGGGGCATAAGCTGTGGAACATATGGGGGCATAATATGGAGCATATGGGGGCATAAACTGTGGAACATATGGGGCATAATCTGGAGCATATGGGGCATAATCTGTGGAACATATGGGGGCATAATCTGGAGCATATGGGGGCATAATCTGTGGAATATATGGGGGCATAATCTGGAGCATATGGGGGCATAATCTCTGAAGCATATTGGGCATAATCTGGAGCATATGGGGGCATAATCTGGAGCATATAGGGGCATAATCTGTGGAGCATATGGGGGCATAATCTGTGGATCATATTGGGCATAATCTGTGCAGCATATGGGGGCATAATCTGTGGAGCATCATATGGGGCATAATCATTTTTCACCCTAGGCTTATACGCGAGTCAATAAGTTTTGCCAGTTTTTTGTGGCAAAATTAGGGGGTCGGCTTATACATGGGTCGGCTTATACATGAGTATATACGGTAAATGCTTGAGAACAAGAAATGTCAAAGCAAACAAATACAGAGCTTAATGGCTTTTGCAAAAACCACATATTTTCAATACTTTAAAAAGCTTTTAATACATAACTATGGTTCTTCAAATTTATAGAACTAAGGCTATGTCCAAACTTTGAATATTTGGTTAGTTTTTTACCTTAGTATTTGGAAGCAAAAACCAGGAGTGTTCCATTCAGAGGACAAGTATAATAGAAACACGTGCACCAATTCTACATTTTTCACCCACTGGTTGACAAATACCGAGGTAAAAATTCACCAAATACTCAACTCGTGCACGTGGCTTAAAAAGTCATCCAAAGAATAATTAGGATTGAAATAGAAAACAGGCAGAAGAACAAAAGAGTAGCAACATTATTTATAGAGAACTACAAATAATACTGCCTTTTCTGTTAAAATAGGGTTCCGCCATTTCTCATAGCCACACAACTTGGTTAATCAACACAGCATATTAAAGGGGTTGTCCACTATGTGGACAGCTCCTTCTTGATCAAAATGTTTGACCCTGATAAATTAAAAAACGTATACCTGCCTCCTGTGCTGGCGTCGTTCCTGCTTTGTTGGCACTCGCGCTGCCCAGAGCTCTCGTGTTGTTGTTTTGACATGTAACGCCGACCCCCAATCAGCAGTGGCGTCACTGTCTCCATCTTAGCGCAGATTGAATATTAAGAGGAAGTCCAGGCTGCGGCTGATCTCGGACTTCCTCTTCATGTTCAATTTGACAGGAGGCAGAGACAGTGACATCAACGCTGACTGAGCGACAGGGTAACGTGTCACAACAACAGCATGGGAGCCCGGGAGATTGAGTGACGTCATGGTGGGAATGGCACCAGTATGAGAGGTGAGTATAAGCTTTTGTTTATTTTGTCTGGGGCAAGCATGCGTTATGAGAAGAATTTGTTCTAGTAGTGGACAACTTCTTTCATCTCAAATAAAGAGAGGAAAACTTCCGTAAAAAAATATTAAATTTTCAGCATGGAAGATATACACAGACCTGGCAATTCATAAATCCTTCATTCACATGACTGTGTCACCTATTGCACTCCCAAAAAATTGATAAAAAAAAACAGATAGCATATGTAAATATTTTGTGCGCTATCTTTTTTATCCCCTTACCAATATCCGCCATATATTTACAAAGCATCTCTTTAGCAAGTGAATGAAGCAGGGTCACAGGGTGAGCACAACCCATATCTGACATATAATTTCTGTGACAGACAGCCAAGACCTGAATCTAATAGCCATGCGTGGAGCTGAGCTCTGCCAGTGATTGTTAAAGTTTTTTATGCTGTTGTCAAACTTTGACAGCAGGATTAACAGCTCGCTGGTATAGAGGCTTGTTATTCTATTCACCCATTGGTGCCCTTGTGACTCCATCGAGGGGTGTCGATGAGATGCCTGCTATAACAGTCTGGGTTTGTTGATGATCTCCGTGCATGTCATGATATAGCTCTTTTGAAATCCAGAATGTGGCCGTTCTTCAAAGGAGATTGTGATTTTTACTATATGTAGCAGTAATGTGGTATTGCTTTATGTAGCACAAGCGATAAGATGATCGCAGGTACAAGTCACATAAGGGGACTAATAAAAACAGTGAAAGATAAAATAAAAAATAGGAAAAAACTTATAAGTAGTGTTGAGCATTCCGATACTGCAAATATCGGGTATCGGCCGATATTTGCTGTATCGGAATTCCGATTCTGAGTGCCGATATTTTTGTCATATCGGATACCGAAATCGGAGATTTCCGAGAAAGTCTATGAGAGTTCCTGTGTCACAGAACGAAGTACGTGACACAGGAACTTCCCGAAACTGTCACTGTCAGTGTCGGTCGGGTCTGTCAGGTGTCAGGACTCAGTAGAGTCTGCACTTACCTGGCAGAAGATCCCCTCCCCCGGTGGTCACGTCCTCCTGGATGGCCGCCATTATCCTGTCCCTTGCGGTCACGTGCAGAATCTCACGATAACTGCAGTGACTGCCGGGTACTGGGTAATCTCAGCCAGCTGTACTCTCGTGACAGCAGGCCATAAACCAGTCCGGATGACATCACCGCCGGGGAAGAAGCTGGTAAGCAGCTCTGCTGCATCGGGATGTCAGGCTCAGCCTGTCATCCAGATGTAGCAGAGCTGACTCGTCGTGGGACACTCGTGATTTTGGACTGCGTCGGACAGGGAGCATTTGTGTTGGTTTATTATTTTTGTTTTTTTACAGGAGATCGATGGCGTCGCAGGAATGAGAGTGAAATAAAATTAATGAAAACTGTGTGGTATTTTATTTCATTAAAAGACTGTTTTCTTGCTGTGTTTTTTTTTTTTAAAATGTACAAACTATGATTAATAATGGATCGGTGTCTTATTGACACCTCTCCATTATTAACCGGGCTTATTGTCACCGATCAATCAAAGGTGACATTAACCCCTTATTACCCCGCTTGCCACCGCTACAGGGCAAGTGGGAAGAGCCGGGTAAAGTGGCACAATTGGCGCATCTTTGGATGCGCCAATTGTGGGGCTGCTGCAGCCTGGTATTTTTAGGCTGTTGAGGGCCAAAATCCATGGGCCTTGACAGTCTTTTAGTACCAGGCCGCAGCAGTCTGCATTTTACTTGGCTGGTTAACAAAAATAGGGGGATCCCCACACCTTTTTTTTTTTCGAGGGGATCCCCTATTTTTGTTAACCAGCCAAGCTAAGCAGACTGCTGTGGCCTGGTATTATCAGGCTTGCAAGGTCCATGGATATTGGATCCTTACCAGCCTGAAAAACCAGGCCTCAGCAGTCTGCTTCATCTGGCTGGTTAACAAAAATAGGGGGGACCCCCACGCCATTTTTTTGAGGGGATCCCCTATTTTTGTTAACCAGCCAAGATAAGCAGACTGCTGTGGTCTGGTATTATCAGGCTTGCAAGGTCCATGGATATTGGCTCCTTAACAGCCTGAAAAACCAGGCCTCAGTAGTCTGCTTTATCAGGCTGGTCAACAAAAATAGGGGGGACCCCACGCCATTTTTTTTTACAGGGGATCCCCTATTTTTGTTAATCAGTTCACTTCAGGTCCGCCGGGATTCCCTCTGACGTCACTGATGCTGTGGGTGTCCCTGGCTGACCTGAAGTGAAAGTGGAAAGCAATCAATTATGCTAACCACTTCCTCTCCTGTCAGCCAAGAGAGGAGATGATTCAGTCGGGGGTTTACTGTGAGACTGTCAGCATTAGCTGCAGTCTCTGCAGTAAACATTAACCCTTTCAGAAGGATTACATCGAGGGACCTGACAGAACATCGGATAGGTAAGAATAATGTTGCTTTATTATTTTATTTTTATTACAGGTGAACAAGGGCTTCGCAAGGAATGGCAGTAAAATAAAATATTGTCAAAAACTGTGTGTTTATTTCATTAAAATGATTTTTAATTTAAGTGTGTGTGTTTTATTTTTATTTCATACAATAGGATTAATAATTGATAGTTGTCTAATTGACAGCTTTCAATTATTAACCTGGCTTAAAATCACCTTTCAATAGCAAGGTGGCTTTAACCCCTTATTAATCCATTCGCCACCGCTACAGGGCAATGGGAATAGACGGGCAAAGTGCCAGAAAGGGCGAATCTAATTATAGATTTGCCTTTTCTGGGGTGTCTGGGGGCAGATGTTAGTAGCCAGGGGGGGAGGGCCAAAAATAATGGTCACTCTCTGGGCTATTATTATCTGCCCCCACTCGCTGGCTTTGTCTGTCTGGTTGAGAAAATAGGGCGGGAGCCCACACATTTTTTTTCAACAATTTTACACCTCATATATATATATATATACATGTCATTGAATTTGTGACACACATATATATATATATATATATATATATATATATTATATTATAGTTCATACACTTCTACATAGTATAATTAGCCGCTAATTCAATTGCCGGCTTTTGTAAAAATACAGAAGCCGACATGAAATGACACATGGTTTACATAGAGTTAACCATAGAATCATAGAATCATAGAATGGTAGAGTTGGAAGGGACCTCCTGGGCCTTCTGGTCCAACCCCCTGCTCAAAGCAGGATTCTCTAAATCATCCCAGACAGATGTCTATCCAGCCTCTGTTTGAAGACTTCCATTGAAGGAGAACTCACCACCTCTGTGGCAGCCTGTTCCACTCATTGATCACCCTAACTGTCAAAAAGTTTTTTCTAATATCTAATCTGTGTCTCCTCCCATTCAGTTTCATCCCATTGCTTCTAGTCTTTACTTGTGCAAATGAGAATAAAGATGATCCTTCTACAATGTGACAGCCCTTGAGATATTTGTAGACAACTATTAAGTCTCCTCTCAGTCTTCTTTTTTGCAAGCTAAACATTCCCAAATCCTGCAACCGTTCCTCATAGGACATGGTTTGCAGACCGGTCACCATTCTGGTGGCTCTTCTCTGAACTTGCTCCAGTTTGTTGATGTCTTTTTTAAAATGTGGTGCCCAAAACTGGACACAGTATTCCAGATGAGGTCTGACCAAAGAGGAGTAGAGGGCAATAATGACCTCACGTGATCTAGACTGTATGCTTCTGTTGATACATCCTAGAATTGCATTTGCCTTTTTTGCTGCTGCATCACACTGTTGACTCATGTTAAGTCTGTGATCAATTAGTATACCCAAGTCTTTTTCACATGTGCTGTTACTTAGCCCTATTCCTCCCATTTTGTATATGCTTTTTTCATTTTTATTGCCCAGATGTAGTACTTTGCATTTTTCCCTGTTAAAATCCATTCTGTTAGTTGCTGCCCACTGCTCCAGTTTATGTATATCTTTTTGAATCCTCTCTCTCTCTTCTCTAGCATTAGCTACCTCTCCTAGCTTTGTGTCATCAGCAAATTTGATCAGTTTACCCTCAATTCCTTCATCTAAATCATTGATAAAGATGTTGAACAATACAGGGCCCAAAACAGAGCCTTGTGGTACCCCACTTGAGACATTCTTCCAACTGGATGTGCAGCCATTTACAACCACTCTTTGGGTCCGATCACTAAGCCAGTTATGAATCCACCTAACAGTTGCCTTGTCCATTCCATACTTAGTCATTTTTTCAATAAGGATTGTGTGAGATACTTTGTCAAATGCTTTGCTGAAGTCAAGATATACTATATCTACAGCATTTCCCTGATCCACCCAGTCAGTGATTCTGTCATAGAAGGAAATTAAGTTAGTCTGACATGACTTATTAGTTACAAACCCATGCTGACTCTGTTTAATCACTTCATTCTTATCCAGGTACTTGCATACATGTTCTTTAATAATTTGTTCAAAGATCTATCCTGGTATAGAAGTCAGACTCACCGGCCTGTAGTTCCCTGGGTCCACCTTCTTCCCCTTTTTAAAGATAGGAACAACATTTGCTCTTCTCCAGTCTTCTGGGACTTCTCCTGTTCTCCAAGAATTTTCAAAGATTATGGACAGTGGTTCAAGAATTTCTTCTGCTATCTCCTTCAGTACCCTGGGGTGTAATTCATCTGGACCTGGAGACTTGAATTCATTTATGTTAGCTAAGTGTTTCCTCACTGTCTTTCTGTTTATAGATATCCTGGATTCTTCTATTCCTTTAATAGGACAGTGAAGATCAGTTGATGTTATATTTCCTTTCTGAGAGAAAACAGAAGCAAAATAGGAATTTAAAAGATCAGCCTTCTCAACATCCTGACTTACCATGTCATTTCATGTTGTTTGATATATTGTTTTCACTATCAATTACATGAGTGCATGTGTCCAAAATTTGACACATGTAGGGGTTAATTAAAGGTGTAAATTCGTAGCAAAAAAATCCGTTTTTTTTACAATGAATTTACACCTTTAATTAACCCCTACATGTGTGAAATTTTGCACACATACACTCATGTAATTGTTTGTGAAAACCAGATATCAAACTACATGAAAATACATGGTTAACTCTATGTAAACCATGTGTCATTTCATGTCTGGTGCTTCTGTATTTTCACAAAAGCCGGTATTACCCGGCAATTGAATCAGAGGCTATTTTACTATGTAGAAGTGTATGAACTATAAATATATGTATATATATATATATATATATATATATATATATATGTCACAATGACATGTATATTTATATATATATATATATATATATATATGTATTCTATGTGTGTATATTTAGTGTTTACAAGGAAAGAAAGGGTATTTTTTAGTTCCGATATTTCTGTCCCATTGACTTGCGTTGTGTTTCCGGTATCGGATCGGCGATTCCGGATACTTTTTGAGTATCGGGCCGATCCAATCCGATCCGATATTTTAGGATATCGGGCAGTATCGCTCAACACTACTTATAAGGCCTAATATGTGATGATTTTTTACATCTGTTTTGTTACCCAAAATCATGAGTGGAACAGTACAGGAAAAGTATAATTGAAACACGTCACCACTCCACCTACTTCTGTTTTTGACTTATGAATACTTTGGTGAAAACTCACCAAATACTGATCATAGTAAATGTGGCCAAACAGTTCAAATCACCTCTCTTTTCACCTCGTTGAAAATAAAGATTAAAAAAATTCAAACTGACTGACTGAAACCCTAACTAACTTCCTCCTCCTGACCAGAGAAAACAGCTCCCCTGAAGTCAGGTTCAAAGCTCCTCCTGCTGGCCTGGAGCAGGAACTGTGTTGCATGCTGTGTATACCTGGCTAGGGAATCCCTCCTTGCTTCAGGCCTGACAACACCCTTGTGAGGGAAGCAATGCCATTGTGGCAACCGGACTCCTAGTGTGCACACAAGAATAAAAGGGATGTCCCATGAACAAAGTACTCAGTCCGATTTCAGCTGAGATGTCACCTATTGAATAACATTGGTCCGAGTGCAATCCGATTTTTTTCTCGGATTGCACTCACCCGTATTTCTCGCAAGTGGGTTTGAGCCGTTATCAGATAAATTTGGTTCTTTCTCCACTGGAATGGATTATTCATTTTCAAAATTCTCAATTCACATGTAAAAATCTGTCTTCAGTAAATACATATTTTCCAATTACTAAGACTGGAAAAGATGACTTGAGCTGAATACATTTTAATCACAATGAAGAAAAGCCTCTAATTGATCATAAAAATACTTGCAAAAGGCTACGAAGCCTCCTAGGTGTGTGTGGAACCATTTTGTGTTCTTTAAAGGAAAACCAACCTAATTATTAATGTTGAAGTGACCTCAACCTATCTGGCTAGGGGAAAATGGTTGGTAACCAGCGGTAACCAACAGATGTATTTGGGTAGTATATATTCATCTAATAGTGTCCGATCAAATCTAGGAAGTGTGCAAAAAACCAAATATAAATTTTAAGGCGTGCACTTTTTAACTAAACAGGAGCGTCTGAGTCCTAAACACCTTCTCATCAGGACCGGCATTGTTCACTCAGATCTCAATGAAACATGGCCTTTCTTAGGTAGAACGTGGTGTTTTAATTTCAGGAATTATGAGATTTTTATTTTTATTTTAACCTTAAAAAATATATGGCTTTCCATCTTACAATGCAGGAGGCAGATTTTCTGCGATACACAAGCTGCAGTTTGTGTACTTTATTCAGTTTAGCACTGCCACCTTGCTGTTATTAAAGTGCTGTTACTGCAGCACATCACAAATAAATCAATTCACAGTAAATTGAGTAATTATACATCTACAGCACTTCCCTAAATCACTGGAATCTTTAGATTATCACCCACAGAGACTAACACTGCTATTTTCAATGGAATTCAGAACTGCAGTAGTACATCACAATCTGACAAGGTATTTTTCTGTCCCTATGTGGAATGAGCTGTACATTCTGACCTCCTATCACTAAACTGGAGAAGAATAAATTTGTGCACCTCGGCCAGCCCTCATCTTTTATACTGGATGTAGAAGTCAACTGTGATTGGCTGGTATAGACCTTGTGATAACTGTGAGGCATTATGGAGAAGCCTGCAAGGCTTCGCCTGACTTCATTAGACAACAAACTGAATATTCAGCTCTAAATGGCATAGGGAAGTTTTCTTTTTTGGGGGGTAATCCTTGATAACAGAATTGCAAACTGTTCAAATTTGATAAGGTCCTGTAAATATCAGTAAATTTGACTTGAAATTGATCCTTTGAGGATTAATGCACTCATCTTCTGTGCTCTTAATGTTCTATGCAGAACTATAACTGTTCTCAGGAGAACTTGCAGCAGGATGGTAATACTTAACATTTAATACTAAAATACTTAAGAAAAATACATTGTCTTATCAATTTTTTGGTCTGCTGAATTTTGACCAATTCATTGATCGTTATGGATCCTTTGTTATGTTTAAATATGTCTTTGTCTGGTGAGATACTGTCCTGTGTGAACCCTCCTAAGACATTGGAGATCATATTTAATTTTTATATAGTTTTAATATATTTGATTGCCATATTCTGGCTGCTCTGTCATGTGTGTCTATATCAGTTACACATATTCATTAGCTTATGTTGTTATTTAATTCTACGGCTTTGTAATAAGTATTTGGGCCTATCAATTAAATTGACGTGTGTTCTGAGGCTTCACTTTAATAGGAATCATTCTATTTCCTTTATATTCCTGCAGTGTATTACCCTATACTGCTTTTGGGTCATTTACCAGATATATCCTATTGTATTGCACTGTAGCACTTTATTGTTTGGTGATTGTAGTGATTTTGGGATAATCAGTCCTTTTTAGTGTCATATAGAGACAGCCTGGGTTGAGCAAGGGTGCCATATTGAATTTAGGGTGCCAACCTCAACGGCAATGTAGGCCAAGTGGGGACTAATATACTTCCATCACCCCATTTAGATTGTCTTTCTCCCTATCTATGTTTATTAACAATATGGAGATATGTCCTTTATCCTATAGTGTGTTATGTTTACGTATGGGTATTTTTTAACTGCAGGAAAAAAGTTACATTTTAGGAGAATTTATTTTTCACAGATTAAATAAGGCCTTATAGTTGACCCCTTCGTTTCACTTTTAAGAAGATGCTCACCTTCACAGAAGTTCCTGTTACAGTACAATCTTGTATATAACTTACAAGGGCATAAGTCAATGCAATTTGGGAATAGTTTGAGAGCAGTAGAATTTATGTTGAAGTCTATCCATACAAACGTTCTATGTCTCTAATTTTAATGACAGCTAGCTCACTTACACCTCAGTGATTTCCTTTTTTTTCATGTCAAAGAGAGGACACCTAAAATGATTTAATAAAAGTGAAATTGTTTGTATAAGGAATGTGACTATAAATGATCTCTTTATATTAAAGATGACATGCAGTATCTCTTGTTAGTGCAGCTTTCCTCATAAACTGACCAGCACTACTGTTCATAGGCTGTAGATGCAAGAACATGTCACCATCAAAAAAGCTTTCCCACGTGGGTTATTTCACAATTGATGGAGTCTAATGGACCGGTCTAATGACAGGCTCTTTTATTAACAACATCATACAGGGAGCGGTGAAAAAGGATTAGTGGTGCCTCACCAGAATACGGATGAACAGAAGTGCCAGGAACAAGTGGCTGGATACCACTCATTAGCAATAGCAAAGAAAGGAAAAAAGTTCAAGCACCAGGTGTCTCTTCATTAAAATCTTCAATATTTTATTTCCACGTCAAGAATAAAACATCATGCGGGGCTGCAGCCCTTAAATGCCTGATGCGTTTCTAACAAAGTTATTAATCATAGGCATATGAGCAATACAAGAAAACATGTATTCAGACCCTTTGCTCAGACACTCATATTTAAGTAAAATGTTGTCCATTTCCTTGTGATCCTCCTCGAGATGTTTCCACTCCTTCATTGAAGTCAACCTGTGTTCAATTAAACTGATAGAATTTGATTTGTAAAGGCACACACCTGTCTATATAAGACCTCACAGCTCACAGTGCATGTCAGACCAAATGAGAATCATGAGATCAAAGGAACTGGACAAGGAGCTCAGAGATAGAATTGTGGCAAGGCACAGATCTGGCCAAGGTTACATAACAATTTCTGCTGGACTCAAGGTTCCTAAGAGCACAGAAGCCTCCATAATCCTTAAATGGAAGTAGTTTGGGAACTACCAGAAGTCTTCCTACCAGAAACAACGTGTATGCACAATATATACTATATACGATGTTAAATCAAAAATACCGTATATACTCGTGTATAAGCCGAGATTTTCAGCCCATTTTTAGGGCTGAAAGTCCCCCTCTCGGCTTATACGCGGGTCATATACGGGGGTCGGTGGGGGAGGGGAGCGGGGGTGTCGGATTATACTCACCCCTCCGCCGGCGCGGTCTCTGCAGCCCCCCTGCTTCTCCCACGATCTCCGGCTCCTTCCTGCAGCGATCACATGGCACCGCTCATTAAAGTCATGAATATGCACATATTCATGACTTTAATGAGCGGTACCATGTGACCGCTGTAGGAAGGAAGCGCTGCGGAGAGCGCCAGGAGAAGAGGAGAGGCTGCAGGGACGCGCGGTGGAGGGGTGAGTACAGCGATATTTACCTGTCCCGTTCCACGCTGCTGGCTGCGTCCTTGTCTGACTCCTCTGGCTGTGAATGATCAGCAGAGGGCGCGATGACGTCATTAGTGAGCGCCGCGCCCCCTGCCTGATCATTCACTGCCGAGGACCAGGAAGAGGACGCAGCGCTGCGGTGCAGAGAGGACTGGTAAATATCTCAGGTGCCGGGGTCCTGAGCGAGCGGTGAGTACGACGAGAGGTGAGTATGTCATTTTTTTTCTTCTTGCAGCAGCATATGGGGCATAATATGGAGCATATGGGGGCATAAGCTGTGGAACATATGGGGGCATAATATGGAGCATATGGGGGCATAAGCTGTGGAACATATGGGGGCATAATCTGGAGCATTTGGGGCATAATATGGAGCATATGGGGGCATAAGCTGTGGAACATATGGGGGCATAATCTGGAGCATATGAGGGCATAATCTGGAGCATATGGGGCATAAGCTGTGGAGCATATGGGGGCATAATCTGGAGCATATGGGGGCATAATATGGAGCATATGGGGGCATAGGCTGTGGAATATATGGGGCATAATATGGAGCATATGGGGGCATAATCTGTGGAACATATGGGGGCATAATATGGAGCATATGGAGGCATAATATGGAGCATACGGGGGCATAATATGGAGCATATGGGGCATAAGCTGTGGAACATGTGGGCATAATCTGGAGCATATGGGGGCATAAGCTGTGGAACATATGGGGGCATAATATGGAGCATATGGGGGCATATGCTGTGGAACATATGGGGGCATAATATGGAGCATATGGGGGCATAAGCTGTGGAACATATGGAGGCATAATATGGAGCATATGGGGGCATAATCTGGAGCAAATAGGAGCATAATCTGTGGAGCATATTGGGCATAATCTGTGCAGCATATGGGGGCATAATCATTTTTCACCCTAGGCTTATACGCGAGTCAATAAGTTTTACCAGTTTTTTGTGGCAAAATTAGGGAGGTCGGCTTATACACGGGTCGGCTTATACATGAGTATATACGGTACCTTAAATCCTTACGGTCTGTTGCCAATGAATAAAGTGCTGACGAGCATGAAGTTGCTGCAATCTTACATCTCCATAAGGTGAAGATGTTACCGACAAACATAGTTCTTCGGTGTCAGGGAACGCTGATGCGCAGTCAAAGCTTCACCCACTTGGGGTATAAGGCAATAGGATGGCATGATATCCAATAGCTCCATGAAGAGAGCTCTGTCCCGGCCGGTGACAGAGCTTAATAGTGGCATCCCCCGTCTGTTAGTTTCCCAAAATTGGTCCTAACCGCTCACCGTCACCAAGAGTACGTACCATCTGATCACTAGCGTCACGTGATTGAAGACGTCACCAAGGTCCTACAGACGCTACCTGCACGCTGGCATCCTGCTAACTACAGATGGAGGATGCCACTATTAGGCTCTGTCACCGGCCGGGACAGTGCTTTCTTCTTGGAGCTATTGGATATCACGCCATCCTATTGCCTTATACCCCAAGTGGGTGAAGCTTTGACCACGCATCAGCGCTCCCTGGCACCGAAGCACCTTATTTGTCGGTAACATCTTCACCTTATGGAGATGTAACATGGCAGCAACTTCATGCACGTCAGCACTTTATTCATTGGCAACAGACCGTAAGGATTTAAGGTAATTAATCATCTCTATCTACCCCCATGATAGAGAATACCTCTTAATTCTGCAGCAATTTTCTCTTCAGAATTATTTTACTGTAATTTTGAATCCCTGCATATCCCTTTTCTTACATATGGTTACCCTTTAATCTGACGGGCCTTGGGGAAATTACAGGTCATTCTTGAACACCAGAACCAGCGCAGGAATTGATTTATTTGTTTTATGATTGTAGAGGTCCTGTTGGTTTGGACACTTATTCTTGCAGCAGATTCATAGGTGTGGTATACATGCGCCACTAACCTTTTAAATTTATTTATTCAGTTTTATATTAAGGAAAAAGCTTGGCAAGATAAAGAAACTAATTTATAACTTTCTTTAGCTCAAGAAACACACATCAGTATACCTGCTCTCTATAATTTCCATTGTCAGTCTCAGTACATATTGCAATAAAAATACAGTATGTATTGAGGTTGGTTGATATATTTTTGAGTAAATTAATCATCTATATAAGCAGTTTATGTTAGCCACATAGGAACTGGATATATCATTTAGCTTTTCTCCCAATCAGCAGTAAAAATGATAGACGTTCTAACTTCAGCAGTAAAACTAACTGATCCATTCTGAGAAAGTTTCTGTTCAACAAATGGAAGCAATGCAAATAACTCCCCTACTAGACTCCCTTCGCTGCAGGTGATTCTTCCTTTATCTTTCATCTGAAAATTCTCAGCCCTTTGGTTTCTTACTGTACGTTAAGTCTCTTTATGTCACTATGAGGACTGAGATTTAGAACTTATGACATTTCTTTTTTACTTCAGCTGTCTTTTCAGTTTCTAGAATTGCTACATATACATCCCATGTGAATGAACCTGTTTCAGTCCTCTTGTTCTTTCTCGTTGTTATTGTTTATTTCCTGCATGAAAGGCATTCAGGTCAGTGCAAAAAAAGAAGAGGTTTTTATTTAACACTAGAGTTGAGCGATACTTTCCGATATCGAAAAGTATCGGATCGGAATGGTATCGCCAATACACAAGAAATATCGGCGATACCCGATACCGATACCGGAAATCCAATGTAAGTCTATGGGAAAAAAATATCGGAATTAAAAAAAGCCCATTCTTGCCTTGTTGGTTAATTGTACATGAAGGAAAACAACAAAAAGTAATGTAGAATGTATTGGGGGAGGTTGAGGAGACATTAAAGGCATAGATATTTAAACCAATCAAATGGAATAGCATTAATATTTTTTTTGTAAAGATGTTCGCATTGACTAACAAATTGACAATGTTGTTAACCTTTTTTCTATTTTGGCAAATATGTATGTTTCACAACTTCCATGCTCTTCACCTTTTTAACTTTTGCCACACTTTCTCCTTCATAATCTTCAGCAGCATCATCTTTTTCATCAAATTATTCTTCATCTTCACCTTCTTTATCTTCTTCTTAAACACCTGTTCGGAGCAGTTGTCTTCCAAAAGTCAAAACGTGCGCTCCCAGGACTTGCACTGCGTGGTCCTTTTTTGACACACTTGCAGATGATATTTGCTATGTCAAATGCAAGCTGTGTAATCAAAAAGTAAAAAGAGGTAAAAGTGTCAGTAACCTCAATACCACTAATATGTGGAAACATGTGCGGACAAAGCACGTAGTTGAGTTACAAAGACACACTGGAGATGTAGGCCAACCTACAGCAGCACCTACATCTTCAGGTTGTGTTGAAGCCTCTTCATCAAGCTCAAACACAGCTGGTTCTGCTTCCTCACAGGATCGCCATGGAAGAACCTCGGTCACTGTTGTCCAGAGACAAAGTGTTATTCCACACACAGCAGCAAGTTCCCTGTCATCCTCACACTTCCAGGCCACAAAACAGCCATCGGTAGCACAGGCATGGGATAAAAGACGGCCATACTCGGCAAACCATCCACGAGCACAGGCTCTGAATGCTGGCATTGCAAAACTCCTGTCTCTTGAAATGCTGTCATTCAGGCTGGTGGAGACTGACAGTTTCCGTAACTTAATATCATTGTCAGTCCCACAATACAATGTGCCAAGCCGATTTCATTTCAGCAGGCAAGCCGTCCCTGGTCTGCAAAAGCATGTTGAGGGAAAAATTAAACATGCACTAGTAAACGCCCTCAGTAGCAAGGTCCACCTGACCACCGATGCGTGGACCAGTACCCATTGTTATGATCTGAACCAAGCACTAAGGAAAGAAGGGAATTCTGTCCCTACAATAGAACTAAGCTGAATCCCTACGATGTAACGGGGAACCTGATCCTGCGACCAGACCCGCTAAAGTCCTCAGCTAGTCTGAACGAAGACCTATAGTTGCGAGGGAGGAATCCCTACAAGATCTAGGGACTGGGAGAAAAGGTGGACACCTCCTAACAGAAATTGTAGCAGGGATAATTAAACAGAAAACAAAATACTTTGAGATCCGAAGATCAAGCAAAACTGACTGAGTAAGGCACCTAAGCACCCGGCTAGCTTAACAGTAGATAATACAATGAAGTCAAGCAAAGCCAAAAGGGCGGAGCCAGACAAAATAGGGAAAAAAGTTCATGTGACCATCAAACTGAAACAAAACCTAACAAGAGGGTTCTAACACCCATGGCCAGGGACGATAACTTTCCCTCACTGCCCATTGGGTCAATGTTGTGGAGCCGGGTACTGATCTTGCGAGTGGCGCTGTACGTGTTCTGCCAACTCCAAGGATTGCAGGAATCAAGTCTGTACACATTGACTCCTCCTACTCCAGTTCCTCAGAATCATCGCTGCAGGAGCCGTCACGGTCTACCTCCACATGGACCCGTAAACGCTTACCTGTTGCGAGCGATATGAGCACAGCCGTGTCCAAACGTCAACAGGCCGTCCTGAAATTAATTTCCATGTGGGATCGAAGCCACACAGCGCAGGAGCTCTGGAATGCCATCAAGCAGGAGAGCGACATGTGGTTTTTGGCAGCGAATCTCCAGCCAGGCTTGGTAGTGTGTGACAATGACCGAAATCTGGTGGCAGCTCTGGGCCTTGGCAACCTCACTCACATACCATGTCTGTCACATGTGCTCAACTTGGTCGTGCAGAGTTTTTTGAGGACTATCCGGATCTTGATGCACTGCTGCACAAGGTCCTCCTAGAGTGCGCTCACTTGCGACGTTCCAGCATGGCCAGATTGCTGATTGCAGCTCTGCAACGCAGATTTCGCCTTCCTGAACATCGCATCATATGTCACGTACCCACCAGGTGGAATTCGACGTTACATATGTTGGAGCGGTTTGTGAGCAGCAGCCAACAGTAATGGAGTATCAGCTGCATCAGGCGCAATCAACTCGCAATTTGCGCCGTTCACACTTCACCACTACTGACTGGGCCTCTATAATAATAATAATAATAATAATAATCTTTATTTATATAGCGCCAACATATTCCGCAGCGCTTTACAGTTTAACAGTTTCAGAACCCAAGTCATAAGTAACAACGTTAACAATACAATAATTAAAGCAATTTAAGCCGCCCCTGCTCGTGACAGCTTACAATCTACAATGAGGTGGGGGAGATACAAAGTACAGGTGTTTATATACAATGGTGTATTTACAATGATGGTCCAGCCATTTTGAGGGAGTGATGGATGGATGGAGATAGTGAATGGGCTACACACACAGATTTACACATAGAATGACTTTGATTAGTGAATGTGATAGGCCGCTCTGAACAAATGTGTTTTGAGGGAGGGCCTGAAACCATGCTAATTGCGGATAGTCCTAATTTCTTGGGGTAGAGCATTCCAGATGATTGGCGCAGCACGGGAGAAGTCTTGTATTCGGGAGTGGGAGGTACGGATTAGTGCAGAGGTTAGTCGAAGGTCGTTTGCAGAGCGCAGCAGTCGGTTAGGCCGATAGATAGAAATGAGGGAGGAGATGTAGGGGGGTGCTGCACTGTGGAGAGCTTTGTGGGTGACAACCAGTACTTTGAATTGGATACTATAATGAATAAGCAGCCAGTGTAAGGACTGGCGAAGGACTCTATGAAGGACATCTGCCACGTTTTGCGTGCGTTTGATGAGTCAACGCGGATGGCGAGTGCAGATGATGCACTAGTCAGCCTGACTGTCCCCCTTATCTGCCTGCTTCAAAAAAACAATGCAAGCACTAAGGGATGAGGTTTTGGAAGAGGTGGAGGATGAGGAGTCACAAATTCCATCACCTTCTGGACAGTCAGCGCAACGTGGTTCCTCACAAAGGGCTGGGCAGGGCTCACTTTGTGAGGAGGATGAGGAGGAGTCAATGGAGGAGGAAGACATCGCTCCAGAGGGAGGTACACAACGCTCTAGTCAGTATGTATAGCGAGGGTGGGGTGATGCAGAGCAGGCAGAGATGACGCCTCTTGCAGGGGACAGCGTTTCTTGGCCAGTTGGGAGTCTGCAGCACATGGTTGATTTCATGCTGCAGTGCCTGAGAAACGACCGCCGCATCGCCCACATTCTCACCACGTCTGATTATTGGGTGTCCACCCTCCTAGACCCTCGCTACCGGGACAACTTACAAAGCCTCATCACATCGTTGAACCGGGAGCGTAAAATGCGGGAGTACCAAGACACACTGGTGCAATCCATAATGTTCTCCATTCCAGCCAAGAGCACTGCTGCTACTACTGCTTTACAAAGCAGCTCTGTGCGTCGAGGCAGTGGAGACAGCTCTGCAACAAGAGGGAGCACAAGCAGCGCCTCTGCACAGGGCAAGATGTTATGATTTGGTAGCTGAGGAGAGCAGGCAAAAAAGGCAATACACTAGAGAGGTTGGAATCTATGGGATTGCAGTACCCTGACTAACCACCACAACTAAAGGCAGCCGTGGAGCGTACCTACGTTGGTCCTAGACGCCTCGTCACAGCCTGAGAAGCTAACTACACCTAAAGATAGAAAGAGGAAAGCTATCTGCCCCGGAGCAGATCCACAAAGAACATAGAAAGCCCCCAAACATGTAATGGCGGTTAGACAAGAAGAAATACTGACACAGACAGAAAATAGTATGAGCAAATGTTGGGGCCCAAACTTCATAAATAGAAAAGGATAGGAAGGGCACTTTCTGCAATCACAAAAAAACCCTGAAAAGTACCAACTCTACTAATTACAAAAACACCTGAGATCACACGACCTCTACCACCTTAATTAGTTCTCTGGTGTAACAAAAACTAAACAGCAGCCACAGAAAAAACTGGAAAAGGAAAATGAACAAACAACAGTGGCTGAACTAAACTGAGAGGAGCACAAACCCCCAAGGGGAACCGACAGACCCCCACAGAAGTGCAGGACAAAATGCCAAAAAAAAAAAAAAAAACTAAAAGAAGAAAATGTCTTATCTGTTAGTAAAAGATGCAGGCACGAAACAGCAAGCTACAAAGTGTACAGGAATCAAAGATGAGACCAGAACAATTGATCACCGTCAACCCTGATGGGAGGGAACCTCCCTTATATAAGACCAGTCAGTAACACCTGATCTCCAATCTTCACAATCTTCATTGGATAGTTCAGTACTGTTTGTAACCACCAGAGGGAGCTTCTGCTCAGAATTCATTTTTATCACATTCACAACAGCAAGACCAGTATGTTCCAAATGTGGCGAAGTTTTGTGGCAGCGCCACCAATGTCTACACCATCCGAGACGGCTCCAGTCAGCAGGAGGCAAAGTTTCCGTAAGATGGTGACAGACTACATGTCTTGGCCTCTCAGTGTACTCCCAGATGGCTCTTCCCCATTCAAGTTTTGGGTCTCTAAGCTGGATACATGGCCAGAGCTTAGCCAGTATGCATTGGAGGTGCTGGCTTGCCCTGCTGCCAGTGTATTATCGGAGCACTTCTTTAGTGCTGCAGGTGGTGTACTAACAGACCGTAGCATGCGACTATCCTCCGTTAATGTAGACCGGCTTAGTTTTCTGAAAATGAACAAGGCATGGATCTCGCATGAATTTGCCTGTCCGGTTTCAGATTAAATAACTGGTTGGCAACGTTATCCATGTCTCCTGTTATGTTCATCTTTCTACCACATGAACTCTACTCCCTGGGCTACAACACTGCCAGTTGCTGCTCACAAGTGTTGGATGCACAGATCAAAAAAATCGCTGATGTGTTTGTGGGGTTCAGTAACGCCTGCTGTTCCCCTACTGTGTGTCCGGCAAAAATTACTGCTAGCTAGCTACACATGTTGAAAAAAACATGACATGTTAAAATGGCTACTGCTACACATAGATAAGAGGCTACACCCTTATTTCTAAACTGTAAACAAGTGAAACGTCACCTTTAAAACCATAAAATTATTAGTCTTTGTCACAAATCTGTAACAAAATAATTGTGACATATTACTGCAGATATCCACATGTGGAACACAAATGCTAACACAAAAGCCTACTTATGCTATAGGGTACTGATGGTGAACCTTGTCACTCCATAACTTAGACAAATCAAACTCACATCATGCCTCAAATGCTGCAATGTTGGAAGTGCATAATGTGGGTTGAACTTTGACAACAGCTGCAGTGCGAAGGTTAGCTTCAGTGTTCTTGGCTTTTAAATAAAAGCATACAAGTAAATTTAATAATCCATTGTTGATTAAGGGACGTGATGTACACCTGTAATATTGTGGAAACAATGGATGTAGGACTAGTCCTCTTCAACATTACTTATATTTGTGTCATTTGAAAAAATACATATTTAAATACAAATTTAACAACCCATATCATAAAGGTCCATCATGTAAAAATGAGAATCTGTAACAAAAATCATGCATTACCTTGTTAAACTCAATAGTGCATAGTCACAATAGCTAAATATATACCTGCAAGTGGTGCTGAAACAACGACAACTGATAGAAAAGGTGAATGATATCTAGTTATCAGACTGAATAGCGACACCTGTACAATGTCGATATAATACTGTACCTTAACAAAAAGGCTGTTTGCAACCAATGTATTGTATACGGATGGAAGCGCGTCACACTAATAGATTTGAGTTATTTGAAATAGAATGGAGCAGCACCAATTAGAGAAAAATGTCAAGGATGAGGCAGTGAGACACGTTCAGCAGACTACAACCAGCAGTGTTTGAATAACTAACTGGAGCGGGATCTGCACTCCAAAAATGAGAACCTCTGACTACAGTAAACAATGCACACAACTGTTCAGTAGCTGTGAAAGGCCCGTTTGTGTACTTCTATATTGTTTGCAACCAATGTATTGGATACTGATGGAAGCACGTCACACTAAAAGATTTGAATTATTTGAAATATAATGTAGCAGCAACAATTAGAGAAAACTGTCAATGATGAGGCACTGACACACGCTCAGCAGAGTACAAGCAGCGGTGGTTGAAGAAATAACTTGAGCGGGATCTGAATTCAAAAATTGAAACCCTCTGACTACAGTAAACAATGCACACAACTGTTCAGTAGCTGTGAAAGGCCCATTTGTGTACTTCTATATTGTTTGCAACCAATGTATTGGTTAATGATGGAAGCACGTCACACTAATAGATTTGAATTATTTGAAATATAATGTAGCAGCAACAATTAGAGAAAAATGTCAAGGATGAGGCAGTGAGACACGCTCAGCAGAGTACAAGCAGCAGTATTTGAATAACTAACTGGAGCGGGATCTGCACTCCAAAAATGAGAACCTCTGACTACAGTAAACAATGCACACAACTGTTCAGTAGCTGTGAAAGGCCCGTTTGTGTACTTCTATATTGTTTGCAACCAATGTATTGGATACTGATGGAAGCACGTCACACTAATAGATTTGAATTATTTGAAATATAATGTAGCAGCAACAATTAGAGAAAACTGTCAAGGATGAGGCAGAGACACACGCTCAGCAGAGTACAAGCAGCGGTGATTGAAGAAATAACTTGAGCGGGATCTGAATTCAAAAATTGAAACCCTCTGACTACAGTAAACAATGCACACAACTGTTCAGTAGCTGTGAAAGGCCCGTTTGTGTACTTCTATATTGTTTGCAACCAATGTATTGGATAGTGATGGAAGCACGTCACACTAATAGATTTGAATTATTTGAAATATAATGTAGCAGCAACAATTAGAGAAAAATGTCAAGGATGAGGCAGTGAGACACGCTCAGCAGAGTACAAGCAGCAGTGGTTGAAGAACTAAATGGAGCGGGATCTGCACTCAAAAAAAAAAACCTCACAGACTACAGTGAACACTGCACACAACTGTTCACTATCTCTAAAAGGCTCCTTTGTGGACTTCTATACTGTTTGCAACCAATGTATTGGATACGGATTGAAGCACATCACACTAATAGATTGGATTTTTTTTAAATAGAATGTAGCAGCACCAATTTGAGAAAAATGTCAAGGATGAGGCAGTGAGACACGCTCAGCAGAGTACAAGCAGCAGTGGTTGAAGAACTAAATGGAGCGGGATCTGCACTGAAAAAAAAAAAATCACAGACTACAGTGAACACTGCACACAACTGTTCACTATCTCTGAAAGGCTCCTTTGTGGACTTCTATACTGTTTGCAACCAATGTATTGGATATGGATGGAAGCACGTCACACTAATAGATTTGATTTTTTTTAAATAGAATGTAGCAGCAACAATTAGAGAAAAATGTAAAGGATGAGGCAGTGAGACACGCTCAGCAGAGTACAAGCAGCAGTGTTTGAAGAACTAACTGGAGCGTGATCTGCACTCAAAAAAAAAAAAACCTTACAGACTAGAGTGAACACTGCACACAACTGTTCATTATCTGTGAAAGGCTCTTTTCTGTACTTCTATAGTGTTTGCAACCAATGTATTGTATACGGATGGAAGCGCGTCACACTATAATTTCAATTGAATGGAGCAGCAAGAATTACACTAAAGAAAAAAAAAAGAGTCTGTGAGTGACACGTGAAGATGCCTACAAACAGCGTTGGATGCAGAGCAAACTGCAGCCTCACCTGCACTCACACACACACCTTGCACAGAGCTGTTAAAACAACACTGCAAGGCAAAAGGAAGCTTTACACAGCGGTTGGTAAACTAGCCTGCCTAGAGCACAGTACACAAAATCGCAATCTTTAACTGTCCCTCAGAGTCAGCACAGCAGCGTTCTGTCCCTAACTGAATTCACAGCACAGTGACGCTAAAATGGCGGCGGCGCCTTTTATAGTGCATTCTGACATCATTTCAGCATCCAATCACAGCCATGCCATTAGTTAACATGATCGCAGCAGTACAGGATGTGCCCACACTTCTTAGGATTCCTCATAGGCTGACTAAAATCACATTGCCTCTCAAAGAATTATGGGAACTTCTGATTCCGGTATACGATATATGGAAAATATCGGAACTAAGTATCGGAATTCCGATACAGCTAATATCGGCCGATACCCGATACTTGCAGTATCGGAATGCTCAACTCTATTTAACACATCTCAAACAAAAGTCATTAGAATCTACTGTGCAATCTACTAGCAACTAACAAATGCCTTGATCATGCAGTGCCTTGAAAATGTGTTCATACCTTCTGAACTTTTTTCACATTTTTTCTTGTTACACCCACAAACTTAAATGTATTTTATTTGGATTGTATGTGATATACCAACTTAAAGTAGAAAGCATTTGTGAATTGTAACTGAAATGATACATGGTTTTCTAAATATTTTTCAAAATACATATCTGAAAAATGTGACATGCATTTTTTTTCATCCCCTCTGTAGGACCACTATTCACAGCAAGTCTTTTGGGGTATGTCTTTACTAGATTCTCATATCCAGAGGCAGAAATCTTTGTCCATTCTTCTTTGAAAACTAGTTCTAGATCAGTGAGATTGGATGGAGACATCTATGAACCTCAGTTTTCAAGTCTTGCCATAGATTCTCAGTGGGATTGAGGTTTGGATTTTAACTTGTCCATTCACACACATAAATATGCTCTATCCAAATTCCCATCAACTCTGATCAGCTTCCCTGTCCGTGTTGAAGAAAAGCATTCACACAGCATGATGCGGCTGCTAACATATTTTGCCGGGGGTATGATGTTTTCATGGTGATGTGCAGAGTTAATTTTATCCCAAAAAGTTTTACTTTGGGTCTATATGACCAGATCACCTTCTTCAACATGATAGCTGTGTGCATTACATCGACTTTTGCAAGCTGCAAACAGGACTTCTCATGTTTTTCTTTCAAAAATGGCTTTATTTTTGCCACTCTACCATAAAGGTCAGATTTGTGGAGTTTCCAACTAAGGCCACATTCACAAGGTAGCATTGTGGTCAGAATTTTACATAGTATTTGTAGGTCAAAATCAGGAGTGGAACAATCATAGGTAAAGCATAAAAGACACTTATGCACCAACGTCTGCATTTTTAACCTAAATTTTATAGTCTGAAAAATATGGTAATTTCCTTTACACTTCACAAATACTTTCTACTGTGTGTTGGTATATTAACCTCTTAACCCCCTGAGCTTTTTTCAGTTTTACGTTTTCATTTTTTGCTCCCCTTCTTCTCAGAGCCAAAACTGTTTTATCTTTTCGTCAATATGGCCGTGTGAGGGCTTGTTTTTTTGCAAGACAAGTTGTAATTTTAAAAGACACCATTGGTTTTTCCATGTCGTGTACTCGAAAACGGGTGAAATTGCAAAAAAAAGTATAATCCCACACTTGTTTTTTGTTTGGCTTTTTCACTAGGTTCACTACATGCTAAAACTGACCTGTCAGTATGATTCCCCAGGTCATTATGAGTTCATAGACACTAAACATGTTTAGGTTCCTTTTTATCTTAAGAGGTGAAAAAAAATTCCAAGCTTTGTTAGAAAAAATATTTGCGCCATTTTCCAATACCCATAGCATCTCCATTTTTTGTGATCTCGGGTTGGGTGGGGGTTGCTTTTTTGTGTGCTAACCTGACTTTTTTAATGATAGCATATTGGTGCAGATACGATCTTTTGATCATCTGTTATCGCATTTTAATGCAGTCACAGAGACCAAAAAAACGTAATTCTGGCATTTTGAAATTTTATCTCGCTAAGCCGTTTAGCAGTCAGGTTAATCTTTTTTTATTGATAGATCGGGCAATTCTGAACACAGTAATACCAAATATGTGTATGTTTGATTTTATTTTTATTGTTTTATTTTGAATAGGGCGAAAAGGGGGTGATTTAAACTTTTTTTTTTTATATTTTTAAAAACATTTTCTTTTTACTTTTGGCATATTTCAATAGTCTCCATAGGAGACTAGAAGCTGCCACTACCTGATCGGCACATAGAGGCGATGAGTAGATCGCCTCTATATTGCAGATTTAATCACTTGCTATGAGCACCGACCACTGGGTGCCACTCACAGCAAGCCGGCACTGACAACCATAGAGGTCTCCAGGAGACCTCCGCTTGTAATGCCAACACACCGGTGATCAGCGATCACGTGACGCGGGTCACCGATAAGCGTATTTCCGCCGCACTTGCCGGAAGCCCTTGTTAAATGTCGATGTCAGCATTTGACAGCGGCATTTAACTAGTTAGTAGCCCCGGGTGGATCGTGATTCCACCCACAAACTTTACTCTGCTTTCTCCTTTAAATCTGATATCCAAGGCCAGTAGTAGTATAGGTACACCCCCTCTCGTCAAACTCAAATCTGACAGGTCGACACGCCCCCTATCATTTTATCCGTCTCCCTGTCAGATTGATCCAGGTCGTCACGCCCCCTGGCTGAACTTTGCTCAGGGTGGGAAATCTGGTCTGCTGGATTTGTGAATTTCAATCAAAGTGATTTATTCATGTCTATTGATATTTTATTCAGTGACTTTGATTAGGCTGTGGAGTATTAGTGTATTAAAGAGGAGAGAAACTTTTAAGGACCCAGTAAATGTATAAGGAGTTCTAGTTAAATACAGACTTCTGTATATAACTAGTATATAAGGATTTTATTGAAGTATCATCTTATAACACATTTGGAATTACGACGCTCATCTTATAGTTTTATTCAGTATATATATTTTTAGCTTGGCAGTGTATCTACACTTATATCAGTACTGGGAAAGAGTTTTAGTGAAATACAGACTTTTGTTACAGATCGGTAAGCTATTAGGAGCTGTGTTGAGAGGAGCATATTTTTCTATTTACTAACTAACATGGTACATAGATATACATCTTTACTGGCACATAGAAATGTAGTACAACAGTGTTGACATGAATTGTCAGAATGAGTGAAGGTCGATGCTACGGTAATTCATTTGCTAGAAATCACATATACTAAATAGCCCTGTATTGTGTCATGACCTGTAAGTACAATGAGAGAAGGTCGCATGCATTCATGAATTCATTTGTCTCTATTTACCTGTAAATGTGTGTAAAGTTGTTTTATCTGTGTGTCTGATACTGAGCTCTTTTAAGTCAACGGGAAGAATGTACTTTTGTTACAGATCGGTAAGCTATTACCAAGCTGTGTATCTAAGGCTTGGGTTGTGTTGTGTATAGCCCCAAGGCATGTTGGGGCATGTTTAAATCTGACGAGACTTATAACCACGTCTCATTGTACGGGCATATTATGTATATGGCCGTGTTACAATATTACAGAATGGTTTATTCGTATTTTAAAAAAAAAAGCAATGACACGGTGTTGTAAAAACAAGGTTACAAGATTTTATTGTAATAAATACAGCTCAAAGACATTTCAAGCATTTAAAAGTACATACAGAATGATATAAAAAGTGTCACATGCACAATTAACAAATAGCAGCACACACACGATAAAATAGATAATTAACAAGTACATAGGCTACATCGTGAGCCACATGGCTGGCAGTATCGGTAGAGACCTTTTTTTAGGTAGTAGAGTTCCCTTTGTGGTGCCTAATGACGGCGAGTGCAGGGAATGAATTGTACGGTGTGCGGGGTCTAACCTCATCGGTGTAGATACACCAGCGCTGGAGGTCATTTTTAATTCGTCTAAATGTTGTCTAGTAGTGTGATTACCCACAACAGTAGAGGGTATATTCAGCTCGGCCATAGCCCGCATAAACGATTCCCAACCCCTAGGTAAATTCCTGACGGTCAGAGCGTGACTCTGCGTTGTACTACGTACTAAATCCACTAAGTTAGACCCGGGTATTACAGAGCCTTTGAAAATAAATTCGTCTTTATCATTCCAGTCTGTCACACTCTTATTCTGGAGTAGTCTGTTTAGTAAAAATTCAGCATTCTTTTTATATCTTTGGTTTATATGACCTACAATTTCAGCGATCTCATGATTTTTTTTATCGGTGTCTGTATTTGGCGGCTGTTGATTCTCAGGAGCCTGAGGGCTAACGAGATTTAAAGTTGTTAATTCTTTCGAACTGCGTTTCGTATGTACCAAGTAGCGCTCCAGCACGGTGCTATACATTTTAATTTTCACATCGTCGGGGATGTCGCGTCGCTGTAAAACGGAGTTAATTTCATCATCGAGGCGTCGAATAGCAGTTTCTCGTATGCTCTCGGGGATTGGTGTCCTTAGCTTATGCAGCTCCTGTTTGGGGACTAGATACATTTTCTCAGCATGCTCCATTATTTGCCCGCGAGCAGACTCGTTATTATGGGTATTGCAAAGCCTAAAAGAGGACCGATAAAGCCACCGGTCTGATTCAGTACCCGTTTCTTTTTCTTTATGGACTGCGCTCTATCGCTCATGGTTCTTATAGCTTTACGCCACTTCTTCAGTATGCCTTTTTGGCGCTCTTTCAACGGGATTCTGCCTTTTAAGATGTTTAAAGCAATCTCACCTATAGCGGTGATTAAATCCACGCTCGCATTGCGCAAAATAGATTTCCGGACGGATGGGGTTGCCTTCACCAGGGTTTTTAAGAGAGCCCAGTTACGCTGGAGTCTCTCGGACATCTTTACAGCACAGCGCACACAGCGTTGAATGTGCGAGCCCGCATAAAATTCACTTTTTAGAAGAGGTTTTCTTCTGCACATAGACAGCTGGTAACGCCGGTGGAAACAACCCCGTCCGTAAGCGGTGATCCTCCGGTGTATTAGCTCTCAAATCGACCAGCAAATACCCATAAGGCTCCCGCGTAGCATCCTCAAATGCTTCTAGGAAAAAACATGTTTTTCCAGGATACATCTGACGAGCTAGTGTTAAAATTTGTAATTTATCTCGAGGATTATTAAAGAGAACCATGTACTTTGTGTTTAAATTTATGGTGCGGCTTTTCTTACCCTGACAAAATATGTTTTGTACCAGGTAGAAAATACTGAGATTTCTGTGGTGCACATACTTGGTGAACGCTTTTTCTATCTCACAATTATCGCTAGCGCTATCCATGAGATCATCAACAATCGCCAAATTCACCTTGCCCGGTGGGAATAATTCATCATCTACGAATGTATTCGGCAGACCCTCCACAAATCTGGTGTTGGGAAAGAGAGAGAGATTTCATCATATAGTTTCTGCCAGCATGAATAAAACCAAACAATATTATCCGGCTTGTGAGAAAAACTACTTTCAATATTATACAGCAATTGTTTTACAAAATAACTCTTTCCAGAATTATTATATATAACACTTAACTATGCGAATTTAAGTGTGTAAGTGAATATTAACTCCTTACAGATGTCGCGATGATGGCGGAGCTGGACTCGCCCGAAATGCCTATGAACCCATGCACTAACAGAGCCCAAGAAGACGTCGCATTTTCTAAAGCTCCTAAAAAGCGGAGCCTGGCGGCGGTCAAGAAAGATAAAGGTACGTGCCGCATGAAAAGCTGTTTTGCCCAAACGGCTGAAGAAAATTGTTGATGCCCCTTCTAATGCTTATTATTATTTATAGCGCGTAAAGTGAAATCTAGGAGCATGATATTTACAAAATAGAATATACACCTGCTAGTGGAGAACGCCTCAGATGTCCCAGAAACCACTGCTACAAACGTGCAGTCATCATCGTTAACCGGTAAGTGTATATTTTGATATATCAGGATAGTCTTAATACAACGTATGTCACTCTTGTCACACATAGGATCGCGATGTTCCGCACGTATCCGCTACATGTAGAATCTTTCCTTAAAGATAGTTGTAAAGTCAGATTGACACATATACAATCTCATCCACAGATAAATCTAAAGTCGAGAGAAAAATAACCACGACCCCTCTGCAAACACTACGTCTCAACGAGAACCACGCAGAGCCATTCTTGACGCCGATACAGACACCTATGGGCACTGATGGCCCACAGACGCAACAGCAGTTCTATCTGATGGCGGGCGTGGTGGCCCATTCAAGCGGCGCGCAACCATCCAGCGGTGCTGTGAATGACGCTGAACTATACTCTGAAGTACAGGAGCGGCCACGTAAACACGCGCAGAGAACTACGTGTACTTCAGAAACATCACCAGTCACATTTTCCGCCATGAATCCCACAACCCGACAGACTCGTGAGGCGCTTGACCGTGAGATTGATCAGCTCGCTGATGGTAAGAAGCGCACCGTAGAACCGATCATTATACGGACCACTCATGCTATACAGCCTTTACTGCCATCTGTAACTGTGTCCACTAATTCCACGGGTATTGAACTGTTGGATACCATTAATTTACCCACCACATCTCACGCTGCTGTATCTAATCCAGTTAATGTTGTGATGGGGTTAAAGAGAGTGTTAACGACTAAGCATAAAGTGTGTAAAAAGCCGAGGCTTCATACAGATGTGTCTGTAGCTGTTAGCAATACGTGTTCTGCAGCCTCTGTACCTGTTAGCTGTGTGGATTCTGCGGTCTCTGTACCTGTTAGCAGTGCGGATTCTGCGGTCTCTGTACCTGTTAGCAGTGCGGATTCTGCGGTCTCTGTACCTGTTAGCATTGCGGATTCTGCGGTCTCTGTACCTGTTAGCAGTGCGGATTCTGCGGTCTCTGTACCTGTTAGCAGTGCGGATTCTGCGGTCTCTGTACCTGTTAGCATTGCGGATTCTGCGGTCTCTGTACCTGTTAGCAGTGCGGATTCTGCGGTCTCTGTACCTGTTAGCAGTGCGGATTCTGCGGTCTCTGTACCTGTTAGCAGTGCGGATTCTGCGGTCTCTGTACCTGTTAGCATTGCTGGTTCTGCAGACACTCTAGTTGTTAACAGCGGGAATTCTGTATCTCCGATCGCTACAGCGCAGATGTATGACGCCATTGGGTGGGCCCCCGCCGGAGCCGCAGTGTTTAAGGAGCAGTTAGATCGTTACTTACGTTACAAAATCTGGCTACCCAAAATAGTGTTTTTCTGTAATACTTTTGAAAGATTGCTGTCTGAAGTAGTCACAACAGATGCCTGTAAGGCAGAGCTATACGCGCTTCGCCGGATGCAAGTAGACACCGAGATACCTGATGGTGCTAACCCGTTATGACTAAATATGATCGGTTCGGGCCTGCATAAACCAACTAAAACAGCCCGTTATAATAGGTCCAGAGTTATAAAACGAGCTCTAAAACTACTGGTCAGTGCTCGACGCGCAATAGGCGCTAGACGTCGGGGTGGAATCACCTGTCCTGCTATACCACCACAGACAGCCCCGGAGCCAGCACACACAGATGCTCCTGTCTCACATAGCCATGATGGCCCTGAAAATGACGTCCGTTCCGGTGCACAAAGCTCACAAGCCTCTGCTGCGGATGCTAACTCTGCTGATGATGTGAGGGGATCGGATCATACAGTATTTTTACAACACTTCCATCATCACCAGAGGGACAACCGTAATTTCAGTGCGCGCATACATACCGATCATTTTAGGTTTGTAAATTTGGAGCGTGTACGATCGTTTGTCGAGGCTGTGAACATTGTTCACGACAGTATTCAGTCATTACTGGATAGAGTCATTAGGGACATTGAACCGGGCGACTTTGTGCAGTTAAGGCTTGAAGGTGGCGATGCTTTAGACCCCATTTTCACTACAAAGCAGAGCCGGGCGGATTTTAATTCTGAATCTTTTTTAAATGCTGTTGCTCGCACACTTCAAAGTAATGCTGAATGCTTGGCAAGCAATACCCTAAAACTAGTCATCACTACCGTTAAAAACCGTCGAGGCGGTGTAAAAAGACGCTTGAAATCTATAGCGAGCAGTCGAATCATTAAACAAAAGATGCGGTGGCTGTATGATTTTAACAATTACAGTACAAATCTGTGTTTGGCCGCTAGTGTGTGCGCCCTGATAGAGGACGCGGATGTCAGTGATGCGGTTTTACTGAATCGCTCTAAAAACATACACACGGCTCTGGGATCCCTGATGAGCGATTAGTGAGTTTTAGCGACATTCCAGCATTTGAGAACTATTTGGGGGTCACCATTAAAGTACTGTACTACAGTCAGGGTGATTGGCGCTACTTTCAGACCGACAATGCATCTAGTGGTAAAATCGTATTCATACTGTTCCATGATAACCACTACTATGGTATCAAGAATATAAAAGGTTTTATCGGTGCTAAGCACTTTCGTGAGCTCTGCAATTCATTGTATACTAGGAAGAACATCCATTCATGTCAATATTTTTGTAAAGCTTGTCATAGAGTGGATTGTGTGGAGAGTGCAGGTGTACAACAAACACCGCGTTGCCCCGTATGTCGGGTTCATTGTCGCTCTAGTGAGTGTTTAGATCGTCACAAACAATTAGCTCTGGATGATCCACCATTCTGCAGGCTTAAAATATTTTGTGATGAGTGCCATCGCTTTGTGTTCAGGAATAGCGAGGGCGTGCATGAATGTGCGGGGCTACGTTGCACCGTATGTCGTGCTCGTGTAAATAAATTTGACGCCCACCTCTGTTACATGCGGCGCTATGTACCGGAGGACGAGACAGATTGTTATATCTTTTACGATTTTGAGTGTATGCAAGAGACAGGTACCCACATCCCAAATTACATTTATGCCACAACTCTGAGTGGTGAGCAGTCCTGGGAGTTTGAAGGTGATAGCTGCACACATGACTTTTTACTGTTCTTTACCAGCGGGAAATTTTCAGGGTATACATTTATAGCGCACAATGCAGGACGCTACGATTCTTACTTTATTGTTAAGGAGCTGATTTTTGAAAAACTACAGGTAAAGCTGATAGCCCAAGGTGGCCGCCTCCTGTGTGTGACGGTGCCCGATTTGTCTTTAAGGTTCATAGACTCGCTAAATTTTATTCCCATGAAGCTCAGTAAATTACCTCAGGCCATGGGCTTTTCAGGTGCCAAAGGTCATTTTCCACACTTTTTTAACACCCGAGAAAACCAAAACTATGTAGGTGCCATACCCGATGTGAAATATTATGGGTTGGAGTACATGGCCCCGGATGAGAAGGTAGAGTTCCTGTCGTGGCATGAGGGTGAGAAACATACAGTTTTTGACTTCAAGAGTGAACTAAAATCATACTGCAAACAGGATGTTGAAATTTTGAGACGCGCCTGTGAGATCT
>JARQOD010000003.1:481179269-481211527 GCA_033576555.1 Oophaga sylvatica | reverse complement strand
AAACTTGAAAAATGGCAGCGTTTACACAGTCAACGTCCTCAGAGGTAACGGAGTTTAAGTCCGAGAAATCAAGATCTGTTGCTGCAGATCTCTCTGGAGCCTGAGGCTCGGACCTGACAGATCCCCTCTCGCAACACTCACAATGAATGAGTGCTGCAGTAGTCTTACGAGAACGGCTGGGGCAGTTTATAATGAAGTGCCCTGACTTACCACAATAGAAACATAGATTCTCCTTAAAACGATGTTCCTTGCGTGCATCACTAACCCGTCGTTGTAAAGAGTCTACCTGCATGGGTTCAGGTTCAGGTTCCCGTGTAATCCTACTCAAAGGTTCCTTAGCTGGAGAGGAAGGTAGGAAAAGGTTAGTACGATTGCTTTCGAACCATCTCTCTTGCCTGCGTTCAGTCAGACGAGTATCAATACGGATGCAGTAGTTAATAAAGTCACCTAACGCAGTGGGAGGGTCGGCACGAGCAAGTTCATCCTTAATCAGTGGAGATAACCCCTTTCGAAAAATAGATTTTTTGGCGGAACTGTCCCAGGTGGTATCAAGGGCCCATCTCCTGAAATCCAAGGCATATTCAGCTACCGAGTGCTTACCTTGGCGCAAAGCTAACATGGCTGCTTCAGCTGTTGCACCTCGATTGGGGTCATCAAACACCTGCCCCATGGCTGAAATAAAATCATCAAGGTGATTCAAACAATCATCCTCAGTCTCAATCAGAGGGTTTGCCCACATTAAAGCCTTGTTGGTAAGCAACATAATTATAGTAAGCACCTTAGATCGTTCAGTGGGAAATTGTGAAGCATGTGCAGAAAAAAAAAGATTGCATTGATTAATAAATCCCCTGAATTTCTCACGTTCACCGCCAAAACGAAAAGGGGGCAACTTGGGAATCCCAGCACTCGGGGCTACGGCAGGAGCCTGGACTCGCCCCTCTAGAACCTCAATCCTGGCTCGCAAATCCTGGGTAGTCTGTCCAACCACTTGCAAATTGTGATTATTGAGGTCCTGTAGATTTGTAAAACGGGTCTTTATATTCTGCAAATCTGCAAGGATATTATCAGTCACTCCGCAAAGTTCCTTTATGCGGGCCTCCATTTTCCAGATCTTTTAAGACAGGATTACTGGAATGGTTGTTAGAAGTCACAACCACTGTCATCACAGAAAGTACAACCGGACGTCTGATTTCCACAGTACAGCAGACACAGCCTTCCAGACCCAGCAGACACTAACGTTTTGGCTTCAGAATCTTGTAATGTATGTAGTACAGTTCATATAGCGTCTTGTGCTTGGGTGCGATGAAAACACAGGAGTCACAGGTTTGATATAGAAAAGTCCTGTATTACTTCATACAAGTTGGCAGAAATAGTCACACAGTTTGCAGACACAGAAACAGGAGACACAGCAGGCCAGAGTAATCCAAGCTCAGCAATCACTCTCCAATACAGATTCAGGATCTTCTTCTCTGTTACCGTAAGTCTATGCAAACGTGAGTCTTTCAAAGAGCAGGGTTCAGAGTCCACAAGTGCTTCAGAGTTCCTCAGTAGGAATAGCTGGAGTACAAGGTCCAAGGCTTACAGGAGTCAAGTCACAGGTTCACTGCAGGCTAGATTCTGAAGCACTGATTGCTCAGCTGTGGCTGCTTAAGAAGCAAAGGAGAGAATCAGGGCGGGAACATGCAAGCTGGAAACTCCATTTTGACTGAGGGCAAGATAGCTGCAGCAAGACAGAAAGTAAAATGGCTGACAAACAAACTGAGTTTCAGGAATATATACATAGAACCTTACATCGCCGCTGTCACTTCCGTCACCTCAATTTGTTGTTTTAAAAGGAGAAGCTGATAGTTTGTGATGGATGGTAACCGTATTCCATCTACAAAGGTGTTACCCTCCGCACTATCCGTATGTTCCACCTTATATAAGTCTGAGTAGTATTCTTGTAGAATGGTGTTTATGCTTCGAGGGTCTGTGTTCATGATCCCATGTTTATTCGTTAACGCTGTAATATGTTGATGACGAATGTGATTTCCTTTCGCTAGTCGTGCTAATAGTCTCCCTCATTTGCTACCATAACGATATACATCGGCTCTATAATTGTTATTACTGCTTCTCTCTCGTCGATATACCCATACGTGTAAGTCAGCCTTAGCCTGCTTACATCTATTTTTAACCTGTGTTGATGAACTTGTCTTGTTTGCCGTGTACCTATCGCGTAATATCCTGCTAGCCTGCGAGTAGTTTATCGCTATTTTCTTTTTAGCGTTGTCTGATAACCTATTAGTTTCCCGCGCATTACTCCCTTCCCTGCTGCCCATAAAAGTTCCGGCCTATCCCTAGTATCTCCATTATCCCTTACATATTAAAAACACCATTGCTTCACCTGATGTCGAAACTTCTCATCCATTAACAAATAGGAAGCGCCAAGTTTGGTCTGGCCCCATCTGCACCATATCTGGCAGGGTCACTGATACGGGCGCGTGGTCATATATAGCTACGTTGTGCACATCTGCCTCTTCCACTCCCCTTAATAGCTCCTGTGATAGCAATATATAATCTATTCTGGACCAAGAGTCATGTGGCGCCGAATAGAATGAATATTCACTGCCATCTGGGTTCAGGTGTGTCCAAATGTCTACAAAGTTAGTCGTGTCTAGCAAGGGTTATTATAAACGTGTGTTATGTGATCGCACATTAATTCGCATCGACCTACAGTTCTTCACTGGTTCGATTCACCATATTTAAGTCACCACCGTGGGTGGTTTTAATGCTCTCCTATCGGCCTGATATGCTTGGATACCTGGGATAAATTCAGGAGCGTCTCCAAACTCCCTACTCACATGTCAGCGCAGGAACCGGAAGAGGGAACTTGCTTGTTTTGTTGCGCATAGGTGGAGTTTTATACAGTAAATGATTACTGCTGTCTTATTTTTTGCGTCCCAAGGGCAGAATAAGGCTGCGTAACGTTACATTTTAGAGACACTCATATAATAGACACACGCTACCCTAACCGTGACACAAGGAAGGTATTGTTGCCGGATAAAGCCGCCATTTTAGCGTCATTGTGCTGTTAATTCAGTTCGGGACAGAACGCTGCTCTGCTGACTCTGAGGGACAGTTAGAGATTGCGATTTTGTGTACTGTGCTTTAGGCAGGCTAGTTTACCAACCGCTGTGTACATCTTCCTTTTGCCTTGCAGTGTTTTTTTCACAGCTCTGCAAGGTGTGTGTGTGAGTGCAGGTGATGCGCTGCAGTTTGCTCGGCATACAACGCTGTATGTAGGCATCTGCACATGTCACTCTCACACTCTTTTTTTTTTTTTTTCTTTAGTGTAATTCTTGCTGCTCCATTCAATTGAAATTATAGTGTGACGTGCTTCCATCCGTATCCAATACATTGGTTGAAAACACTGTAGAAGGACACAAAAAGCCCTTTCACAGCTAACAGTTGTGTTCACTGTAGTCTGAGATTTTAATTTATTGAATTTTGATCACGCTCAAGTTACTTCTTCAAGCAATGCTGCTTGTACTCTGCTGAGCGTGTCTTACTGCCTCATCCTTGTCATTTTTCTCTAATTGGTGTACATGTACATCAAAGTAGTCTTCATTTGGATCGAAATCCAAGCAGGTACCCGGACACCCTATGGCTGCTTTTATACGGTGGACTGGCTCCAACATTCAATAAGACTTAAGATGCAATCGGGCACCTTGGCAAGGCCCAATCCTCTTCTCCCTCTGATATCTAACAAACAGGTCATGCTGGAGAGACTTGCACCTACTGCCACTCAGGGTCTTCAGCTCCCTTGTGAGAAACTAATGTTTGGCCAGCCAGTATATCAAATAAAGTTCATGAGAAATGGGAACTGTGGGTGGCTTCACTTTTGGTACTGGGTGCTAATACCAAACCATGGTGTGCCATTCAATGGATATTCCTGGCTGGTTGGAGACAAGCTCATTCCCACAGAAAAGTACCAGAAAGCTAAGGAGATGGTGGCCTCTCTCAATATGAAGGAGTTTGCTCGTTGTCTAGGAGACCGACCACCCCTGCTGTGTACCTTGTCAACGTTGTGTTGAAGCTTGCAAGGATTAAGAGGTTACAGTGTCAAGTCTGGTTTTTACTAAAGATCCTGCTGTGTATTATAGTTTTTATGTTTTTATGTTTTTTTTTTTTTTAAATACAATGTATCTTATGAATGTTAAAAAACTTTTTTTTTTTTTAGGTATTTTATCTACCGTAGCTAGTTGCTGATCGTTGACTCTACACCCCTCTCCCCAGAATGTTACTCGGGTTATGGGGAGAAAATCACCGCTATTCCAGACTGATTTCATGTTAATGTGTCTGGCTCTTACACAGCACACAGCACTTGATGTTAGTTTATCTTTTTCCTAAATTATTTGTTACACTGCCCTTGTCACATTTTATTTGCACTTTTTTTTTTTAAGCACAAGGTTTTTTACACTTCCTTGTTCTGTAAGTAGGCTTAATGGTTAAATGTTTTATACTAGATGTAAATATGTAACATGTAAATTTTATATAAAGATTTTGCAAATTATGAGGTCCACACCATCAGGCTCTTTCGTCCACTCTCCCTCAGAGTAGCGGTAATATATCGGACCCCAGGCTCGCCCACACAGTTCCTTGACCACTTCTCTGCCTGGCTGCCGCACTTTCATGTCCTCAGAAGTACCAACCCTTATCCTTGGAGACTTCAACATCCCCATTAACAGCCCTACTTCCACACTCAAAACACATTTGTTCAGAGCGGCCTATCACATTCACTAATCAAAGTCATTCTATGTGTAACTGTGTGTGTGTGTAGCCCATTCACTATCTCCATCCATCCCTCACTCCCTGAAAATGGCTGGACCATCATTGTAAATACACCATTGTATATAAACAACTGTACTTTGTAGCTCCCCCTCCTCATTGTAGATTGTAAGCTCTCACGAGCAGGGGCGGCTTATATTGCTTTAATTATTATATTGTTAACGTTGTCACTTATGACTTGTGTTATGAAACTGTTAAACTGTACAGCGCTACGGAATCTGTTGGCGCTATATAAATAAAGATTATTATTATTATTATAGAGGCCCACTCAGTAGTGGTGAAGTGTGAATGGCGCAAATTGCGAGTTGATTGCGACTGATGCAGCTGATACTCCATTACTGCTGGCTGCTGCTCACACAACCGCTCCAACATATGTAACGTGGAATTCCACCTGGTGGGTACGTCACATATGATGCGATGTTCAGGAAGGCAAAATCTGCGTTGCAGAGCTGCAATGCGCGATCTGGCCATGGTGGAACGTCGCAAGTTAGCGCACTGTAGGCGGACCTTGTGCAGCAGTGCATCAAGATCCGGATAGTCCCTCAAAAAACTCTGGACGACCAAGTTTAGCACATGTGCCAGACATGGTATGTGAGTGACGTTGCCTAGGCCCAGACCTGCCACCAGATTTCGGCCATTGTCACACACTACCAAGCCTGGCTGGAGATTCGCTGGCAAAATACACATGTCGCTCTCTTGCTTTATGGCATTCCAGAGCTCCAGCGCTGTGTGGCTTTGATTCCCCATGGAAATTAATTTCAGGACGGCCATATCGGTCAACAGGCTCGCTGTCTGGGTGTTATGTTTGACACCAATCTCTCCTTCACCTCCCATATACAATCTGTTGCCCGCTATTGCCGCCTACACCTAAAGAACATCTCTCCCGAATCCAAGACTTCTCCCGCGCTGCGCCAATACTGTGGAATGCTGTACCCCAAGAAATTAGAACTATCCACAATTTGCATGTTTTCGGGCGCTCACTCAAAACACATTTGTTCAGAGCGGCCTATCACATTCACTAATCAAAGTCATTCTATGTGTAAGTGTGTGTGTGTAGCCCATTCACTATCTCCATCCATCCCTCACTCCCTCAAAATGGCTGGACCATCATTCTAAATACACCATTGTATATAAACACCTGTACTTTGTATCTCCCCCACATATTTGTACATTGTAAGCTCTCACGAGTAGTGTTGAACATTCCGATACTGCAAATATCGGGTATCGGCCGATATTAGCTGTATCGGAATTCCGATTCCGAGTTCCGATATTTTCGTCTTATCGGATACCGGAATCGGGATTGTCACTGTCACTGTCAGTGTCCGTTGGTCGGGTCTGTCAGGAGTCAGCGGCACTTACCTGGCAGAAGATCTCCGGCGGTCACGTCCTGGACTGCTTCATGGCCGCAATCTTCTTTCCCCGGCGGTCACATGCAGTTTCTCGCGATAACTGCAGTGATTGCTGGGTAATCCCGGCCGTAAAGCAGTCAGTCCGATGACGTCACCGCCGGGGAAGCAGGTAATCAGCTGTGCTGCGTCGCGATGACAGGCTCTGCCTGTCATTGCGATGTAGCACAGCTGGATCGTCGTGGGACTGTCGTTCTGGACTGCGTCGGACAGGTGGTATACTGTTGGTTTGTTTTTTTTTTCTTTTTTTACAGGAGATCGATGGCGTCGCAGGAATGAGAGAGTAATAAAATTAATGAAAACTGTGTTGTCTCTTTTATTTCATTAAAATACTTTTTTCTTGCTTTGTCTTTTTTTTATGCATTTAATAACTTTGGGATTAATAATGGATCGGTGTCTTATTGACGCCTATCCATTATTAACCGGGCTTATTGTCACCGTGCAATCAACGGTGACAATAACCCCTTATTACCCCGCTTGCCACCGCTACAGGGCAAGTGGGAAGAGCCGGGTAAAGTGCCACAATTGGCACATCTTTTGATGCGCCAAATGTGGGGCTGCTGTAGCCTGGTATTATCAGGCTGTTGAGGGCCAAAATCCATGGGCCTTGACAGTCTTTTAATACCAGGCCGCAGCAGTCTGCATTTTACTTGGCTGGTTAACAAAAATAGGGGGGATCCCCACGCCGTTTTTTTTTCGAGGGGATCCCCTATTTTTGTTAACCAGCCAAGCTAAGCAGACTGCTGTGGCCTGGTATTATCAGGCTTGCAAGGTCCATGGATATTGGATCCTTACCAGCCTGAAAAACCAGGCCTCAGCGGTCTGCTTCATCTGGCTGGTTAACAAAAATAGGGGGGACCCCACGCCAATTTTTTTCGAGGGGATCCCCTATTTTTGTTAATCAGCCAAGATATGCAGACTGCTGTGGCCTGGTATTATCAGGCTGGCAAGGTCCATGGATCTTGGCTCCTTAACAGCCTGAAAATCCAGGCCTCAGCGGTCTGCTTCATCTGGCTGGTTAACAAAAATAGGGGGGACCCCACGCCAATTTTTTTCGAGGGGATCCCCTATTTTTGTTAATCAGCCAAGATATGCAGACTGCTGTGGCCTGGTATTATCAGGCTGGCAAGGTCCATGGATCTTGGCTCCTTAACAGCCTGAAAATCCTGGCCTCAGCGGTCTGCTTCATCTGGCTGGTTAACAAAAATAGGGGGGACCCCACGCCATTTTTTTTTCGAAGGGAACCCCTATTTTTGTTAATCAGTTCCCTCTGACGTCACTGATGGTGTCCCTGGCTGACCTGAAGTGAAAGTGGAAAGCAATCAATTAAGCTTTCCACTTAAGGGCCCGTCTCACATAGCGATATCGCTACCGAGATCGCTGCTGAGTCACTAGTTTTGTGACGCAGCAGCGAGCTCACCAGCGATATCGCTGTGTGTGACATTCAGCGACGATCAGCCCCCCTGCCGGGTATCGCTGATCGTCGCTGAAATGTCAGGACCTTTTTTTGATCGCTGGTTTCCCGCTGACAGGCACACATCGCTGCGTGTGACAGGCGGGAGACCAGCGATCCGCTGGTAACCAAGGTACACAGCGGGTTTCCAGGCGCGGGGCTGTGCCTAGAAACCCGCTGTGCACCTTGGATACCAGCGCCCTGATGCAGGGAGCTGGTATCCAAGGTACACAGCGGGTTTCCAAGCGCTGCGCGGTGCCTGGAAACCCGCTGTGTACCTTGGTTACCAGCGGATCGCTGGTCTCCCGCCTGTCACACGCAGCGATGCGTGCCTGTCAGAGGGAAACCAGCGATCAAAAAAAGGTCCTGACATTTCTGCGACGATCAGCGATACCCGGCAGGGGGGCTGATCGTCGCTGAATGTCACACACAGCGATATCGCTGGTGAGCTCGCTGCTGCGTCACAAAACTAGTGACTCAGCAGCAATCTCGGTAGCGATATCGCTATGTGAGACGGGCCCTTAAGCGATGTTACCCGCAGTGTCGCTGTCCCAGATCGCTGCCTGAGCTGCCTGTTTGGCAGCTCAGCAGCGATCATGTAGCGATACACCAGCGATCCTGACAAGTGCATATCGTTGTCGGGATCGCTGGTGTATCGTTATGTGACACCCAGCCTTTACTCTCCTGTCAGGCAGGAGAGGAACTCATTCATTTGGGGTTTACTGTGAGGCTGCAGCATTAGCTGCGGTCCCTGCAGTAAACATTAACCCTTTCTGAAGGATTACACCGTGGGACCTGACTGTGCATGGGATAGGTAAGAATAATTTTGCTTTTTTATTTTATTTTTATTACAGGAAATGGTTTTAGCAGGTAAATAAAATATGGTCAAAAACTGTGTGATTATTTCATTAAACTTCTTTTGTATTAAAGTGTGTGTGTTTGATTTTTCTTTCATACAATAGGATTAATAATTGATAGTTGTCTAATTGACAGCTCTCAATTATTAACCTGGCTTAAAGTGACCTTTCAATTGCAAGGTCATTTTAACCCCTTATTAACCCATTCGCCACCGCTACAGGGCAATGGGAATAGACGGGCAAAGTGCCAGAAAGGGCAAATCTAATTAGAGATTTGCCCTTTCTGGGGTGTCTGGGGGCAGATGTTAAGTAGCCGGGGGGGGCCAAAAATAATGGTCCCTCTCTGGGCTATTATTATCTGCCCCCACTCACTGGCTTTGTCTGTCTGGTTGCGAAAATAGGGCGGGAGCCCACGTATTTTTTTTCAGCAATTTTACACCTCATATATATATATACATGTCATTGAATTTGTGACACATATATATATATATTTATATTTGTAGTTCATACACTTCTACATAGTATAATAGCCGCTAATTCAATTGCCGGCTTTTGTGAAAATGCAGAACCCGACATGAAATGACACTTGGTGTACATAGGGTTAACCATGTCTTTTCATGTCCTTTGCTATCTAATTTGCACAAACAATTAAATCAGACTATGTGTGCAAAATTTCACACCTGTAGGGGTTAATTAAAGGTGTAAATTCGTAGCAAAAAAGTCCGTTTTTTTTACAACGAATTTACACCTTTAATTAACCCCTACAGGTGTGAAATTTTGCACACATAGTCTGATTTAATTGTTTGTGCAAATCAGATAGCAAACGACATGAAAAGACATGGTTAACCCTATGTACACCAAGTGTCATTTCATGTCGGGTGCTTCTGTCTTTTCACTGAAGCCGGCTTTACCCGGCAATTGAATCAAAGGATATTTTACTATGTAGAAGTGTATAAACTATACATATATGTATATATATATGTCACAATGACATGTATATATATATATATGTATTCTATGTGTGTATATTTAGTGTTTACAAGGAAAGAATGGGGTTTTTTTAGTTGCGATATTTTGTTCCCATAGACTTACATGGGACTTCCGGTATCGGTATCGGGTATCGCCGATTTTTTAGTGATATCGGCGATACCATTCCGATTCCGATACTTTAGGATATCGGAAAGTATCGCTCAACTCTACTCACGAGCATGTGCGGATTATATTGCTTTAATTATTGTATTGGTAACGTTGTTACTTATGACTTGTGTTCTGAAACTGTTAAACTGTAAAGCGCTGCGTAATCTGTTGGCGCTATATAACTAAAGATTCTTATTAAGCGTTCACGGGTCCATGTGGAGGTAGACCGTGACGGCTCCTGCAACGATGTTTCTGAGGAACTGGAGAAGGAGGAGTCAATGTGTACAGACTTGATTCCTGCAATCCTTGTAGTTGGCTGAACACGTACAGCGCCACTCGCAAGATCTGTACCCGGCTCCACAACATTGACCCAATGGGCAGTGAGGGAAAGGTATCGTCCCTGGCCATGGGTACTGGTCCACGCAGCGGTGGTCAGGTGGACATTGCTACTGACGGAGTTTAGTAGCGCATGTTTAATTTTAACCTCAACAACATGCTTTTGCAGACCAGGGACGGCTTGCCTGCTGAAATAAAATCAGCTTGGCACATTGTATTGTGGGACTGCCAATGCCATTAAGTTCCGTAAACTGTCAGTCTCCACCAGCCTGAATGACAGCATTTCAAGGGACAGGAGTTTTGCAATGCCAGCATTCAGAGCCTGTGCTCGTGGATGGTTTGCCGAGATTGGGCCTACACCCGATACGCCACAACCTGACACCCACAGATAAACAAGCCATAAAATCTCTGAAAGATAACCCCAACATTATTATTAAACCAGCAGATAAGGGGGGTGTTATCGTTATTATGAATAAGACCCAATCTATTGCCGAAATTCATAGACAACTGTCAGTTAACCTAACCTACAGACAACTCAATTGTGACCCTACATTTTACATCTGTCAAAAAATTGATCGTATCCTGACAAAACATCTTTAATTGATCACCATAGACTGTAAGACTATGACATTCCTTAATATTCAATACCCATCACCCCTGTTTTCTACACACTCCCAAAAATCAACAAAAAACTACATTATCCACCCTTACCCTAGAGGGATAATTCTCCGTGTTCTACAGTATCACCCAAATGTTTAACATGTTGCCTAATTCCTATGGATATATATTCTTCACCCTATGTATATATTGTATATATTATACATTGTCATTGACTGTAAATTTTTCTATCTCTTCCAGCGACTATTTGATAAAGGCCACTGCGTTGCCCAAAACGTCAGTCAGTCGTCTCATAGCTATTTTCTTTTTTCACATCAAGTGTGCAATAAAAATTTCCAATTTAACCATGACATATGCAGTTAAACTTGTGCAGTGATTCTCTATAGACTGTACATCTTCAGTGTGTCTTTGTAACTCAACTACGTGTTTTCTCCACACATGTTTACACATATTTGTGGTATTGAGGTTACTGACACTTTACCTCTTTTTACTTTTTGATTACACAGCTTGCATTTGACATAGCAAATATCATCTGCAAGTGTGTGAAAAAAGGACCACGCAGTGCAAGTCCTGGGAGCGTCCGTTTAGACTTTTGGAAGAGAAATTATCCGAACAGGTGCCAAAATGGAGGCTACAGGCAACAGAGTATGCAGCCTAACTCTCCCTCCTGTTTGTACCGTTGGGGCAATTGCTTCCTCAGAGCTGCTCCCACCACCTTCCTGTTCCTCACGCCATGTTGGGTCTTGGACCTCATCATCTTCACTAACCTCTTCCAACACCTGCTGCTGTTGGGTGGTCTGGCCACCACCATGCTCAACAGAAACTGGCACCTGAGTCTCATCATCATCAGATGCGTTCTGCGGTGTGCTGACCATCGGCACTGTCTCACCCGCCTCTTCAGATTCAGAGAGACACAGCTGTTGCTCATCACTGCATACTCCCTCTTCTTCACATTCCAGAATGCTGCTTGGCTGGGCCCCTGTTTGCAAACCAACAGATTCTGAGAACAGAAGCAGAGACTCAGCTGGCTCCTGTACAGAACTCTCTGACTGACTGGGCAATTTGGCAGGCGGTGAAGAGACAGATGGTTGCTCAACAGCGCTGTGGTCCTGAGAGGAGGTGGAAGCAATTGAAGTCGATGCATTGGACCCTGGGCTCCAACACCGCCAGTTAGCACAGTCAACACTTGCTCCTATGTTACTGGGGTTGAGTAATGGCAGCTGTTCCCCTGCTGTGTGTACGACAAAATGTCATGCTGCCTCCACCCTGTCCTCCTCTCATCCGTGAGCTCCAACACCGCCAGTTGTTGCTCGGAAGTAATTGGCACGGGTACTGACTCATGCCCACCCTGGTTACAGCACGACAGCTGTTTCCTGGCAGTGTCAACGTAAATTAGCCTCCAATAAGTTGTCCTGTCATGTTGCATTCCGGTTATCCGACTCTATGGTGCCTGCTGTTTAGGTGATTCCTATGTGTGCTGTGGGATATGTAAATAAAGGCTCTTTCCGTTGTGAAAATAGGACAAGCACCCACTGTAGGACTGTGTGATTTGGTAACTGCAGACGGCTTGCGGCCTGTCAACTTACATTTTCATGGGTGCCTTATGGTACCCGTCCGAGTTCCAGTACCGTCAGCTGGTTCTCCACAGTGCCTTTGGCCTAGGTGCCTCCATCTCGGTATCCGAGTTCCAGCAACGTTGCTGTGGTCCTTGGTAGTGCTTTGGAGCACAGGTACCTCCTGCTTAGTAACCGTGTTCCAGTAACGTCAGCTGGTCCTCGGTTGTGCAATTGGCTCTTTTCCTTCTGCTGCCCCTCCGGGTTCCAGCACAGTCAGCTGGTCCTCGTTACTTGCATAGGCTCTTGTACCTTCTGCTACCCGTCCAGGTTCCAGTACCGTCAACTGGTTCTCCGCAGTGCCTTTGGCCTAGGTGCCTCCATCTCGGTATCCGAGTTCCTGCAACGTCTGCTGGTCCTTGGTAGTGCTTTGGAGCACAGGTACCTCCTGCTTAGTAACCGTGTCCCAGTAACGTCAGCTGGTCCTCGGTTGTGCCATTGGCTCTTTTCCTTCTGCTGCCCCTCCGGGTTCCAGCACAGTCAGCTGCTCCTCGTTACTTGCATTGGCTCTTGTACCTTCTGCTACCCGTCCGGGTTCCAGTACCGTCAACTGGTTCTCCGCAGTGCCTTTGGCCTAGGTGCCTCCATCTCGGTATCCGAGTTCCAGCAACGTCTGCTGGTCCTTGGTAGTGCTTTGGAGCACAGGTACCTCCTGCTTAGTAACCGTGTCCCAGTAACATCAGCTGGTACAAGGTTGTGCTACAAATACAAGATACAGAACAAGAGACACAATAACAATAAGCAGAAGATCTAAAAGCAGAAGAACATGAAGTATAAGACCAAAATGAAGAGCAAAATATATGCTCTAAATTATAAGCAGAAGAAGACTAAGCAGTGTATGGGGGTGAGTCCGTTCCTCCTCGTGGTGCCCCTGGTAAATGCCTGATGCTGCAGGCTAAACTGAACACGGACAAATACTGTTGTAATTTAAATCTTTTGTGGCAGCAAGAACGGAACGATGAAAAAATCATACTTTTACAGATTACAAGTACAGGAATCTCTGTCACAAATAAGAATATGATGAAGAAGATGAAGGACTATAATATGAAGAAGAATAATAGTTTAAAAAGAACAATATGAGTAATGTTAACAAAAAGATGAAAAGCAAGAAGTTTTAGAAGAAGATAAAGAAGGTGAAGATGAAGAATAATTTGATGACAAAGATGATGCTGCTGAAGATTATGAAGGAGAAAGTGTGGCAAAAGTTAAAAAGGTGAAGAGCATGGAAGTTGTGAAACATACATATTTGCCAAAATAGAAAAAAGGTTAACAACATTGTCAATTTCTTCGTCAATCCGAACGTATTTCCTAAAAAAAAAAAATTAATGCTATTCCATTGGATTGGGTTAAACATCTATGCCTTTAATGTCTCCTCAACCTCCCCCAATACATTCTACATTACTCTTTGTTGTTTTCCTTCATGTACAATTAACCTACAAGGCAAGAATGGGTTTTTTTTAATTTCGATATTTTATTCCCATAGACTTACATGGGACTTCCGGTATCGGTATCGGGTATCGCCGATATTTTTTGGGTATCGGCGATACCATTCCGATTCCGATACTTTTGGATATCGGAAAGTATCGCTCAACTCTAACCGTAGTTGTAACATCCGATTTACATCCGACTTGCGAGATTTTCTCGCAGGCTTGCAAAACGGACATATAATGGATCCAAATGAATATTATTTAAATCACAAAAGAAAGAATAGATATATACACATAGAACACATATCTATATATAAATGTCATTGTGACATATATATATATATATATATATATATATATATATATATTTATAGTTCATACACTTCTACATAATAAAAATGCGTGGGCTCCCGCTGTATTTTCTCCACCAGACAGACAAAGCAAGTGAGTTGGGGCAAATTATAATAGCCCAGGGAGCGTGCATTTATTTTGTGCCCCCCCCTGGGTTAATAAGGTGTTAAAGCCACCTTGCAATTGAAAGGTGACTTTAAGCCAGGTTAATAATTGAGAGCTGTCAATTAGACAACTATCAATTATTAATCCTATTGTATGAAAGAAAATCAAACACACTTTAATAAAAAATCATTTTAATGAAATAAGCAAACAGTTTTTGGCCATCTTTTATTTTCCTGCTAAAACCATTTCCTGTAATAAAAATAAAATAAAAAAACAAAATGATTCGTACATATCCGATGCACAGTCAGGTCCCACGCTGTAATCCATCAGAAAGGGTTAACAGTTTACAGCTAGCAGGCAGCTAATGCTGCCTGCTGAGCTGTTACCCCCGAATGAATCAATTCCTCTCCCGGCGAAAGGAGAGGAAGTGATTAATGTGTGAAGCTTAATTGATTTCTTCCCACTTTCACTTCAGCTCAGGTCACCGTGACCTGACCTGAAGTGAAAGTGGGAAGCAATCAATTAAGCTTCACACACTAATCACAAAATAAATGCACCCTCCCTGGGCTATTATTATTTGCCCCCACTCGCTTGCTCTGTCTGTCTGGTGGAGAAAATACAGCGGGAGCCCACCCATTTTTTTCAACAAATTTACACCTTTAATTAACCCCTACATGTGTGAAATTTCACACACATACACTCATGTAATTGTTAGTGAAAACCATATATCAAAATACATGAAATGACATGGTTAACTGTTTGTAAACCATGTGTCATTTCATGTCGGGTTCTGTAGTTTCACAAAAGCCGGCAATTGAATTAGCGGCTATTACAGTATGTAGAAGTGTATGAACTATAAATATATGTATATATATGTCACAATGACATATATATATATATATATATATATATATTATGTATTCTATGTGTGTATGTGTATTGATTCTATTCTTTATTAAAGCTGTCAGTGTGATTTTACAGTATAGCCGGGGATGAATTGCCGGCTTTTCAAAAGGACACCGGTGCGATTTAATCGCAAGTCACACATGCGGTCCGTTTGTAATCCGATTTTTCATCTCTCCCATAGACTTGCATTGGTGATAGTCGACCAACAATCGGTGACAATCGCTGCATGCTGCGATTGCACTCGGACGTTTAAAACGGACCACAAAAAATCAGATACTGGGAGCTGCTCCATAGATTAACATAGGTCCGACTGCAATGCGATATTTTATCGCATTGCAGTCGTCCGATTTTGTCGCCAGTGTGACTCCGGCCTTCCTTTTCTTTATGAGGTACATTCCTAGCTATTGACTTTGGAGTCCTCGACTATCCCAACTCATGACTTGTCAATGAAAAGTGACTCAGTGCCACAACATTGCAAAAAACATTAATATTTTCTAGAAGGCAATTTTATCATTTAGATGGCCCAAGGAGATATTTTACTGTGTAAAGGACACAGTGGTAGCATTATTATGTAGGGTGGTAAAAGGAGTACAGTTTTTGTATCACACAGCAGGTGCACTAATAGAAATACATATGGCAAAAGCGACTCAGCATTGGGGTGACAGTAGGGTAAGGAGTTTCTGCAGGTTGGGAATAGAAGAGGACATTGCAGGAAATGTGAGAAGTCAAATCTACAATGGGTACGGAAAATATTAAGACCCCTTTAAATTTTTCACTCTTTGTTTCATTAAATCCATTTGGTAAATTCAAAAAAGTTCATTTTTTTCTCATTAATGTACACTCTGCACCCCATCTTGATTGAAAAAGACAGAAATGTAGAAATTTTTGCAAATTTATTATAAAAGATAAACTGAAATTTCACATGGTCATAAGTATTCAGACTCTGCTCAATATTGAGTAGAAGCACCCTTTTGAGCTAGTACAGCTAGTACAGCCATGAGTCTTCTTGAGAATGATGCAACAAGTTTTTCACACCTGGATTTGGGGATCCTCTGCCAGTTTGCTTAAAAGAAAATATTTACCCACAGGGCAGATATTTTACACTGTGTTTTGTCAGCCACACAGATCGCCTATCATTGTGCTAAAAATTGTGGCATTTCAGGGCCCAATTTAATTTGTTTTGTTGTTTGTTGGCCTAGTTATTGAGACTATTTTGGTGCCAAAAAAAAATGAAAACAGCAAAGATATTTCAAAGTGGGTATCTGCGTCACAGGCATCACATAACATTGCGCACAAAATAGTGCTATTTCAGCCCTCCATTTAATTTTTTTGCGCTGTGTCTTAGCCAACTTATAGACACAATTTTGCTGTAAAAAAATACAGGCCAGATAATTTCAAGTCTGGTACCTCCGTCACATGCATCACTTATCTGTTGGGAAAAAATTGGGGCCTTTTTTTGTCTCCAGTGAAATTTTTTTGTTGTGTCTCAGCCTAGTTATTCACACTGTTTTGCTATTTTAAAAAGAAAATACAGGCCCGACAATTTCAAGTCTGGTATCTCCGTCACACGCCTCACCTATCTGTGGGGTATAAATTGGGGCACTTTTAGTGCTCCATTGAACTGTTTTTGCTTTGTCTTAGTCTATTTATTGACACCAGTTTGCTTAACAAAAAAGTTGTTACCAACAGGCCAGATATTTTCATCTGTGGTTTTCCCGCATACAGATCACATATAAGTTCACTCCAAAGTCAGACATTTGTAGGGAAAGGGCAAAATATTGCAGTGCATTTAAAAAGGGCTAGGCACATGCCAAGGAACAGGGAAATGGACGTGATGATGATGTATACATGGGGCGAGGCCGAGGACGTGGGCAAGCTGAAATTAGCTTCGACAAACACCCACATCTACATGCTCGACCTTCCTGTCACAATTACTAGGGAACCGCAGCAGCACACCACTATTGAACCCACAGCAGTGTCAAAATGTTGTTGGTTGGATAGCAGATAATGCTTTCAGAAAGTTTTCCACCACCACCACCCTGTCTTCTACACGGTCAAGTCTGAGTAGCCGTGAGTGCGACCTGCATATTTCTCACCCTGATACTCCTTCCTCCCACAGTGACGAGTGCCGTGAGACAATTGATCCCACACTTGGACACTCCGAAGAGCTGTTCACATTTCCATTTGGAAGAGGGGCAAGACGAGATCGCATGTAGAGATGCCCAAATATTTGAGCAATCAAGTTCACATGAAGGTGACTGTGGGAATGTGTCACAAGAAGTGGACGAAGATGACACACAATTGCCCTAAAGTCAGGAGGAGAACCTGGGTGCGGTAGTGGAAGACAAGGTGGTGGATGATATAGTAACTGATCAAATCTGGCAGAAGGACATGCAGAGCAAGGACAGCAGCAAATGTGGAGGGAAGCATAGCACCCGAACAGGCAGGAAGAAGCATTGTGTTGGCACCAGACAGAAGGCAGGCAACCGTACTCCATAACACCATCATGATGAAAGTTGCCAGTACAAGTGTTAGGTCTTTCCGAGTCTGGTTGTTTTTTAAAGACTCTGCCGATAATCCCAAACAAGCCATTTGCACCACCTGCCAGGCCAGCACGCCCCCAAAGAAGCACGAATTCGAAACAAGCGTTGGGGTCTCCCTGCCCACATTTCAGCAAGGTTAGTCTTTGTCATCACATGTATATACTGCCAGTATATTTATATATGCCTCTTTTCTCCCTTGTCATCATGGCCAGTATTTTTGAGCTTTTGAACCTCTGAATGTCATTTTGATAGATTGGCTGTCAGTTTATGTCTCTCCCTATGTATCTTTAGTAGGTTCGTGCTTTGGACTACATATATTGCACGATAGCACTTTATACTTGATATTATTTATTTTTAAGAGTTATCTTCTTTTTCAACAGTGTATATATACACTATGAAGGTCCTTTTGTGACCATATACATAATACTCTTTGCACTTTATATCTGTCGGCAATTATTAATTTTTACTTTTACACTGGTGGTCCTTTATATATGAATGGCCAATTGTGAACTTTTAATGCCATGGGCATATATGATATGTACAGGTTTAACTAATTTGTCATTTATGTACCGATCTAGTTGAGCGTGACATCTCGGTGTCGCTGATTAATTTGTTCTCATATTGTTATATTACCGTATATACTCGTGTTTAAGCCGAGATTTTCAGCCCATTTTTTAGGGCTGAAAGTCACCCTCTCGGCTTATACGCGGGTCATATACGGGGTTCGGCAGGGGAGGTGGAGCGGGGGTGTCGGATTATACTCACCTCTCCGCCGGCGCAGTCTCTGCAGCCCCCTGCTTCTCCCGATCTCCTGCTCCTTCCTGCAGCTGTCACATGGTACTTCTCATTAAAGTCATGAATATGCACATATTCATGACTTTAATGAGCGGTACCATGTGACTGCTGTAGGAAGAAGCGCTGCGGAGAGTGTCGGGAGAAGAGGAGAGGCTGCAGAGACCGTGCCGGTGGAAGGGTGAGAATAGCGATATTTACCTGTCCCTCGGTCCACCGCTGCGTCCTCGTCTGACTCCTCTGGCTGTGAATGATCAGGCAGAGGGCGCGATGACGTCGTTAGTGTGCGCCCCGCCCCCTGCCAGATCATTCACTACCAGAGGAGTCTGACGAGGACGCAGGTGCAGCAGTGCAGAGAGGACAGGTAAATATCTCAGGTGCCGGGGTCCTGAGCGAGCGGTGACACCGGCACCTGTCCCCCATAGCACGCCAGTGTCACCGCCTGCTCAGGACACCGGCACCTGGCCCCCAGCGACGAGAGGTGAGTATGTCATTTTTTTTTGCAGCAGCAGCAGCATATGGGGCATAATCTGGAGCATATGGGTGCATAAGCTGTGGAGCATATGGGGGCATAATATGGAGCATATGGGGGCATAAACTGTGGAACATATGTGGGCATAATATGGAGCATATGGGGGCATAAGCTGTGGAACATATGGGGGCATAATCTGGAGCATATGGGGGCATAAACTGTGGAACATATGGGGGCATAATATGAAGCATATGGGGGCATAAGCTGTGGAACATATGGGGGCATAATGTGGAGCATATGGGGGCATAATCTGTGGAACATATGGGGGCATAATCTGTGGAACATATGGGGCCATAATATGGAGCATATGGGGGCATAAGCTGTGGAACATATGGGGGCATAAGATGTGGAACATATGGGGCATAATCTGGAGCATATGGGGCATAATCTGGAGCATATGGGGACATAATCTGTGGAACATATGGGGGCATAATCTAGAGCATATGGGGCATAATCTGTGTAACATATGGGGCATAATATGGAGCATATGGGGGCATAATATGGAGCATATGGAGGCATAATCTGTGGAACATATGGGGGCATAATCTGGAGCATATGGGGGCATAATCTGTGGAACATATGGGGGCATAATCTGGAGCATATGGGGGCATAATCTGTGGATCATACGGGGCATAATCTGTGGAATATATGGGGGCATAATCTGGAGCATATGGGGGCATAATCTCAAGCATATTGGGCATAATCTGGAGCATATGGGGGCATAATCTGTGGAGCATGTGGGAGCATAATATGGAGCATATGGGAGCATAAACTGTGGAGCATATGGGGGCATAATCTGTGGAGCATCATATGGGGGCATAATCATTTTTCACCCTAGGCTTATACGCGAGTCAATAAGTTTTCCCAGTTTTTTGTGGCAAAATTAGGGGGGTCGTCTTATACACGGGTCGGCTTATACATGAGTATATACGGTACATACTATTTTATTATATTCATAGTTTTTGTAACAATTAAATTTGTATATTTTATTTATTGCTCCTTGGTCCTATTTTGTCTTTTGGGTTTTTTACTATATTATTATGGATGAGCATTTGCTTATTTAGCCTTGTTTTGGGGATTTTTTTTCTGCATCAGCAGGGGTAGCAAAACTACTAGCCTGACCACCACCAGCATGATCAGGCACATGGCAGCAAAGCATCCAACTTTGTGGTCAGAACCCCAGGGTCCAGGAACACTGTCTGCAGGTGGCACGAATGCTTCTTCAGGTGTTGTGTGTGCAAGCCTATCACCGATCCATGGTGCCTGCAAAAATGCCTCCTGCCCTGCACGTCCACATCCTTGTTCCAGCGCAGCATTTATTTGTCCATACCTCAATCTTTGGAACGCAAGAGGAAATACTCTGCCAATGCCTCACAGGCCACAGTACTAAATTCACACATTTCTCATCTGCTTGCACTCGAAACGTTGCCTTTTAGGCTCATGGAGACGGAAGCTTTCTGTAACCTGATGGCGGCGGCCGTCCAAGGTTCTCGGTCCCCGCAGACACTATTTTTCCCGGTGTGCTGTCCCCTCATTACACAAGCACGTGTCTGACAGCATTGGCCGTGTCCTCAGCAATGCTGTTACTGGGAAAGTCAACCTACTAACGGTCACGTGGACAAGTGCTTCTGGGCAGGGATGGTACATCTCGTTGACGGCACACTGTATTAACAAAGTGAAAGCCAGGACCCAATGGGATTTTGGGTTGGAACACGTCCTCGTGACTCCGATGTCAATCAGGGTTGCCCCCACAGTCTACAGCTCCTTCACCTCTGGCAACAGGCTGTGCTGAAGCTAATCTGCATAGGTGACAAACTGCACAATGCAGAAGAGTTATGGACAGCGCTGAAAGAGCAGTCAGATATTTGGTTGACACCTTTAAACCTACAGCCAGGCATGGTCATGTGTGACAATGGCCGGAACCTGGTGGCGACCATGAGGCAAGATGAGCTCATACACATACCATGCCTGGCCCATGTGCTTAAACTCGTGGTTCAGCAGTTTCTCAAAACCTACCCGGAGCAGCTGGATCTGCTTGTCAAAGTTCACCGCCCGTTTACCCATTTTAGAAAGTTAGCCACAGCTTCCGCCGCCCTTGTGTTAGGGCTGGCAGAAGGCACCAAATAAATATATATAATAGGTGCGTTCGCAGCCCGGGGTCCACCGTGCAGGCAGAGCCTGCTGCTAGTAAGATGGCGGTATAAGCGAACTCTGTTACACCACAGAGTCACTGAGGTAGAGTCGCAGAGATAGAGACTGTGTCCTGTTAACACCACAGGGGTACACTGATAACTGCTGTGTGGATAGCAGTCCATGGTCATGCAGTCAGCAACGCAAACAAGCAACTCCTCACCGGAGTAGTCGGTATTCTAGAGGCTATTTCAGCCAAGCCCTGAACACGTGCATACAAATCTCCTCACCGGAAGTGCCGGTATTCTAGGGGCTTATTTCAGCAAAGCCCTAACCACATGTGTGCAGGATGACAAAGGCGCAAAGCACATAACACAATTGATACTAGCGCACAGCCGAGCGGTCATGCGCAACTTTTATAGTAGCAGCTACAGGACCTGCCAGAAAAGGACCAATGAGAAACTATACAAGAACACATGTAGTTTCAGGACCTTCCTGGCGGACCAATAGTAGCTGAGCATGTGACCCTTGGTCTCCAATGGAAAACCTTGCCCTGGGCATGCTCAGAAGGGGAAAAATAGGACTTAGTCCCACAGCCGTCTGCTGGCCGCTGCCCAGTACTGGTTACAAAGACAGAACCTGGAAAGGCAGCAGTAATCCTCTGCACAGTGTTACACTGGGCAAGACACTGGAACCAACATCTCTGCTGAGCAGAGTCCACTGCGGCCAGAGATGGATGGGAAACCGCAGCAGGGATGGTTCGAGATTCCCCTTGTGCAGAAGCGGGAACCCGACCCCTAACACCTTGCTGTGCTTCAGCAGCGTTTACAACTTCTGGTTCAACGACTGGTGTGTGATGTCCTCACGCATTGGAACTCTACACTGTAGATGATGGAAAGGATTTGTGAACAGAAGAGAGCAGTTGTTGACTAAAAGCATCAACAAGGCCATCGGTATTCAGTTTACACTCCACGCAAAAGACCTCAAGAGTGGACATGGATGTCATACATATATATCATCCTACAAAACTTTGAGGAGTCCACCAAAAAGGTGAGCGGTGATGACGCCATAATTAGCATCATCATCCTGCTTCTCTGTGTTCTGAAATGCTCTCTGCTCACAATTAAGGAGCATGCATTACAGGCAGAACACGATGAGATAGTGCAAGGAAAAACAAAAGGGTGATTACACACAACCCAGACTCATGTCATCCCAACATTAATTTGTTGACAATGAGGCAATGAGGAAGAGAAAGAACAGGAGCTACAGTACAGACCAAAAGTTTGGACACACCTTCTCATTCAAAGATCTTTCTATATTTTCATGACTATGAAAATTATAGAATCACACTGAAGGCATCAAAATTATGAATTAACACATATGGAATTATACATTACACTTTACAAAAAGTGTGAAACTGAAAATATGTCTTATATTCTAGGTTCTTCAAAGTAGCCACCTTTTGCTTTGATTACTGTTTTGCACGCAGAAAAGATGAACGGATGGACTATACATGCCTGGTTCCAGGGCCGGCGTCAGCACCCGGCACACCCGGGCAAGTGCCGGGGCCCTGAGCAGGCGGGGGGGCCCACTCACAGTCTGGCACCCCCGCGCCCGTTAGCGGAGGAGAGCGGTGTCAGCGCCACCACTGGGCCCCCCCGCTTGCTCAGGGCCCCGGCAGCAGCTGGCACAATACTTACCTCTCCCGTGCCTCCGCTGCCGCAGTTCCGGGCTCCAGGGGGCGCCGGCGCTTCCTCTCACAGCAGCGCCGCTGAATGACGTCATCATTCAGCGGCCGGCTGTGGCACAGAGCGCGGGGACGCCGGACAGGTAAGACGTGTGTGTGTGTGTCTCTGTGTGTATGTAGTGCGGTGCTTTGTGTGTGTATGTATGTGTGTGTGTGTGTATGTGTGTGTGTATGTATGTGAGAGAGTGCTTGTGTGCTGTCTGTGTGTGATGATGGGCAGGCATTGCTGATAATGGGGAGGCATTGATGATGATGATGGGGAGAAGATGATGATAATGGGCAGGCATTGATGATAATGGGCAGGCATTGATGATGGGGAGAAGATGATGATGGGCAGGCATTGCTGATAATGGGGAGGCATTGATGATGATGGGGAGAAGATGATGATAATGGGCAGGCATTGATGATAATGGGCAGGCATTGATGATGGGGAGAAGATGATGATGGGCAGGCATTGATGATGATGGGGAGGAGATGATGATCATGATGGGCAGGCATTGCTGATAATGGGGAGGCATTGATGATGATGGGGAGAAGATGATGATGGGCAGGCATTGATGATGATGGGGAGAAGATGATGATAATGGGCAGGCATTGATGATAATGGGCAGGCATTGATGATGGGGAGAAGATGATGATGGGGAGGAGATGATGATGATGGGCAGGCATTGATGATAATGGGGAGGCCATGATGATGATGGGGAGGCAATGATGATGATAAGGAGGCAATGATGATGATGGGGAGACAATCATGATGATAATGGTGAGTCTTTCCACAGCGCCCTTTCCTGAGCCGTAACAGTGCAGAACGCAGTACAGCGCAGAGGAGAGCTCCATATTTTGTATGGAGCATTATATGGGGACCAGTATTCTGTATGGAGCATTATTTTGGGTCCAGTATTCTGTATGGAGCATTATTTTGGGTCCAGTATTCTGTATGGAGCATTATATGGGGGTGACATCCTGCATGGGGTATTATATGGGCGATGAGGGGGAGACTGTGGTGCCCATAATATTGTATGGAGGACTGTACTGTCCAGTCTGTACTGTGCGCTGTGAGGATTTGGCGGTTTTTTAGCTATTGTACAATTTACAATAGATATCAGTCATGTAATGGAAGAAAAGAAGTGTTTGGCATAGTACTATACCCATATTTCTCTGCCGTATCTGTGCATCATGAATCGTGGTCTGTGTTAAAGGGGCCCACTGAGGCTCTTTCGCCCGGGGCCCATAAAAACCTGGAGCCGGCCCTGCCTGGTTCCCACCGTAAAGCACGGAAGAGGCGGTGTGATGGTGTGGGGGTGCTTTGCTGATGACACTGTTGGGGATTTATTCAAAATTGAAGAGGTGAGCGGTCCAGCTCACCCCAAACCATCTCGATTGGGTTCAGGTCTGGTGACTGTGGATGCCAGGTCATCTGGCGTAGCACCCCAACACTCTCCTTCTTGGTCAAATAGCCCTTACACAGTCTGGAGGCGTGTTTGGGGTCATTGCCCTGTTGAAAAATAAATGATGGTCCAACTAAACGCAAACTGGATGGAATAGCATGCTGCTGCAAGATGCTGTGGTAGCCATTCTGGTTCACTATGCCTTCAATTTTGAATAAATCACCAACAGTGTCACCAGCAAAGCACCCCCACACCATCACACCACCTCCTTCATGCTTCACGGTGGGAACCAGGCATGTAGAGTCCATCCGTTCATCTTTTCTGCGTGCAAAGCAGTAATCAAAGCAAAAGGTGGCTACTTTGAAGAACCTAGAATATAAGACATATTTTCAGTTGTTTCACACTTTTTTGTAAAGTTTAATGTATAATTCCACATGTGTTAATTCATAGTTTTGATGCCTTCAGTGTCATTCTACAATTTTCACAGTCATGAAAATGCAGAAAAATCATTGAATGAGAAGGTGTGTCCAAACTTTTGGTCTGTACTGTATTTTCATGCGCTATAAATGGTAGTACAAGCACAACTCTCATATCATCTGTTCACTATGGATGGCCTGAGGACAGGTAAGAGGAGGAAGAGGAGGAGAGCATGGTCAGTCATCCTCTTGGTGAGGACACAGAAGTCTTGCCTGTTAGCAGTCTGGCACGCATGGCTGACTTTATGTTGCGCTGCCTTTCCCGTGACCCTCGCATTCTAAAAATTTTGGGTAACAGGTATTACTGGTTGGTGACACTTCTAGTCCCACGCTACAAGGAGAACTTTCAATCTCTTCTTCCAGAGGCAGACAGGTGAACTAAAATGGTGTAGCACCAGAAGGCCCTTGTTGCAAAATTATTAAATACATTTCCCTCTGAAAATGCTGATGGCAGAGTTCACAGTTCGTTGGACAACAGAAGCGTAGAGGCGGAAGAGACACAACTCCAATCCAGCGGAAGCAGGGAAACACTGGCAAAGTTTTGAGAGAGTTTTATCAGACCCTCCCATCACAATGGCCCTGAGGCGCAGGGTACTCTCACAAGGAGTGCAAAGTTTTGGAAGATGCTGAGGGAGTACCTTGCTGACCGTAACAACAACCTCCGTGATTCCTCTGTGCCTTATAGTTATTGGGTATAAAAGCTGGATACGTTGCATGAACTTGCTTTCTATGCCTTGTAGGTCCTGTCCTGCCCTGCCACTAGTGTTTTATCAGAGCGGGTTTTTAGTGCCGCTGGTGGAATTATAACTGATAAGTGCATCCGCGTGTCAACTGAAAATGCTGACAGGCTGACGCTTATAAAAATTAACAAGGGCTGGATTGTGCCAGACTTCTCTTCTTCACCGCATGATAACAGCGAAACATAACCTCCAATCCAGTGTCTATTTTTGGAAGGTATATCTCATGCACCTCTTCACACCCACACTTGGGTATATACTTCTGGATTTGGGCTATTTCATGTTATCCTCCTTCTTCTCCTTCTCCTCATCCTCATCATCCACCACAAGATCACCAGGATGAGCATGTTCTGTGATGCAACAGCCACTTTATAGTTTTGAAGGGTGTTTATGACGCCAGTAAAAAAAATGTTGACACAGTATGTTGATGTGTACCCCCCAGGGGAAAATGATTGTCAACCCATGCACTTAATGTATAGGCATTATTTGTATAGGAGACCCGCTCCTTTAAACTGGGAAAATATTTTTAAGAAGTCATCCTCCACGTCTCTTCCGACACCACCACTAGATCACCAGGGTGAAGGTGTTCCGTGATGCAACAGCCACGATATTGTTTTGAAGGCAATTGTCTATGCAGTGAAGATACGAGATATGCAGCATCTGAAACAACTATCAGTGTGTCAAGAGTGGGAGAAGAGGGTTGCATTGACAATCCAACACAATGGGCAGCACTTTGAACACATTTTATAAGTAACATAGTAACATAGTAACATAGTTATTAAGGTTGAAGGAAGACTTTAAGTCCATCTAGTTCAACCCATATCCTATCCTAACCTGTCCTAACATGTTGATCCAGAGGAAGGCAAAAAAAAACCTCAAGTGGCAAACAGTAAGCTTCACATTGGGGAAAAAAAATCCTTCCCGACTCCACATACGGCAATCAGACTAGCTCCCTGGATCAACGCAGTATCTAGGAAACTAGTGAATATAGCCTGTAATATTATACTTTTCAAGAAAGGCATCCAGTCCCTTCTTAAATTTTAGTAAGGAATCACTCATTACAACATTAGACGGCAGAGAGTTCCATAGTCTCACTGCTCTTACAGTAAAGAATCTGCATCTGTGATTATGGCTAAACCTTCTTTCCTCCAGACGTAGAGGATGCCCCATTGTCCCCGTCACAGGTCTAAGAGTAAAAAGATCATTAGAAAGGTCTTTGTACTGTCCCCTCATATATTTATACATTGTAATAAGATCACCCCTAAGCCTTCATTTTTCCAAACTAAATAACCCCAAGTGTAATAACCTGTCTTGGTATTGCAGACCCCTCAGTTCTCTAATAACCTTGGTCGCTTTTCTCTGCACCCGCTCCAGTTCAGCTATGTCTTTCTTATACACCGGAGACCAGAACTGCACACAGTATTCTAAGTGTGGTTGCACCAGTGACTTGTATAGAGGTAAAATTATGTTCTCCTCATGAGCATCTATGCCTCTTTTAATGCATCCCATTATTTTATTTGCCTTGGCAGCAGCTGCCTGACATTGGCCACTAAATGTGAGTTTGTCATCCACCCATCCACCCAGGTCTTTTTCAGTGACAGTTTTGCCCAGTGTTTTACAATTAAGCACATAATTATACATCTTGTTTGTTCTACCCAAGTGCATGACCTTACATTTATCCCCATTAACCCCTTTATGTCCAATGACGTGCACAGTCCGTCATGGCCGGGTGTCAGTTCCGTCACCAGGACGGACTGTGCACGTCATGCCTTTGATCTACCACTGCGTGTAAACACGCAGTGGTAGATCAGTGCCGACAGCTGTCACAGACAGCTGACAGGCACGGCAAGTGGTGCGGGGACCTTTGCCGTCGGTCCCCGCACCTACAGCGCTGTGCTTGGTCAGTCAATCTGACTGACCAAACACAGCAGCGATCGCGCAGGAGAAGCTGAAATTTCAGCTTCTCCAGCGCGATCAGTGCAGGAGCAGGCGCTGCAGTGGCCAGGCTTCCTGCGCTGACAGCCAGGAGCGGAGCCCCCACCGCCCCTGGCTGTTAACCCCCTGACTGGTACGATCGAGCGCGATCGCAGCGCTCAGGGGGGGAGGCAGAGGGTCGGGAGCTCCCTCTGCCTCAGATCGGCGCCCTGCAATGTTTTTGCAGGGCCCGATCTCTGCCTTGATAACCCGGGGGTTGTCATGACAACCTCCGGGTCATCTAGCTACGGAAAGCTGCTGTGATCATGCTCACAGCAGCTTTCCCCATAGGTACAATGCATTGCAATGCTGGAGCATTGCAATGCATTGTAACTGCAATAAAAAGTAAAAAAAGTGAAAGTCCCATAAAGGGACAAGTTAAAAAAAAAATCATTTTTTAAAAAAAATTGTAAAAAAAAATATTAAAAAATAATTTTAAAAAAATCCCCTAAAAAATACACATTTTTATGTAATAAAAAAATAAAAACAAAAAAATACACATGTTTGGTATCGCCACATCTGTAAAAATCCCATCTATAAAAGCGTAACCCTAGTTAACCCCTTCAGTGAAAGCCGTAAAAAAAACACAAAAAAGTAGTAAATTATACTTTTTCCAAGCGGTATCATCATACCGCTTGGAAAAAGTGCAATAACACGCGATCAAAAAGTCAGATATAAATAATCATGGTACCGCTGAAAACGTCATCTTGTCCCACAAAAAACAAGCCGCTATACAGCATCATCAGCGAAAAAATAAAAAAGTTATAGCTCACGGAATAAACTGATGCAAAAATAATTATTTTTTCTATAAAATTTTTTATTGTGTAAAAAACGCCAAAACATAAAAAAAATATATAAATGAGGTATCGCTGTAATCGCAGTGACCCAAAAAATAAAGCTGCTTTATCAATTTTACCACACACGGAACGGAGGAGAAAAAAAAAAATCCTGAATTGCTGGTTTTTGTTCATTCTGCTTCCCACAAAAATCGGAATAGGAAGCGATCAAAAAACGTTATGTGCCCGAATATGGTGCCAATAAAAACGTCAGCTCGACCCGCAAAAAATAAGCCCACAGATAACTCTGTCGGCCGAAATATGGAAAAATTATAGCTCTCAAAATACGGCGATGCAAAAATTTCTTACAAAAAATTATTCCAAAAAAAAGCATCTTTTAGTGTGTGACCGAAGCTAAACATGAAAAAAGGGTGTAAATCTGGTATCGTTGTAATCGCACCGATCCGAGGAATAAAGTCGCCTAATCACTAATACCGCACGAGGAACGGCGCAAAAAAGAAAACCAATTCTTCACCTTTTGTGGATTTGTTCATTGTGCCTCCCAAAGATTGCAGTAAGGCGATCACAGTGGTTCCCCCACATATGGGGTACCAGCGTACTCATGACAAAATGCACAATAGCTTTTGGGGTCCTATTTCTCCTGTTACCCTTAGAAAAATAAAAATTTGGGGGCAAAAAGGTCATTTTTGTGGAAAAAAATATGATTTTTTTTATTTTCACGGCTCTACGTTATAAACTTCTGTGAAGCCCTTGGGGTTCAAAGTGCTGATCATACATCTAGATAAGTTCCTTGGGGGGTCTAGTTTGCAAAATGGGGTCATTTGTGGGGGGTTTCTACAAGTGTTGAGCGATACGATACCGCAAGTATCGGGTATCGGCCGATATTAGCTCTATCGGCCTTTCGAAACTTTGTTTCGATATTTCCATATATCGTATACCGGAATCGGAAGTTCCCATAATTCTTTGAGAGGCAATGTGATTTTAGTCAGCCAATGAGGAATCCTAAGAAGTGTGGGCACATCCTGTACTGCTGCGGTCATGTTAACTAATGGCATGGCTGTGATTGGATGCTGAAATGATGTCAGAATGCACTATAAAAGGCGCCGCCGCCATTTTAGCGTCACTGTGCTGTGAATTCAGTTAGGGACAGAACGCTGCTGTGCTGACTCTGAGGGACAGTTAGAGATTGCGATTTAGTGTAGTGTGCTTTAGGCAGGCTAGCACCAACCGCTGTGTAAAGCTTCCTTTTGCCTGCAGTGTTGTTTTAACAGCTCTGCAAGGTGTGTGTGAGTGCAGGTGATGCTGCAGTTTGCTCTGCATGCAACGCTGTCTGTAGGCATCTGCACGTGTCACTCACAGACTCTTTTTTTTTTCTTCAGTGCAATTCTTGCTGCTCCATGCAATTTAAATTTTAGTGTGACGCGCTTCCATCCGTATCCAATACATTGGTTGCAAACACTATAGAAGTAGACAAAGGAGTAGCCTTTCACAGATTGTGAACAGTTGTGTTTCAGTGTTCACTTCAGTCTGTGTTTTTTATTTTTTGAGTGCACATCACGCTCCAGTTACTTGTTCAAGCACTGCTGCTTGTACTCTGCTGAGCGTGTCTCAGTGCCTCATCCTTTTCATTTCTCTCCAATTGGTTCTGCTACATTCCATTTAAAATAAATATAATCTATTAGTGTGACGCGCTTCCATCCGTATCCAATACATTGGTTGCAAACACTATAGAAGTAGACAAAGGAGTAGCCTTTCACAGATTGTGAACAGTTGTGTTTCAGTGTTCACTTCAGTCTCTGCGTAATAACCACACTGAGGCCTTATAACTTTTCTGACTTTCTTTATCAATCTACCAAGATGAAGAAGTCAGTGAGTAAGGCACGTGGTCGTGGCCGTGGAGTTTCAGCAGGGAGAGGACGTGGGGATTCTGTGGCTGCTGCCGCCCTCAGTGACACAGCATCCACCATTTATCCCCGTGAACGTTCCTTTATGCGCACTTTGGTAGGAGCTCGGCGTGCCCCCCTGCTGCGGAAAGAACAAATTGAAGCCGTTGTTGGTTGGATGGCAGCCAATGCATCGACTTCAATTCCTTCCACCTCCTTTTTAGGAACACAACACTGTTGAGCAACCATCTGTCTGTTCACCGCCTGTCAAATTGGCCAGGCAGTCAGAGAGTTCTGTACAGGAGCCAGCTGAGTCTCTGCTTCTGTTCTCAGAATCTGTTGGCTCGCAAACACGGGCACAGGCAAGCAGCATTCTGCAATTTGAAGAAGAGGGAGTATGCAGTGATGTGCAACAGCTGTGTCTCTCTCAATCTGAAGAGGCGGGTGAGCCAGTGCCGATGGACAGCACACCGCAGAACGCATCTCATGATGATGATGAGACTCAGGTGCCAGGTTTTGTGGAGCATGGTGCTGCCCAGACCATCCAACAGCAGCAGGTTTGGAAGAGGGTAGTGGAGATGATGAAGTCCGAGACCCAACATGGCGTGAGCAACAGGAAGGTGGTGGGAGCAGCTCTGAGGAAGAGATTGGCCCAACGGTACAAAGAGGAGGGAGAGGTAGGCTGCAGACTCACTTGCCTGTAGCCTCCAGTTTGGCACGTGTTGGGAGCAGTTCTCTTACAAATGTCAAAATTGGCGCTCCCATGACTTGCACTGCGTGGTCCTTTTTTGACAGACTTGTAGATGATATTTGCTATGTTCAATGCAAGCTGTGTAAGCAAAAAGTTAAAAGAGGTAAAACCTAACCTGAATACCACAAATATGTGGAAACATGTACGGACAAAGCACGTAGCTGAGTTACAAAGACACACTGGAGATGTAGGCCAACCTACAGCAGCACCTACATCTTCAGGTCGTGTTGGAGCCTCTACCTCTAGCTCACACACACCTGGTTCGGCTTCCTCACAGGATCTCCATGGAAGAACCTCGGTCACTGTTGTCCATAGACAAACTGTTATTCCACCCACAGCAGCAAGTTCACAGTCATCGTCACACTCCCAGACCACAAAACAGCCATCGGTACCACAGGCATGGGATAAAAGACGGCCATACTCGGCAAACCATCCACGAGCACAGGCTCTGAATGCTGGCATTGCAAAACTCCTGTCCCTTGAAATGCTGTCATTCAGGCTGGTGGAGACTGACAGTTTCAGGAACTTAATGACATTGGCAGTCCCACAATATAATGTGCCAAGCCGATTTTATTTCAGCAGGCAAGCCGTCCCTGCTCTGTAAAAACATGTCGAGGGAAACATTAAACATGCGCTACTAAACGCCGTCAGTAGCAGGGTCCACCTGACCACCGATGCGTGGACCAGTACCCATGGCCAGGGACGATACCTTTCCCTCACTGCCCATTGGGTCAATGTTGTGGAGCCGGGTACAGATCTTGCCAGTGGCGCTGTACGTGTTCTGCCAACTCCAAGGATTGCAGGAATCCAGTCTGTACACATTGATTCCTCCTCCTACTCCAGTTCCTCAGAATCATCGCTGCACGAGCCGTCACGGTATACCTCCACATGGACCCGTGAACGCTTACCTGTTGCGACCGATATGAGCACAGCCGTGGCCAAACGTCAACAGGCCGTCCTGAAATTAATTTCCATGGGGAATCGAAGCCACACAGCGCAGGAGCTCTGGGATGCCATCAAGCAGGAGAGCGACGTGTGGTTTTTGTCAGCTAATCTCCAGCCAGGCTTGGTAGTGTGTGACAATGGCCGAAATCTGGTGGCAGCTCTGGGCCTTGGCAACCTCACTCACATACCATGTCTGGCACATGTGCTCAACTTGGTCGTGCAGAGTTTTTTGAGGGACTATCCGGATCTTGATGCACTGCTGCACAAGGTCCGCCTAGAGTGCGCTCACTTGCGGCGTTCCAGCATGGCCAGATCGCGCATTGCAGCTCTGCAAGTCAGATTTCACCTTCCTGAACATCGCATCATATGTGACGTACCCACCAGGTGGAATTCCACGTTACATATGTTGGAGAGGTTGTGTGAGCAGCAGCCAGCAGTAATGGAGTATCAGCTGCAACAGGCGCAATCAACTCGCAATTTGCGCCGTTCACACTTCACCACTACTGAGTGGGCCTCTATGAAGGACA
>JARQOD010000003.1:481035185-481179169 GCA_033576555.1 Oophaga sylvatica | reverse complement strand
CTGAAAGCACTAAAGGAAGAGGTTTTGGAAGAGGTGGAGGATGAGGAGTCACAAATTCAATTACATTCAGGACAGTCAGTGCAACGTGGTTCCTCACAAAGGGCTTGGCAGGGCTCACTTTGTGAGGAGGATGAGGAGGAGGAGGAGTCAATGGAGGAGGAAGAAATCCCTACAGAGGGAGGTACACAACGCTCTAGTCAGTATGTAGAGCGAGGGTGGGGTGATGCAGAGGAGGCAGAGATGACGCCTCTTCCAGAGGACAGCCTTTGTTGGCCAGTTGGGAGTCTGCAGCACATGGTTGATTTCATGCTTCAGTGCCTGAGAAACGACCGCCGCATCGCCCACATTCTCACCACGTCAGATTATTGGGTGTACACCCTCCTAGACCCTCGCTACCGGGACAACTTACAAACCCTCATCACACCGGTGAACCGGGACCGTAAAATGCAGGAGTACCAAGACACACTGGTGCAATCCATACTGTTGTACATTCCAGCCGAGAGAGCTGCTGCTGCTACTGCTTTACAAAGCAGCTCTGTGCGTCGAGGCAGTGTAGACACCTCTACAACAAGAGGGAGCACAAGCAGCGCCTCTGCACAGGGCAAGAGCTGTATGTTACAAATGTGGCGAAGTTTTGTGACAGCGCCAGCAAGGTCTACACCATCCGAGACGGCTCCAGTCACCAGGAAGAAACGTTTCCGTAAGATGGTGACAGACTACTTGGCTTTCCCTCTAAGTGTACTCCCAGATGCCTCTTCCCCTTTCAAATTTTGGGTCTCTAAGCTGGATACATGGCCAGAGCTTAGCCAGTATGCATTGGAGGTGCTGGCTTGCCCTGCTGCCAGTGTATTATCTGAGCGCGTCTTTAGTGCTGCAGGTGGTGTAGTAACAGACCGTCACATGCGACTATCCTCAGAGAATGTAGACCGGCTTACTTTTCTGAAAATGAACAAGGCATGGATCTCACCTGAATTTGCCTGTCCGTTTTCAGATTAAATAACTGTTTGGCAACGTTTTCCATGTCTCCTGTTATGTTCATCTTTCTACCACCTGAACTCTACTCCCTGGGCTACAACACCACCATTTGTTGCTCGTAAGTAATTCGCAGGGGTACTGACTCCTGGCCAGCCTGGTTACAGCACCACAGCTGTTTCCTGGCAGTGTGAACGTCAATTATCCTCCAATAAGTTGTGCTGTCGTGTTGCATTCGGGTTAGCCGACTCTATGGTGCCTGCAGTTTAGGTGATTCCTATGTGTGCTGTGGGATATGTAAATAAAGGCTGTTTCCATTGTGACAATAGGACAAGCACCCACTGTAGGACTGTGTGATTCGGTAACTGCGGACGGCTTGCGTCCTGTCAACTTACATTTTCATGGCTGCGTTCTGCTACCCGTCCGGGGTCCAGTACCGTCAACTGGTTCTCCCCAGTGCCTTTGGCCTAGGTGCCTCCATCTCCGTATCCGAGTTCCACCAACGTCTGCTGGTCCTTGGTAGTGCTTTGGAGCACAGGTACCTCCTGCTTAGTAACCGTGTCACAGTAACGTCAGCTGGTACTCGGTTGTGACATTGCCTCTTTTCCATCTGCTACCCGTCCGGGGTCCAGTACCGTCAACTGGTTCTCCCCAGTGACTTTGGCCTAGGTGCCTCCATCTCCGTATCCGAGTTCCACCAACATCTGTTGGTCCTTGGTAGTGCTTTGGAGCACAGGTACCTCCTGCTTAGTAACCGTGTCACAGTAACGTCAGCTGGTACTCGGTTGTGACATTGCCTCTTTTCCTTCTGCTACCCGTCCGGGGTCCAGTACCGTCAACTGGTTCTCCCCAGTGCCTTTGGCCTAGGTGCCTCCATCTCCGTATCCGAGTTCCAGCAACGTCTGCTGGTCCTTGGTAGTGCTTTGGAGCACAGGTACCTCCTGCTTAGTAACCGTGTCACAGTAACGTCAGCTGGTACTCGGTTGTGACATTGCCTCTTTTCCTTCTGCTACCCGTCCGGGGTCCAGTACCGTCAACTGGTTCTCCCAGTGCCTTTGGCCTAGGTGCCTCCATCTCCGTTTCTGAGTTCCACCAACGTCTGCTGGTCCTTGGTAGTGCTTTGGAGCACAGGTACCTCCTGCTTAGTAACCGTGTCACAGTAACGTCAGCTGGTACTCGGTTGTGACATTGCCTCTTTTCCTTCTGCTACCCGTCCGGGGTCCAGTACCGTCAACTGGTTCTCCCCAGTGCCTTTGGCCTAGGTGCCTCCATCTCCGTATCCGAGTTCCAGCAACGTCTGCTGGTCCTTGGTAGTGCTTTGGAGCACAGGTACCTCCTGCTTAGTAACCGTGTCACAGTAACGTCAGCTGGTACTCGGTTGTGACATTGCCTCTTTTCCTTCTGCTACCCGTCCGGAGTCCAGTACCGTTAACTGGTTCTCCCCAGTGCCTTTGGCCTAGGTGCCTCCATCTCCGTATCCGAGTTTCACCAACGTCTGCTGGTTAGTGTTGAGCGATACGATACTGCAAATATCGGGTATCGGCCGATATTAGCTGTATCGGGCTTTCGATTCCGATTACCGATATTTTTGTCATATCGGATGCCGGAATCGGATTTGTCACTGTCACTGTGAGTGTCCGTCGGTCGGGTCTGTCAGGAGTCAGCGGCACTTACCTGGCAGAAGATCTCCGGCGGTCACGTCCTGGACTGATTGATGGCCGCCATTATCTTCTCCCTGGCGGTCACATGCAGTTTTTTGCGATAACTGCAGTGACTGCTGGGTTTCTGAGTTCCACCAACGTCTGCTGGTCCTTGGTAGTGCTTTGGAGCACAGGTACCTCCTGCTTAGTAACCGTGTCACAGTAACGTCAGCTGGTACTCGGTTGTGACATTGCCTCTTTTCCTTCTGCTGCCCCTCCGGGTTCCAGCACAGTCAGCTGGTCCTCGTTACTTCCATTGTCTCTTGCTCCATCTGATACCCGTCCGGGTTCCAGTAACGTCAGCTGGTTCTCGGAAATTAGACGACCTTAAAGACCACCCAGAAGAAGATGACGACAACAAGGACGACGATCATGAAGCCAACCAGCCTGAACACCATCACAAAGAAAAAATAAAAGATTACCCAGAAGAAGATCACCAACAGGACAAAGAAGGTTAAGACAAACTACAAGATACAGAACAAGAGACAGAAGAACAATAAGCAGAAGATCAAAAAGCAGAAGAACATGAAGTATAAGACCAAAATGAAGAGCAAAATATATGCTCTATATTCTAAGCAGAAGAAGACTAAGCAGTGTATGGGGTTGAGTCCGTTCCTCCTCGTGGTGCCCCTGGAAAATACCTGCTTCTGCAGGCTAAACTGAACACGGACAAATACTGTTGTAATTTAAATCTTTTGTGACAGCAAGAACGGAAGGATGAACAATTCATACTTTTACAGATTACAAGTACAGGAATCTCTGTCACAAATAAGAATATGATGAAGAAGATGAAGAGGAAGAAGATGAAGAATTTGAATATGAAGAAGATTAATAGTTTAATAATAACAATATGAGTAATGTAAACAAAAACATGAATAGCAAGAAGTTTAAGAAGAAGATTAAGAAGGTGAAGATGAAGAATAATTTGATGAGAAAGATGATGCTGCTGAATATTATGAAGGAGAAAGTGTGGCACTGGCAAAAGTTAAAAAGGTGAAGAGCATGGAAGTTGTGAAACATACATATTTGCCAAAATAGAAAAAAGGTTAACAACATTGTCAATTTGTTCGTCAATCCAAATGTATTTCCAAAAAAATATATATTAATGCTATTCCAATGCATTGGGTTAAACATGTATGCCTTTATTGTCTCCTCAACCTCCCCAATACATTCTACATTACTCTTTGTTGTTTTCCTTCATGTACAATTAACCAACAAGGCAAGAATGGGTTTTTTTAATGTCGATATTTGGCTCCCATAGACTTACATGGGACTTCCGGTATTGGAATCGGATATCGCCGATATTTAGTGATATCGGCGATACCATTCCGATCCGATATTTTTAGATATCGAGCAGTATCGCTCAACACTAGTTTCTACTGTTTAGGCACATCAGGGCTCTCCAAGAGCGACATGACACCAGCAGACCATTCCATCAAAGTCTGCATTTAAAAACGGTACTCCTTCCCTTCCGATCTCTGCCATGGGTCAAAATAGTGTTCCCCCCACATATGGGATATCAGCGTACTCAGGACAAATTGAACAATAGCTTTTGGGGTCCTATTTCTCCTGTTACCCTTATAAAAATAAAAATTTGGGGCAAAAAGATTATTTTTGTGGAAAAAAATATGATTTTTTCATTTTCATGGCTCTACGTTATAAACTTCTGTGAAGCACTTGGGGTTCAAAGTGCTCACCACACATCTAGATATGTTCCTTGGGGGTCTAGTTTCCAAAATGGAGTCACTTGTGGGGAATTTCTACTGTTTAGGCACATCAGGGGCTCTCCAAACGTGACATGACACGCGCAGACCATTCCATCAAAGTCTGCATTCGAAAAAGGCGCTCCTTCCCTTTCGAGCTCTGCCATGCGTCAAAATAGTGGTTTACCCCCACATATGGGGTATCAGCGTACTCAGGACAAATTGCACAATAACTTTTGGGGTCCTGTTACCCTTTGGAAAATAACAATTGGGGTGGAAAGATCAATTTTGTGGAACAGATATGATTTTTTAATTTTACTGCTCTACGTTATAACCTTCTGTGAAGCCCTTGGGGTTCAAAGCTCTCACCACACATCTAGATAAGTTCCTTGGGGGGTCTAGTTTCCAAAATGGGGTCACTTGTGGGGGTTTCTACTGTTTAGGCACACAGGGGCTCTCCAAATACGACATGGCGTCCAATCTCAATTCCAGCCAAAAAAGTCAAATGGCGCTGCTTCCCTTCCGAGCTCTGCCATGCGCCCAAATAGTGGCTTACCCCCACATATGGGGTATCAGCGTACTCAGGACTAATTGCACAATAACTTTTGGGGTCCTTTTATCCTTTGGAAAATAAAAATTGGGATGGAAATGCGACATGGCGTCCAATCTCAATTCCAGCCAAAAAAGTCAAATGGCGCTGCTTCCCTTCCAAGCTCTGCCATGCGCCCACACAAGGGGTATCGGTGTACTCTGGAGAAATTGTACAACAAATATTGTGGTTCATTTTCTCCTAATACCCTTGACAAAATTTAAAAAAATTGTGTCGAAAGAAAAATTTTGGGAAAAAAAGTTAAATGTTCATTTTTTCCTTCCACATTGCTTCAATTCTTGTGAAGTACCTGAAAGGTTAATAAACTTCTTGAATGTGGCTTTGAACACGTTGAGGGGTGCAGTTTTTAGAATGGTGTCACTTTTGGGTATTTTCTGTCATATTGACCCCTCAAATTCACTTCAAATGTGAGGTGGCCCCTAAAAAAAATGGTTTTGTAAATTTTGTTGGAAAAATGAGAAATTGCTGGTCAACTTTTAACACTTATAACTTCCTAACAAAAAAAAATTTTGGTTCCAAAATTGTGCTGATGTAAAGTAGACATGTGGGAAATGTTATTTATTAACTAATTTTTGTGACATATCTCTCTGATTTAATGGCATAAAAATTAAAAGTTTGAAAATTGCAAAATTTTCAAAATTTTTGCCATATTTCCGTTTTTTTCATAAATAAACGCAAGTTATATTGAAGAAATTTTACCACTATCATGAAGTACAATATTGATAGAGACACCTCGAGCACACTAAAGATGGTCTCAAAAAATTAGCAAGAGTATATGATATTCATTAAAGAAATATTTATTTGAGCATTCCAATGAAGTTCCAAATGCAAACAAAAATATATGAAGGATTCAAAACCCCAACGTTTCGGCCGAATTGGCCTTCATCCGGGGGTACATTCTGTTCAGACAAATGAAATAAGTAAATTAACAGTAATGTAACACATTAAGGGACCATATATAGAACATGATAAATTATAATTATGTAAATTATATCTATGCAAGGTATTTCTAAAGAACATCTGCACATGGGTACATCAAAACAATAATATTATACTCTTGAAACTCAATAATGGAATATAAACCAAACGGTAATATTATGGCAATCAATATAAATGTGGCAGTATTACTAGGATACACGGGCAGATATGCCCTTTCAGAATATAGCACATACATCGGAATGCTACTATACATATGATTATAAAAAGACATTTTATCGTATTTCATATTTACTTATCATAGGAAAACCGCATAAATGTTTGTTATAAACATATGAAGAAAAGAGGTGGGGGAAAAAAAAAAAAAGGCAAGACATAATGATGTGTGCCTAAATATATGATCCATGAGTGATCAGGACTTGAGAGCAAGCTTATAAGGCTATATAATACGTGGGAAGGAGAACCGGTCATCCGCGGCCAATTAATAAACCAAACGGGGAAACAAACACATGGGAACGTGATAACAATAATGAGGGAGCCGGTAAAGATGCATGATTACCTGCAATGATGCAGCGGTAGGTGCGCAGTAAACTCCGGGAGTGCTCTGTGCCTGTGGTGCTCGGGGCACTTCTTATACGTGCGGTGCAGCGTGTCACGAGTGACGGGATCGAAAGTGAAACTTCCTGTCTCGGTCATGTGATTTATGACCGCAAGTGAGATAAGCTGAGTCGGTCGTAAAAAGGCTGCTGTAATGTATGTAGTACAGTTCATATAGCGTCTTGTGCTTGGGTGCGATGAAAACACAGGAGTCACAGGTTTGATATAGAAAAGTCCTGTATTACTTCATACAAGTTGGCAGAAATAGTCACACAGTTTGCAGACACAGAAACAGGAGACACAGCAGGCCAGAGTAATCCAAGCTCAGCAATCACTCTCCAATACAGATTCAGGATCTTCTTCTCTGTTACCGTAAGTCCATGCAAACGTGGGTCTTTCAAAGAGCAGGGTTCAGAGTCCACAAGTGCTTCAGAGTTCCTCAGTAGGAATAGCTGGAGTACAAGGTCCAAGGCTTACAGGAGTCAAGTCACAGGTTCACTGCAGGCTAGATTCTGAAGCACTGATTGCTCAGCTGTGGCTGCTTAAGAAGCAAAGGAGAGAATCAGGGCGGGAACATGCAAGCTGGAAACTCCATTTTGACTGAGGGCAAGATAGCGGCAGCAAGACAGAAAGTAAAATGGCTGACGAACAAACTGAGTTTCAGGAATATATACATAGAACCTTACATTACTCCCCCCTTAAGGACAACCTCCAGATGACCTCAGACCAGGCTTGTGTGGGTACCTCTGATGAAACTGACGGAGCAAGCGAGGAGCATTAACGTTATTGACCGGTTCCCATGAGTTGTCCTCCACTGGGTAGCCCTGCCATTTAATCAGATATTGTAACTGATTTCTATACAACCTGGAATCTAAAATCCTTTCCACCACAAATTCTTCCTGACCATCGACTAGCACTGGGTCAGGGCAAGGAGAGGAACGTCCAGGAAACGTATTGGGTGTCGCAGCCTTTAGTAGGGATACATGAAAGACAGGGTGGATTCTCATAGTTCTGGGCAGTTGAAGACGACAAGCAACGGCACTTATAATTTTACTGATTTTATAGGGTCCAATGTACTTATGTCCCAACTTAGACGATGGAATCCTTAACTTAAGATTTCTGGTTGACAGCCAGACCAAGTCTCCTACCTTGAAAGCTGGTGCAGGTTTACGAAATTTATCTGCTGCTTTCTTGTACCTTTCTTGAGCCAATTCCAGATTTTCCTTTAGAAGATCCATATTCTTCTGTAAAGACGTGATTCTTTCAGCCACTGCTGGTAAAGGCGATTCTATGGGAAATCGTGGTAGAATGTTAGGATGATAACCTAGATTAGAGTAAAAAGGAGACTGTTTAGTGGAGGCACTCTGAGAGTTGTTATACGAGAACTCAGCTAATGGAAGTAGATCCACCCAATCATCCTGTAGGTGGCAGATAAAGCAGCGGAGATACTGCTCCAGGGTTTGATTGGTTCGTTCGGTCTGTCCATTAGTCTGGGGATGAAAAGCAGAAGAAAGGTTTACTTTAATGTCCAATGCTGCACAGAAATTTTGCCAAAACCTAGAAGTGAATTGCACCCCTCGATCCGAAATAACCTCATCCGGTACTCCATGTAAGCGAAACACATCTTTAATCATCAAATCTGATGTCTGTTTTGCAGTGGGTAAGCCGACACAAGGGATAAAATGAGCTGCCTTTGTTAGACGGTCAACCACCACTAGAATGGTGTTCTTCCCCTGAGAGGTTGGTAACTCCACAATGAAGTCCATAGAAATGGATCCCCACGGGCGGGACGGGGTGGGAAGAGGCTGTAACAGACCAGTTGGTGAGGAGCGAGGTGTTTTGCATCTTGCACAGACCTCACATGAAGTGACATAATTCAAAACATCCTTCCTGCAAGTGGGCCACCAAAAGAAACGAGAAAGAAATTCCTGTGTCTTTAGAATTCCTCTATGCCCAGCTATCTTGGAATCGTGAATGAGTTGCAATACTCTTAATCTGACTGTTTCAGGAATATACAGACGTTGTCCCTGAATCCACACACCATTCTTAAAGACAAGACTTACGTCCCTTGGGGGTTGTGCCAAAAAGGAATCCGCATGGTATGCTTCCTTGATGTCCTTAAGTAGTTCTTGATTATGAATTACTCCTAGGAATCTAGAGTCAGGAAGAATAGTCTTAGGAGGAGTAATTGGACGTGTCTCTGCTGAGTAAATCCTAGAGAGTGCATCAGCCTTTCCATTGCGCGATCCTGGTCTATAAGAGATGATAAAATTAAATTGGTTTAAGAAAAGATTCCAGCGAGCCTGGCGAGGAGTCAGGCACTTAGCCGACCTGATAAACTCAAGGTTACGATGGTCTGTCAGGACGACTATTTGCTGTGCAGCTCCCTGAAGAAGGTGTCTCCATTCTTTGAAGGCGGCAATAATGGCCAACAACTCTCTATTGCCCACATCGTAGTTCCTCTCAGCCGAAGACAACTGCTGGGAAAAGAAGGCACAGGGATGCAAGACATTCTTCTCACCTGTTCTCTGAGAGAGTATAGCTCCAACGGCACAGTCTGAAGCATCCACCTCTATTATGAAGGCAAGCTCGGGGTTGGGATGTACTAGGATAGGTGCAGTGGTAAATTTATCTTTTAGACGGGAAAATGCTTCCTGGGCTTGGGGAGTCCAGGAAAACCTAGACTCTTTCCGGGTAAGTTGAGTGATAGGTGACACTACCTCAGAGAAATTTCTAATGAAACGTCTATAGAAGTTGGCAAACCCGATGAAGCGCTGTACCTCCTTCACATTTCTAGAACTTGGCCAATCCTTGATGGCTTGGGTTTTGCTTCCATCCATACTAATTCCTTGTGTAGACAGTACATACCCCAGAAATTGAATTTCGGTCCTATGGAATTCACACTTTTCAAGTTTGATGTAAAGATGATTTTGTCTTAGACGTTCCAAGACCATTCTCACATGTCCATGATGTTCCTCTGTGGAGTTAGAAAAAATTAGAATATCATCCAAATAAATTACCACGAATGTATCTAGGAGATCCCTGAAGATGTCATTCACCAAGTGTTGGAAAGTGGCTGGGGCGGTACTCAGACCAAAAGGCATAACTAGATATTCAAAGTGTCCATAGCGTGACCTGAATGCAGTCTTCCATTCATCCCCAGGTCTAATACGGACTAAGTTATAGGCCCCACGAAGATCTAGTTTAGAAAAAATTTTGGCATGTCGCACTCTCTCCAATAACTCAGGGATTAAAGGCAATGGATAACGGTTTCTAATAGTAACCTTATTGAGTTCCCTATAGTCTACGCATGGTCTCAGAGATCCATCTTTCTTCTTTACAAAGAAGATGGGTGCACCTGCAGGAGATGAAGAGGGGCGTATGAAGCCCTTGGCTAGATTTTCATCTATGTAATCCTTTAAAGCCTTTAGCTCGGGCCCCGCCAGGGGGTAGATCTTACCAAAAGGTATCTCTGCTCCAGGCAATAATTCAATTGGACAATCATATGGACGGTGAGGAGGAAGCTGGTCAGCGTTCTTCTTGTCACATAAATCCACATAGTCCTGGTATACAGCTGGTAGTTCAGGGACTGACATGATTCCTTTAGGAACAGAGCAAGCTGAAACTTTTGGACTCATCTGTTTCTCTGGAAAGTGTAATTCCTTGGTCTCCCAGTTAATGGTAGGATTCTGAGCCTGCAGCCATGGTAGCCCTAGAATAATGTGAAAGTGGGGAGAAGAGATAAGCATAAAGGACAGTTTCTCTTGATGATCTTTACCCATAAGAACCCTCAAAGGCTCTGTTTCCTGATCCACTGGTCCAGAGGTCAGCAGGGAGCCATCCACAGTTTCCATCTGTACTGAAGTAGCCTTCTTCACTGAACGTATTCCCTGTTTCAGAGCAAAGGAGACATCCATAAAATTTCCACTTGCCCCTGAGTCGATCATAGCAGAGCTAGACACCCAAGCTGAGTCAACCCAGAGTTTGATGGAAAGAAAGCAATGAGAATTGTTTTTCTTACAACTCAGCTGGGACACCGCTGAGGAAACTTGAAAAATGGCAGCGTTTACACAGTCAACGTCCTCAGAGGTAACGGAGTTTAAGTCCGAGAAATCAAGATCTGTTGCTGCAGATCTCTCTGGAGCCTGAGGCTCGGACCTGACAGATCCCCTCTCGCAACACTCACAATGAATGAGTGCTGCAGTAGTCTTACGAGAACGGCTGGGGCAGTTTATAATGAAGTGCCCTGACTTACCACAATAGAAACATAGATTCTCCTTAAAACGATGTTCCTTGCGTGCATCACTAACCCGTCGTTGTAAAGAGTCTACCTGCATGGGTTCAGGTTCCCGTGTAATCCTACTCAAAGGTTCCTTAGCTGGAGAGGAAGGTAGGAAAAGGTTAGTACGATTGCTTTCGAACCATCTCTCTTGCCTGCATTCAGTCAGACGAGTATCAATACGGATGCAGTAGTTAATAAAGTCACCTAACGCAGTGGGAGGGTCGGCACGAGCAAGTTCATCCTTAATCAGTGGAGATAACCCCTTTCGAAAAATAGATTTTTTGGCGGAACTGTCCCAGGTGGTATCAAGGGCCCATCTCCTGAAATCCAAGGCATATTCAGCTACCGAGTGCTTACCTTGGCGCAAAGCTAACATGGCTGCTTCAGCTGTTGCACCTCGATTGGGGTCATCAAACACCTGCCCCATAGCTGAAATAAAATCATCAAGGTGATTCAAACAATCATCCTCAGTCTCAATCAGAGGGTTTGCCCACATTAAAGCCTTGTTGGTAAGCAACATAATTATAGTAAGCACCTTAGATCGTTCAGTGGGAAATTGTGAAGCATGTGCAGAAAAAAAAAGATTGCATTGATTAATAAATCCCCTGAATTTCTCACGTTCACCGCCAAAACGAAAAGGGGGCAACTTGGGAATCCCAGCACTCGGGGCTACGGCAGGAGCCTGGACTCGCCCCTCTAGAACCTCAATCCTGGCTCGCAAATCCTGGGTAGTCTGTCCAACCACTTGCAAATTGTGATTATTGAGGTCCTGTAGATTTGTAAAACGGGTCTTTATATTCTGCAAATCTGCAAGGATATTATCAGTCACTCCGCAAAGTTCCTTTATGCGGGCCTCCATTTTCCAGATCTTTTAAGACAGGATTACTGGAAGAAGAGGAGAGAAAAAAAAAACAATAGTGTTCACCTGTGGCAACACTGCAGAGAGAAAAAAAAATTAAGGGAACTGCTCACCTGGAATGGTTGTGAGAAGTCACAACCACTATCATCACAGAAAGTTTCAACCAGACATCTGATATCCAGAGTTACAGCAGACAAAAAAGAGAAAAGAAAGGAAAAAAAAAAAACAATGGTGTTTACCTGTGGTAACACTGCAAAAAGAAAAAACTTAAGGGAATTGCTCACCTGGAATGGTTGTGAGAAGTCACAACCACTGTCATCACAGAAAGTACAACCGGACGTCTGATATCCACAGTACAGCAGACACAGCCTTCCAGACCCAGCAGACACTAACGTTTTGGCTTCAGAATCTTGTAATGTATGTAGTACAGTTCATATAGCGTCTTGTGCTTGGGTGCGATGAAAACACAGGAGTCACAGGTTTGATATAGAAAAGTCCTGTATTACTTCATACAAGTTGGCAGAAATAGTCACACAGTTTGCAGACACAGAAACAGGAGACACAGCAGGCCAGAGTAATCCAAGCTCAGCAATCACTCTCCAATACAGATTCAGGATCTTCTTCTCTGTTACCGTAAGTCCATGCAAACGTGGGTCTTTCAAAGAGCAGGGTTCAGAGTCCACAAGTGCTTCAGAGTTCCTCAGTAGGAATAGCTGGAGTAGAAGGTCCAAGGCTTACAGGAGTCAAGTCACAGGTTCACTGCAGGCTAGATTCTGAAGCACTGATTGCTCAGCTGTGGCTGCTTAAGAAGCAAAGGAGAGAATCAGGGCGGGAACATGCAAGCTGGAAACTCCATTTTGACTGAGGGCAAGATAGCTGCAGCAAGACAGAAAGTAAAATGGCTGACGAACAAACTGAGTTTCAGGAATATATACATAGAACCTTACAGCTGCTGACGTCACACTCAAGTGTCTTGTAAGGGGAGACATTCATGTGCTGTGTGATAAGCAATGCTAAATAGCAGGGGGAATACTATTTGTTATAATATGTAAGGAAGACACGGTTCTCTAGGTTACCTGAAATAAAAAAACAAAAATAGAAAGACAAAAACAATAATTCAGTATGTTATACAAAAGATACTAATAATAATAATAATTCACGATATAGAGGGATCTCATAAGAAAGCTTCGTATTCCCTATTAAGGCCCAACGGTTCAAGTGTTTGCAATGTGAAAATCCAGAAGGCTTCTCTGGTTTTCAGCATTTTGATTCTGTCGCCCCCTCGACGTGGGACAGGAACATGATCGATAATTTGATATTTCAGTTGGGAAATATTGTGTCCCATGGCTATAAAATGAGCAGGTACTGGTAACATTATCTTTCTGCATCTAATAGTAGATTTGTGCTGTGATATGCGGTCTCGGATATGTTGAGTGGTCTCGCCAACATATCCGAGACCGCACGGGCATTTTATAAGATACACCACATATGTGGAATCGCATGTAAAAAAATTATTTATTTGGTAGATCCTACCGGATCTGGGATGGGTAAAGGAGCTCCCCTTTGTAATATTTGAGCATTGTAAACAATGCAGGCACGGAAAGGTGCCTTTTTTGGGGGTGGTTAAAGTCATTTGACCACGGGGTGCTCTGTTGGACCCAATATCAGCCCTTACTAGGAGACTCCGCAGATTTGGGGGCCTTCTATAACACATAAGTGGGCGTTCTTTGAATTCTGCAATATTCGGATATGCTCTGTTCAACAAATTCCAATGTCTATTGATACAGTCCCTAAAGGCGGGTACAAATGGGTGGAAAGTAGTCACGAAAGGTATTTTTTGTTGGCTTCGTGGTGTATCTCGTACAGATAATTCAGAAGTAACATCTACTTGAGAAGCTAGTGACAAGGGATAGCCCCGTTTGACAAATTTCTCAGTCATTTCTCTATGTCTTTGTCTCTTAGTGTCCAAATTTGATACTATCCTTGCTACCCGGTGGTGTTGAGATCGAGGTAATGACCTTTTTACATGAATGGGATGGCAGCTGCTGTAATGTAGCAGGCTATTTTTATCAGTTGGCTTAGTATAGAGGTCTACTTCAATCGTCCCGTCTATGTTTAATTTAACAAGAGTATCGAGAAAACTAATATGGGATCTATTGCATTGCATGGTAAACGTTAAATTGGGTACCATGGAATTGATGTCATTAACAAACTCATGGAGGGATAGTTCATCCCCTTGCCATATTAGAAAGACATCATCAATAAAACGTTTCCAAAATTTTGCATGTGTGCGAAACAATTGGTGACCATAGATGTGCTTCTCTTCTACCATCGCCATGAAAATATTAGCATATGGGCATGCCATGTTGGACCCCATGGCGGTGCCCGTGCGCTGAATGTAGAATTGATCCGCGTATAGGAAAAAATTCCTGTATAGGACTATCCTCATTAATTCTAAACACAATTGTATCTGTTGTGGAGAGAGTGATGAATGTTTCACCATAAATTGGTGCGAAGCCTCTATACCCCTTTCGTGATCTATGCTGGTGTAAAGACTGTTGACGTCTAATGTCACTAGTAAACAATTTGATTGTATTGGGCATATCATTTTCAATTTAGAAAGGAAATCTGTGGTATCTTTCAAGTATGATACTATATGAGTCATTAATGGAGTTAATACTCGGTCCAGAAAGATTGAGAGTGGAGAAAGGACTGAATTAATTGATGCCACTATGGGGCGACCGGGTGGATTTTGTAAGTCTTTGTGCACTTTGGGCAAAATATAGAACACCGGTATGATGGGATGTTTATTGATCAAATAATCGCTTAATTTGGAATCAATAGTGTCCAAGGCAGTATATTTATCTACGAGGTGCAGGATCTCATCTTTAATGGTGTTAGTCGGATCTCTATCAATAGGAGTATATGTCTCCGGGTCGTTCAACTGATTATTGATAATATCCATATAGTGGGTTTTATCCAATATGACAATGGCCCCACCCTTGTCAGCAGGTTTAATTACTATGTTGGTATTATTCCGAAGGGATTGGATAGCTGTGGTTTCTAATGGAGATAGATTCCTTTGAATCCGTAATGAACCTTTCTGGATGTTTTTGGATAGAGCCAATATGTCATTTTGTACTAAAGAAATGTAAGTTTCTACTGGGTGGTAGAAGCGTGGCGGTTGGAAGCTACTGGGTGTGTGTAGCCCCAAATCCTTAAGTCTAAATCGATCTCTTTCCTCGGTGATGGTTGTGGTCGGCCTGTCTTTAATGCTATTGAAATGTACTTTAAGGCGTAGGGACCTAAAGAAACGGTTAAGTTCTTGGTCAAACCTAAAGCCATTGAAAGAAGGAGTGGGGCAGAGGGACAAACCTTTCTGCAACACGTTATATTCGGGTGGGGATAAATTGTAAGATGAAATGTTATAAACAATCAGGGAGTCCCTACCTGGGACCGAGTCCTTATCTGGTAATTGTCCACACTTGCGTTGTCTCTGTCCCCTCCTCGTGTTCCTCTTTGTTGGCGGTTTCTGCGCTGGCCTAAAAAAGAAGGGTTTGAAGGACGTATGAAAGAATCGTTGTCTGAACCCGAAGAAGTAGAAGAGTAACCGCGGCGGTAGTTGCGCCTCTTTCTGTATGAGCCGGTATCCCGCCATTTATAAACTCGATCTCGGTGATAATCCTCTGTGTCCCGAAGGAATTTATTCTTCTTTCTATCCTGAAGTTGGGACCTGAAGTCCTTGATTAGTTTGTCTGTTTTTGACAAGAGGGTTTCGTACTTGTCAGTAGTTAGAGAATTACTCAGTTGTTGCTTCAGTGTCTTGACCTGATCGTCTATAGTTGTTAACTCCTTCTGTAGAAATTCTATAGTGAGAATGATTATGTCCATCGAACACTTATTGAGAATGCCTTCGAATTTTGAACAAAATTCTGGTTTATCCTGAAACAATGTTGGACGGAGAGAAACACGAAGTCCTCTTGGGATCCTCTTGACCTTGTGGTATTCTGCTAGCATGACATAATGTAGTTCTAGAGCCGTTTGTCGCCTGAGCTCTCGTTCTAGATCTCTGGATCTGATGTCGTCAGTAGGAGTATGGAGAAATTCTCCAGGAATATTTACTCGGGAGATGATACTTTCAATCTCCGAAGGCCCATATGATAATGTGTTGAAGGCCATGGAAGAATATAAAAAACAGAAAAAAACAGAAAAAAATATATGTAATAGTAAGCGAAGTTAGAAAAAATAGAAAAAAATAGAAAAAAATGATAAGATAGGACCGCCATGGGGTCCAACATGGCATGCCCATATGCTAATATTTTCATGGCGATGGTAGAAGAGAAGCACATCTATGGTCACCAATTGTTTCGCACACATGCAAAATTTTGGAAACGTTTTATTGATGATGTCTTTCTAATATGGCAAGGGGATGAACTATCCCTCCATGAGTTTGTTAATGACATCAATTCCATGGTACCCAATTTAACGTTTACCATGCAATGCAATAGATCCCATATTAGTTTTCTCGATACTCTTGTTAAATTAAACATAGACGGGACGATTGAAGTAGACCTCTATACTAAGCCAACTGATAAAAATAGCCTGCTACATTACAGCAGCTGCCATCCCATTCATGTAAAAAGGTCATTACCTCGATCTCAACACCACCGGGTAGCAAGGATAGTATCAAATTTGGACACTAAGAGACAAAGACATAGAGAAATGACTGAGAAATTTGTCAAACGGGGCTATCCCTTGTCACTAGCTTCTCAAGTAGATGTTACTTCTGAATTATCTGTACGAGATACCCCACGAAGCCAACAAAAAATACCTTTCGTGACTACTTTCCACCCATTTGTACCCGCCTTTAGGGACTGTATCAATAGACATTGGAATTTGTTGAACAGAGCATATCCGAATATTGCAGAATTCAAAGAACGCCCACTTATGTGTTATAGAAGGCCCCCAAATCTGCGGAGTCTCCTAGTAAGGGCTGATATTGGGTCCAACAGAGCACCCCGTGGTCAAATGACTTTAACCACCCCCAAAAAAGGCACCTTTCCGTGCCTGCATTGTTTACAATGCTCAAATATTACAAAGGGGAGCTCCTTTACCCATCCCAGATCCGGTAGGATCTACCAAATAAATAATTTTTTTACATGCGATTCCACATATGTGGTGTATCTTATAAAATGCCCGTGCGGTCTCGGATATGTTGGCGAGACCACTCAACATATCCGAGACCGCATATCACAGCACAAATCTACTATTAGATGCAGAAAGATAATGTTACCAGTACCTGCTCATTTTATAGCCATGGGACACAATATTTCCCAACTGAAATATCAAATTATCGATCATGTTCCTGTCCCACGTCGAGGGGGCGACAGAATCAAAATGCTGAAAACCAGAGAAGCCTTCTGGATTTTCACATTGCAAACACTTGAACCGTTGGGCCTTAATAGGGAATACGAAGCTTTCTTATGAGATCCCTCTATATCGTGAATTATTATTATTAGTATCTTTTGTATAACATACTGAATTATTGTTTTTGTCTTTCTATTTTTGTTTTTTTATTTCAGGTAACCTAGAGAACCGTGTCTTCCTTACATATTATAACAAATAGTATTCCCCCTGCTATTTAGCATTGCTTATCACACAGCACATGAATGTCTCCCCTTACAAGACACTTGAGTGTGACGTCAGCAGCCTTTTTACGACCGACTCAGCTTGTCTCACTTGCGGTCATAAATCACATGACCGAGACAGGAAGTTTCACTTTCGATCCCGTCACTCGTGACACGCTGCACCGCACGTATAAGAAGTGCCCCGAGCACCACAGGCACAGAGCACTCCCGATGTTTACTGCCCACCTACCGCTGCATCATAGCAGGTAATCATGCATCTTTACCGGCTCCCTCATTATTGTTATCACGTTCCCATGTGTTTGTTTCCCCGTTTGGTTTATTAATTGGCCGCGGACGACCGGTTCTCCTTCCCACGTATTATATAGCCTTATAAGCTTGCTCTCAAGTTCTGATCACTCATGGATCATATATTTAGGCACACATCATTATGTCTTGCCTTTTTTTTTTTTTTTTTTTCCCCCCACCTCTTTTCTTCATATGTTTATAACAAACATTTATGCGGTTCTCCTATGATAAATAAATATGAAATACGATAAAATGTCTTTTTATAATCATATGTATAGTAGCATTCCGATGTATGTGCTATATTCTGAAAGGGCATATCTGCCCGTGTATCCTAGTAATACTGCCACATTTATATTGATTGCCATAATATTACCGTTTGGTTTATATTCCATTATTGAGTTTCAAGAGTATAATATTATTGTTTTGATGTACCCATGTGCAGATGTTCTTTAGAAATACCTTGCATAGATATAATTTACATAATTATAATTTATGATGTTCTATATATGGTCCCTTAATGTGTTACATTACTGTTAATTTACTTATTTCATTTGTCTGAACAGAATGTACCCCCGGATGAAGGCCAATTCGGCCGAAACGTTGGGGTTTTGAATCCTTCATATATTTTTGTTTGCATTTGGAACTTCATTGGAATGCTCAAATAAATATTTCTTTAATGAATATCATATACTCTTGCTAATTTTTTGAGACCATCTTTAGTGTGCTCGAGGTATCTCTATCAATATTGACTCTTGCCTTTTCCTCAGTAGCACCTGCGCTCAGGTGTGCATAGGACTTCATCTATTTGATGAAGTACAATATGTCACGAGAAAACAATCTCAGAATCGCCAAGATCCGTAGAAGCGTTCCAGAGTTATAACCTCATAAAGAGACAGTGGTCAGAATTGTAAAAATTGGCCTGGTCTTTAACCTACAAAATGGCTTGGTCGTTAAGGGGTTAAAGCTCATTTGCAATTTATCAGCCCAAGCTTCTAGTTTACATAAATCCTCCTGTAATAAAAATTGTCCTCCTCTGTATTTATTACCCTGCAGAGTTTAGTGTCATCTTCAAGTGGTCATAAACTTGTAAATAACTCATGAAAGAATAAAGGTACATTAAAACCAAGCACACCATTGTTTTTCTTGTGAAATTCTCAATAGGTTTGATGTGTCACATGACTCTCTTCACACTGGAAAAAATAAAGTTGGATACAAAATGGCCGACTTCAAAATTGCTGCCATTGTCACCATTCACCTTGAAAAGTTTTCCCCCTCCCATATACTAATGTCCCACAAACAGGAAGTTGATATCACCAATCATTCTCATTTTATTTAGGTGTATCCATGTAAATTGCCCACCCTGTACTAAGTTATTGCATTGTAAAAAATGAATTGCTCTCTATGATGTGATTAATGAACAGTATATGCAAAACTTTTAGAAGTCAATTTTCTTTAATTAAATGACTAGAGTTGAGTGAAACAGGTCGGTCAGATTCATATGTCACCGACTTTTGCCAAAGTCGAGTTTCGCCAAGCGAAACCCGACGATAGCATGCACTCTGCCATGCGGTCGGCAAAATGAGCGCCAAAGACGGATTTCCCAGAATGCTTGCAGGTGCCTTTTTTTCAGCCAATGAGCAAGGACGTACACTGTGGGCAACGAGATGACATGTGCAGGGTCCACCACCATCGTAGAGAAGGGCATTGCAGTGATTGGCTTGCTTTGGGTGGCGTCATAGTGTCTATAAAAGCCCTGACCGCCGACCTCCATTTTACTTCTGCCGATCTTAACAGTAGGGGTTGCTGTTTAACAGTAGGGAGAGAGTTAGGGCTGGAAAGATAGAAGAAGTTCTTCTGTTCTTGTGCTGATAGCAATTGTGCTGTACAGTTAGTGTGCAGTGACAGGGGAGGATTTTCTTGTGTGCAGCAGCGTTGGTTTTTAGGAGGCCTGATAGCTGTATTGCTGTGTGTACACTGCTGTGCAGACTGCTTTTTACACAGAACTTATACTTTTACTCTTTTTTCTGCACAGTTACCGAGTGTTCATTTTTTCCCACACCGTATAGAGCTGTACGCTCCTCACACGCTACCGTGTAACGGCTGGTATCACGGACAAATACATGCTGACTATCTGTGTGTGACTCCGGAAATATATAAGGAGATTTACATTTTTCCCTACACCGTATACAGCTGTACGCTTCTGATACAGTACCGTATTTCTGCTGTTTGTATTAAGGTCAAATACATACTGAGAGAGCGTCTGTGTGTGACTCCGGAAATATATAAGGAGATTTACAATTTCCCCTACACCGTATACAGCTGTACGCTTCTGATACAGTACCGTATTTCTGCTGTTTGTGTTAAGGTCAAATCCATATTGAGTGAGCGCCTGTGTGTGACTCCGGAAATATATACAGAGATTTAAATTTTCCCCTACACCATATACAGCTGTGTGCTTCTGATACAGTACCGTATTTCTGATGTTTCTATTAAGGTCAAATCTATACTGAGAGAGAGTCTGTGTGTGACTCCGGAAATATATAGGGAGATTTAAATTTTCCCCTACACCGTATACAGCTGTACGCTTCTGATACAGTACAGTTTTTCTGCTTTTTGTATTACAGTCAAATCCATACTGATTGAGAGTCTGTGTGTGACTCCAGAAATATATACGGAGATTTAAATTTTTCCCTACACCGTATACAGCTGTACGCTTCTGAGACAGTACAGTTTTTCTGCCTTTTGTATTATGGTCAAATCCATACTGAGTGAGCGTCTGTGTGATACTCCAGAAATATATACGGAGATTTAAATTTTCTCCTACACCGTACACAGCTTTGCGCTCCTCATAAAGTACCATATATCTGCTGGTATTTTTGATACATTTTCCAAAACCTGAGGAAGTATGGTGGAAGAGGCCGCGGAGGTGGGCGGGGGGGCCAGCTGGTACTGATGATGGTGGTGGTGCATCTGCTGGTAGTGCCAAAAGCACAATAGCACCTAAGGCAGGAGGTGTTGAGCCTGCATCATCGTCTGTCTCCCAAAGGTCTGGAAGGCTCCCTTTTCTGGAGTAGGTAAACCGCTTTTACAGCCGGTGCATCAGGAACAGGTTTTGGCTTTCATTGCCAAAAAAGCCTTCAGCTCTATCGCCCACTTTTCTGAAGTTTCAAAAACTGCAAGCACTGAGTCGTCAGTGTAGGCTCCTGGTCAAGAACAACACCTTTGCTTGTGGCCTTCACCCCAACCAAAAATGAAGGATGCTGCAGGCCACACTTCAGATAACTCCCTGGAGCTTTTTTCACACACCATGCCTAAGCTATCAAGTGAAATCCTGAATTCCCCAGTCCAAGATGAATATGACATGGAGTGCACTGATGCACAGCCACTGCTAGATGATATGATTCTGCTGGTACATTCACCCAGAGCACTACATTACCCTCGCAGTTTACTGAGCCAGAATCTGACCCTGATGAAACTCGGGTGCCCCTTCCCGCATACTATACCATCTTACAAGGTGACACAGAGGAAGGTGCAGATGAAATTTGAGAGGAGGTGATGGATGACCCAGTTGTTTACCCAGATTGGCATCCATTGGGGAAGAGAGTGCCGCTGGCAAAAGCTTAGAAGAGGAGGAGGATCCGCAGCAGGCATCGACATCGCATCTGCGGTTATCTGGCAGGCCCGTAGCAGTCCAAAAATGTGTTAAAAACAATAAGAGTTGCAGGACAGCTTGGCCATACGGTCAAATTAGCACAGTGTGCAAGCCCTGAAAAGTTTTCCCATAGTAGGAAGAGTGCAGTGTGGCACTTTTTTGACCAAAGTCCTATTGATGAGGCAAAGGTTATCTGTAAGAAGTGCGTAAGGACCTTTAGCCGAGGGAAAAATCTCCAAAATTTGAATACCAGTTGCATGCCTAGACATGTAAACACCATGCACTTGCAAGCGTGGACGGACTACAAAACCCCATGTAGCACATGTGCACCTGCTTCGACTTAAGGTAGCCAGCAACGCTACATCGCTTCCCCCACTGTAAGCCCTCCGGTTAGCACACCACCAGCAAGAAATGTTGAGATGTCCACCGCTAGTTCCACCATATGCAGCTCTCAAGTCCAGCTCACCGTAGCAGAGACTCTGAGTAGAACAAGAAAGTACTCATCCTGTCATCCGTGTACACTAGCTTTGAATGCCTACATTGCCAAACTTATCTCATTAGAGATGATGCCCTTCCGATTGGCTGAAAGCGCAGCAATCCGAAAGCTCATGGCCTACGCTGTCCCATGCTATGACCTACCCAGTCGGCACTTCTTTGCTAGAAAAGCCATCCCTGCCCTCCTCCTGCATGTGAAAGACCGCATTGTCCATGCACTCAAACAATCAGTGAGTGTAAAGGTGCACCTCACAACAGATGCATGGGCCAGTAGGCATGGCCAGGGCCGTTACGTGTCCACCCCTACGCACTTGGTTAATGTGGTGAATCAAGGGTCCACAGGGGACAGCAGCGGTGGGACAGTGCTGCCAAGCCCACGTTTTAGGCAACAGTTGGCTGTAGGTGTTCGACCCTCCTCCTCCTCCAAAAGAGAAAGCTCGTCGACCGTGCACAGGCGAATGAGCACTACATCCGCAGCTGCCAGTGTTGCACACAAGGTGTCACACTATCGAACAGCTAGTGGTAAGCGTCAGCAGGCTGTTTTAAAGATGATGTCTTTGGGCCACAACAGACATACCGCCGAGGTACTGGCCGACTACTTGCAGCGAGAAAGTGAGTCATGGCTGGGCAGTCTACTTTTTGAGCATGGCAAGGTAGTCAGTGATAATGGCCATAATTTTGTGGTGGCCCAGCCCTGGCAAAACTCAGACACATACCTTGCCTGGCTCACACCTTGAACCTGTTGGTGCAGTGCTTCATAAATAATTATCCAGAGTTACCAGTCCTGCTCCATAAGGTGCGAAGACTGTGCTCGCACATCCTTCGCTCGCCAATAGACTCCAGTCGTATGCAGAGGCTGCAGCGATCACTCCATCTCCTCACGCACCACCTAATCATAGACGTTGCAACAAGGTGGAACACCACCATGCACATGGTTGATAGCCTGTGCGAACAGAGGCAGGCTGTAATGCATTTGTGGGAGGATACACCTGCATGCAGTCTGAGGGCAGACATCGAGTTGTCGGTTGTGCAGTGGTCAAAGCTGAAAGACCTCTGTAAAGTCCTTCAGTGTTTTGAGGAATGCACATGACTGGTAAGCGCAGACGACGCCATCATAAGCATGAGCATCCCACTTATGCATCTGCTCATGCAAACTTTGATACACATTAAGGATCAGGCATCTGAAGAGGAGGAGGAGGGAAGCCTTGATGACTATCAGGCATGGTCTTCTCAGAGAACAGTCCTGACAAGGTGGAGGAAGAAGAGGAAGAGGAGGAGGAGGAGGGGGATGATTATTTTGGGGAGGAGGGTGCTTCTCAGGGGGCAAGAGAAAATGTTGGCTTGCCAAGTTCAGGTACAGGGTTTGTGCGTGACTGGAGGGATGTGGATTTGGCAGAAAGTGCTCCTCTGCCCACCACTGGAAGAACATCATTGACACCTGGAACATTGGCCCACATGTGTGATTATATCTTGCGGATCCTAAAAAGGGATCCCCGCATAGCCAAAATTATGAAGGATGATGACTACTGATTGGCCAGCATCCTCGATCCACTCTATAAAGGCAAATTACAGAACATCATGCCACAGGAGCAGGGCGCACCTATAATGAGGCGAGTTGAGCCTTCTGTCTCAGGCGGCGGCTACTCACTGAAGCTAGGGGGCGGCAGAGCGGAACTCAGAACACGTGGTGTGGTGCCTGCTCTCCTTAATGCCTGCTGAGTCACACAGTCAGTTTACACTCCTGCGCACAGTGCTATGTGTCCGGCAGTGAGAGAAGCCGCAACGCCCCCCATGCACACCTTCCTTGCCCTCCCAGCTCTCCACTTCAGCTTCTTACAGTAGAGCAATGACTTTGCTAGCTGTCCTCCTCTGTGCGCACAGGACCTGTGATGAGGTCACAGGAGAGGGTGGAGTCAGGGGTCACATGGTCAGGCTCCCTGAATGCAGGTCTCTGCTGTGCAGGTTGTCATGGTGCTGGATGAATGTAAGTTTATGTTTGGTATCAGGAGGGGTTTACAGTGTGGATGTAGCAGAGCTGTGTGTGTATGAGGTATACGGTGGTGAGCCATGCGTGTGTGATTTGTAAGGAGCGGATCAGTGAGTGTGCGAGGTGTACGGAACGGAGCTGTGTGTGTACGAGGCATACGGAGTGGAGCCATGTGTGTACAAGGTGTACAGAGCGGAGTCGTGTGTGTGAGAGGTGTACGGAGCGAAGCCGTGTGTGTGCGAGGTGTATGGAGCGGAGCCGTGTGTATACGAGGTGTACGGAGCGGAGCCGTGTGTGTACGAAGTATGATATTGTCGTGCCCAGAAGCAGAAGCCAGTTGACTAAATAGTTATTAGCAACTTACTATGGGGCTGAGATGCAGCGGCGGTGCCCTGGTGCCCCTCTCCCATCACTCCCTGGGCTGGGACACATACTGCTGGCCAGGGACTCGTCTCTCAGACACAGCAAAGGGTTAAATAAACATGATCTCCCTGGGTCCCCTGCCCCCGCTGCAACTGTACAGCTCCCTCAGTGATGTGTCTGCCTGATACAAAGAGCCTGCTCCCTGCTGGGAATGACAGGAGCAGGCTCTGCAGTGAGACTCAAAAGTGACCCCAGTTTTGTTTTTTTTTCCTGTGCCTGTCTGGCAGCTTATTGCATACAGTGTGACTGACTGTGACTCATCTGGAGTAGCAGACAGGAGAGCAGTATATGTGTGCTGGGAATAAATGCATGTGAGTTATAATAAAGATATGTTGCCTTCATCCATGTCCTGTGTTGTTTTTCAGGCACCACAAAACTGCAACAAGTTGCGTTTTTGTGCGTCTGATAAACTATGCAGACACACGGATCTGTTTTCATCTCCATTGACTTTTAGTGGTGACTAGTGTTGAGCGATACGATAATGCAAATATCGGCTATCGGCCGATATTAGCTCTATCGGCCTTTCGATAATTCGTTTCGATATTTTCATCTTATCGAATACCGGAATCGGATTTGTCACTGTCACTGTGAGTGTCCGTCGGTCGGGTCTATCAGGAGTCAGCGGCACTTACCTGGCAGAAGATCTCCGGCGGTCACGTCCTGGACTGCTTGATGGCCGCCATTATCTTCTCCCTGGCGGTCACATGCAGTTTTTCGCGATAACTGCAGTGACTGCAGGGTAATCCCGGCCGTAAAGCAGTCAGTCCGATGACGTCACCGCCGGGGAAGCAGGTAATCAGCTGTGCTGCGCCGGGATGACAGGCTCTGCCTGTCATTCTGATGTAGCAGAGCTGGATCGTCGTGGGAGACTCGTTACTATGGACTGCGTCGGTCAGGTGGTATACTTTTTTTTTTTTTCATTTTTTTACAGGAGATCGATGGCGTCGCAGGATGAGACAGTAATAAAAGAAATGAAAACTGTGTTTTTTTTTTTTTATTAAATTAAAAAACTTTTTTAGGAACATTCACCCGTCCGGGTACATAAACAATTTAACTATTTACATACAGGGACCCTGTCCGGGTTATTTAGACTTCTTTGGCTGGCCTCTTCCAGGTACCACCTGGTACTCTTCTTGAGATTGCCAAACATCCGAGGCACCAAGGACCACCAGGACCTGATGACGTCATGTGGCCTGTACAGTGACGTCGTGACCCGCTATCTGGGTCTGTGTGGCCACCTCTTTCATCTCCCTCCGGGTCTGGAGCCCTATGTCACGGACTGAACGAACCCAAGGGGGCCTAACAGGCGCCGGGTACGGGCCACGTATCGATATCATGTCCATGGGTGGGTCTGCTGAGGAGACCACTGAGGGAGGCTGGGGAGATTTACGGCGTGGGGTGGACACTTTTGCAGAGGCCTGGATGTGGGAGGCTGAAGGCTTCGAGGGTCTCACAGGTTCCTCACACACTGGGGAGTAGGGGTCGCACCTGGTAACATTTAGGGCGTACCACCCATTGTAACCCCAGTGTCGGGTGTAAGTCACCAAGTCTCCTGGCAACAGGTCCCTCCCCGGGTGTCCTTCTGGGAGGTGAGCCTCCACGTCCCGCCGGGTCACAAAGACTTCTAAATAAAGTCCAGGCTCCTTGATGAAGCCCCAACCACCTTTCAATTTAAAGTTCCGTACTGCACCCTTACGTCGGGTTCCTTTATCCTTTCTCATCCGGTCCTTATCTGCCCGGTCCTTCTCCAGGTGACGTTGGCGAAGTTTTAGGGTTTCTCGCTGCTCCCTTTGTCGCTCTGCTTCCCGCTCCCAACGTCTCCACTCTTCCTCCTGACGCCGGTTGAAATTCTCCTCCACCAGCTGCTCCATGTCTCCACCACTCCACTGCAGCTTACAGTGTCCGGTTTGCGGCAGCTCTCCTGTCGCCCCCCAGTCCTGGCGGCGCTCCCCTGCGGAGGAAGCAGACGGCTCTAAATCAGATGACAGTCGGGGCTCCGGTACAGGCAGGTAGTGCTCTGGTGCCTGCGCGGCCTCCTCCATGAGGACGGGTGTCGCTTCTTCTGTCTCAGCGACGGGGGCAGACAGCGGGATCTGGGGTGCTGCGGTTTTTGCAGGAACGGGTGCCTCCACTGCGACAACGTCAACCGGATCACATTGCAAGGACTCCTCTACTAGAACGGGTGCCTCACCTTCCGGTACAGACACTTCAGGTAAGAGGGATTGGCGCCGCTCCAAGTTTATTTTTAGGGCACGCCAGCTGGCTTCCATCCTGGCGACCTCCTCCCGGTGCCAGGCCAGGCCTCTTAGGGTATCCTCCGCTTCTTGCAGCGTAGGAGGGTTTACAGGCCGGGTGCCCAACGGTGATTCTGTGGCGATCGGGTCGCTTCCGTGGGGGGAGAGCTCTGACTGCTCCATCCCTTCCCACTTCTGCTCGTCGTGTCCATTAGCCATCTCTGCCAAGTCACATGTGTCATTAGCATCTGGAGAGGGCCCCTCTTTTGTAGTGAGGCGGGACCTTCGTGTTAGTTTCCGCACACTGAGGAGGATGAGGAGGCGGAACTGAAGAGCTGTGGGGCACGATCTTACATTGCACTAACATTTAGAGTGGTCGGCCATCGTTTTCACGCCACTGAGTGAGTGACACCCACGAAGAGCACGCCCTTCTTCTTCACCAGTGCCTCGTCGTGACGCAGATATGGCGGAAAAATGGCAAATACATTCTCTGATGATTTTAGCAATTCTCAAGCACAAAACCAGTGCAATTCAGGCACACAGGACTCGCTTATAGCGAGCTACAGAATCCTGTTCGTGACGCCCAAGTTGAGTCACACAGAGCCAGAGGTTTTCGGGGTACTCGGCACCGAGCCCGTCGACTTCTATGGGGTATGTCACGTCTCTTTACCCGGCAATTGAATTAGAGTCGATTTTACTATGTAGAAGTGTATAAACTATAAATATATGTATATATATATATGTCACAATGACATGTATATATATATATATGTATTCTATGTGTGTATATTTAGTGTTTACAAGGAAATAAAGGTTTTTTTTTAATTTCGATATTTTGTTCCCATAGACTTACATGGGACTTCCGCTATCGAAATCGGATATCGACGATATTTAGTGCTATTGGCGATACAATTTCGATACGATATTTTTAGATATCGAGCAATATCGCTCAACACTAGTGGTGACGGATGGGACTTGCGTGTGCATTCAGTTGTCACTGTTTCCCACGGATCCCTGTGTCTGCATATATTTTATCAGACGCACAATAACGTAAATTGTTGCAGTTTTGTGTCGTCTGAAAAACACTCAGGCAAAGGGAGACACACGGATCTGCAGCTACACATCTGGAATTAAAATGGAGCTCTATGGATCACGGATCCAGGACAACACGGATCTGGGTTCTTCCGTGTGCAGGGATCAGTTTTGCGGGCTGAGCATGCTCAGAAGCGAAGGATGTGCTGTATGGGAAAGTGATGAACCTGTATGGGGCCAGTATGCAGACATAATGTAGACTCTGCATGCTGTTCTGTCATACAGTGATCTTTCCTGCCTCACTAGAAGAGCTTGTGCCCCATGTTATAGTGTGTTAATGTTATTAACATGTATTGGAAGCATGTATATGACATGGGAGCACCTCGTGAGGGGCTGCGCGAGTTTGTCTGCTTTCACACTAGCGTTTTGGTACGATGCATTGTGATGCGTAGCAATCCTGATCCAGATTGCATCCCTATCCTTAACATAGGGACGCATGGACCTGCATCTGCATCATAATTTTTCATGTGCTCCCCAAACGCAGCTTGTTGCGAATTTTGGGTGTTAAAAAAATCTTCAGACATCCTGATACGTGGCAGCGCGTCCAAAAACATATGATTGTCAATGTAGACGCACCTGAATCAAGATGCTGCATCCAATCTGCAGGCGGATTTCATACTGCACAGGCTTGGAGAAACATTTTTTTTTCTTTCACTTTTACCAGTCTCTCTCCTCTCCTCTCTGCTCCAGAAGTCAGAATTTCAAATTTCCAACCAAATCCTGATTAGGATGCAGATGCATGCGTTTGCATCCATTTGCTGAAAAAATCCGGATGCAGATAAATCACTAAAACTGGCTAACCTTAGAATAGGTCAGCAATGTCTGATCAGTGGGGTGCAACACCTAGCACCCCTGCCAGTCAGCTGTTCTTGGTGCCAGCTGGAATTGCTGCCTTACAGAGCTGCTCTGTCTCCTATTTAGTGGCCATGGCCAGCTACTGCACATTTTCCCCCTATTCAAATCAAATGCACTATAGGGCCTCATGTATGATCACTGCACTATAGGGCCTCATATATCATCACTGCATTATAGGGCCTCATGTATCATCACTGTGCACTATAGGGCCTAATGTATCATCACTGTGCACTATAGGGCCTCATGTATCATCACTGTGCATTATAGGGCCTCATGTATCGTCATTGTGCACTATAGGGCCTCGTAATCATCACTGTGCATTATAGAGCCTCATATATCATCACTGTGCATTATAGAGCCACATGTATCATCACTGTGCATTATAAGGCCTCATGTATCATCACTGTGCACTATAGGGCCTTGTAATGTATGTAGTACAGTTCATATAGCGTCTTGTGCGTAAGTCCATGCAAACGTGGGTCTTTCAAAGAGCAGGGTTCAGAGTCCACAAGTGCTTCAGAGTTCCTCAGTAGGAATAGCTGGAGTACAAGGTCCAAGGCTTACAGGAGTCAAGTCACAGGTTCACTGCAGGCTAGATTCTGAAGCACTGATTGCTCAGCTGTGGCTGCTTAAGAAGCAAAGGAGAGAATCAGGCGGGGAACATGCAAGCTGGAAACTCCATTTTGACTGAGGGCAAGATAGCTGCAGCAAGACAGAAAGTAAAATGGCTGACGAACAAACTGAGTTTCAGGAATATATACATAGAACCTTACATTACTCCCCCCTTAAGGACAACCTCCGGATGACCTCAGACCAGGCTTGTGTGGGTACCTCTGATGAAACTGACGGAGCAAGCGAGGAGCATTAACGTTATTGACCGTTCCCATGAGTTGTCCTCCACTGGGTAGCCCTGCCATTTAATCAGATATTGTAACTGATTTCTATACAACCTGGAATCTAAAATCCTTTCCACCACAAATTCTTCCTGACCATCGACTAGCACTGGGTCAGGGCAAGGAGAGGAACGTCCAGGAAACGTATTGGGTGTCGCAGCCTTTAGTAGGGATACATGAAAGACAGGGTGGATTCTCATAGTTCTGGGCAGTTGAAGACGACAAGCAACGGCACTTATAATTTTACTGATTTTATAGGGTCCAATGTACTTATGTCCCAACTTAGACGATGGAATCCTTAACTTAAGATTTCTGGTTGACAGCCAGACCAAGTCTCCTACCTTGAAAGCTGGTGCAGGTTTACGAAATTTATCTGCTGCTTTCTTGTACCTTTCTTGAGCCGATTCCAGATTTTCCTTTAAAAGATCCATATTCTTCTGTAAAGACGTGATTCTTTCAGCCACTGCTGGTAAAGGCGTTTCTATGGGAAATCGTGGTAGAATGTTAGGATGATAACCTAGATTAGAGTAAAAAGGAGACTGTTTAGTGGAGGCACTCTGATAGTTGTTATACGAGAACTCAGCTAATGGAAGTAGATCCACCCAATCATCCTGTAGGTGGCAGATAAAGTAGCGGAGATACTGCTCCAGGGTTTGATTGGTTCGTTCGGTCTGTCCATTAGTCTGGGGATGAAAAGCAGAAGAAAGGTTTACTTTAATGTCCAATGCTGCACAGAAATTTTGCCAAAACCTAGAAGTGAATTGCACCCCTCGATCCGAAATAACCTCATCTGGTACTCCATGTAAGCGAAACACATCTTTAATCATCAAATCTGATGTCTGTTTTGCAGTGGGTAAGCCGACACAAGGGATAAAATGAGCTGCCTTTGTTAGACGGTCAACCACCACTAGAATGGTGTTCTTCCCCTGAGAGGTTGGTAACTCCACAATGAAGTCCATAGAAATGGATCCCCACGGGCGGGACGGGGTGGGAAGAGGCTGTAACAGACCAGTTGGTGAGGAGCGAGGTGTTTTGCATCTTGCACAGACCTCACATGAAGTGACATAATTCAAAACATCCTTCCTGCAAGTGGGCCACCAAAAGAAACGAGAAAGAAATTCCTGTGTCTTTAGAATTCCTCTATGCCCAGCTATCTTGGAATCGTGAATGAGTTGTAATACTCTTAATCTGACTGTTTCAGGAATATACAGACGTTGTCCCTGAATCCACACACCATTCTTAAAGACAAGACTTACGTCCCTTGGGGGTTGTGCCAAAAAGGAATCCGCATGGTATGCTTCCTTGATGTCCTTAAGTAGGTCTTGATTATGAATTACTCCTAGGAATCTAGAGTCAGGAAGAATAGTCTTAGGAGGAGTAATTGGACGTGTCTCTGCTGAGTAAATCCTAGAGAGTGCATCAGCCTTTCCATTGCGCGATCCTGGTCTATAAGAGATGATAAAATTAAATTGGTTTAAGAAAAGATTCCAGCGAGCCTGGCGAGGAGTCAGGCACTTAGCCGACCTGATAAACTCAAGGTTACGATGATCTGTCAGGACGACTATTTGCTGTGCAGCACCCTGAAGAAGGTGTCTCCATTCTTTGAAGGCGGCAATAATGGCCAACAACTCTCTATTGCCCACATCGTAGTTCCTCTCAGCCGAAGACAACTGCTGGGAAAAGAAGGCACAGGGATGCAAGACATTCTTCTCACCTGTTCTCTGAGAGAGTATAGCTCCAATGGCACAGTCTGAAGCATCCACCTCTATTATGAAGGCAAGCTCGGGGTTGGGATGTACTAGGATAGGTGCAGTGGTAAATTTATCTTTTAGACGGGAAAATGCTTCCTGGGCTTGGGGAGTCCAGGAAAACCTAGACTCTTTCCGGGTAAGTTGAGTGATAGGTGACACTACCTCAGAGAAATTTCTAATGAAACGTCTATAGAAGTTGGCAAACCCGATGAAGCGCTGTACCTCCTTCACATTTCTAGGACTTGGCCAATCCTTGATGGCTTGGGTTTTGCTTCCATCCATACTAATTCCTTGTGTAGACAGTACATACCCCAGAAATTGAATTTCGGTCCTATGGAATTCACACTTTTCAAGTTTGATGTAAAGATGATTTTGTCTTAGACGTTCCAAGACCATTCTCACATGTCCATGATGTTCCTCTGTGGAGTTAGAAAAAATTAGAATATCATCCAAATAAATTACCACGAATGTATCTAGGAGATCCCTGAAGATGTCATTCACCAAGTGTTGGAAAGTGGCTGGGGCGGTACTCAGACCAAAAGGCATAACTAGATATTCAAAGTGTCCATAGCGTGACCTGAATGCAGTCTTCCATTCATCCCCAGGTCTAATACGGACTAAGTTATAGGCCCCACGAAGATCTAGTTTAGAAAAAATTTTGGCATGTCGCACTCTCTCCAATAACTCAGGGATTAAAGGCAATGGATAACGGTTTCTAATAGTAACCTTATTGAGTTCCCTATAGTCTACGCATGGTCTCAGAGATCCATCTTTCTTCTTTACAAAGAAGATGGGTGCACCTGCAGGAGATGAAGAGGGGCGTATGAAGCCCTTGGCTAGATTTTCATCTATGTAATCCTTTAAAGCCTTTAGCTCGGGCCCCGCCAGGGGGTAGATCTTACCAAAAGGTATCTCTGCTCCAGGCAATAATTCAATTGGACAATCATATGGACGGTGAGGAGGAAGCTGGTCAGCGTTCTTCTTGTCACATAAATCCACATAGTCCTGGTATACAGCTGGTAGTTCAGGGACTGACATGATTCCTTTAGGAACAGAGCAAGCTGAAACTTTTGGACTCATCTGTTTCTCTGGAAAGTGTAATTCCTTGGTCTCCCAGTTAATGGTAGGATTCTGAGCCTGCAGCCATGGTAGCCCTAGAATAATGGGAAAGTGGGGAGAAGAGATAAGCATAAAGGACAGTTTCTCTTGATGATCTTTACCCATAAGAACCCTCAAAGGCTCTGTTTCCTGATCCACTGGTCCAGAGGTCAGCAGGGAGCCATCCACAGTTTCCATCTGTACTGGAGTAGCCTTCTTCACTGAACGTATTCCCTGTTTCAGAGCAAAGGAGACATCCATAAAATTTCCACTTGCCCCTGAGTCGATCATAGCAGAGCTAGACACCCAAGCTGAGTCAACCCAGAGTTTGATTGAAAGAAAGCAATGAGAATTGTTTTTCTTACAACTCAGCTGGGACACCGCTGAGGAAACTTGAAAAATGGCAGCGTTTACACAGTCAACGTCCTCAGAGGTAACGGAGTTTAAGTCCGAGAAATCAAGATCTGTTGCTGCAGATCTCTCTGGAGCCTGAGGCTCGGACCTGACAGATCCCCTCTCGCAACACTCACAATGAATGAGTGCTGCAGTAGTCTTACGAGAACGGCTGGGGCAGTTTATAATGAAGTGCCCTGACTTACCACAATAGAAACATAGATTCTCCTTAAAACGATGTTCCTTGCGTGCATCACTAACCCGTCGTTGTAAAGAGTCTACCTGCATGGGTTCAGGTTCAGGTTCCCGTGTAATCCTACTCAAAGGTTCCTTAGCTGGAGAGGAAGGTAGGAAAAGGTTAGTACGATTGCTTTCGAACCATCTCTCTTGCCTGCGTTCAGTCAGACGAGTATCAATACGGATGCAGTAGTTAATAAAGTCACCTAACGCAGTGGGAGGGTCGGCACGAGCAAGTTCATCCTTAATCAGTGGAGATAACCCCTTTCGAAAAATAGATTTTTTGGCGGAACTGTCCCAGGTGGTATCAAGGGCCCATCTCCTGAAATCCAAGGCATATTCAGCTACCGAGTGCTTACCTTGGCGCAAAGCTAACATGGCTGCTTCAGCTGTTGCACCTCGATTGGGGTCATCAAACACCTGCCCCATGGCTGACATAAAATCATCAAGGTGATTCAAACAATCCTCAGTCTCAATCAGAGGGTTTGCCCACATTAAAGCCTTGTTGGTAAGCAACATAATTATAGTAAGCACCTTAGATCGTTCAGTGAGAAATTGTGAAGCATGTGCAGAAAAAAAAAGATTGCATTGATTAATAAATCCCCTGAATTTATCACGTTCACCGCCAAAACGAAAAGGGGGCAACTTGGGAATCCCAGCACTCGGGGCTACGGCAGGAGCCTGGACTCGCCCCTCTAGAACCTCAATCCTGGCTCGCAAATCCTGGGTAGTCTGTCCAACCACTTGCAAATTGTGATTATTGAGGTCCTGTAGATTTGTAAAACGGGTCTTTATATTCTGCAAATCTGCAAGGATATTATCAGTCACTCCGCAAAGTTCCTTTATGCGGGCCTCCATTTTCCAGATCTTTTAAGACAGGATTACTGGAAGAAGAGGAGAGAAAAAAAAACAATAGTGTTCACCTGTGGCAACACTGCAGAGAGAAAAAAAAATTAAGGGAACTACTCACCTGGAATGGTTGTGAGAAGTCACAACCACTATCATCACAGAAAGTTTCAACCAGACATCTGATATCCAGAGTTACAGCAGACAAAAAAGAGAAAAGAAAGGAAAAAAAAAACAATAGTGTTTACCTGTGGTAACACTGCAAAAAGAAAAAACTTAAGGGAATTGCTCACCTGGAATGGTTGTGAGAAGTCACAACCACTGTCTTCACAGAAAGTACAACCGGACGTCTGATATCCACAGTACAGCAGACACAGCCTTCCAGACCCAGCAGACACTAACGTTTTGGCTTCAGAATCTTGTAATGTATGTAGTACAGTTCATATAGCGTCTTGTGCGTAAGTCCATGCAAACGTGGGTCTTTCAAAGAGCAGGGTTCAGAGTCCACAAGTGCTTCAGAGTTCCTCAGTAGGAATAGCTGGAGTACAAGGTCCAAGGCTTACAGGAGTCAAGTCACAGGTTCACTGCAGGCTAGATTCTGAAGCACTGATTGCTCAGCTGTGGCTGCTTAAGAAGCAAAGGAGAGAATCAGGGCGGGAACATGCAAGCTGGAAACTCCATTTTGACTTAGGGCAAGATAGCTGCAGCAAGACAGAAAGTAAAATGGCTGACGAACAAACTGAGTTTCAGGAATATATACATAGAACCTTACAGGCCTCTTGTATCATCACTACATTATAGGGCCTCATGTATCATCACTGTGCATTATAGGGCCTCATGTATCATCACTGTGCTCTACAGGGCCTCATATATCATCATTGTGCACTATAAGGCCTCATGTATCATCACTGTGCACTTCAGGGCCTCATGTATCATCCATGCATTATTATAGGGCCTCATGTATCATCACTGTGCATTATAGGGCTTCATGTATCATCACTGTGCACTACAGGGCCTCATATTTCATTAGTGTGCACTATAGGGCCTCATGTATCATCACTGTGCACTATAGGGTCTCATGTATCATCACTGCATTATAGGGCCTCATGTACCATCACTGTGCATTATAGGGCCTCATGTATCATCACTGTGCACTATAGGGCCTTATGTATCATTACTGTGCACTATAGGGCCTCATGTATCATTACTGTGCATTATAGGGCCTCATGTATCATCACTGTGCACTATAGGGCCTTATGTATCATTACTGTGCACTATAGGGCCTCATGTTTCATCACTGTGCATTATAGGGCCTCATGTATCATCACTGTGCACTATAGGGCCTCATGTATCATCACTGTGCACTATAGGGCCTCATATATCATCATTGTGCACTATAGGGCCTCATGAATCATCACTGTGCATTATAGGGCCTCATGTATCATGACTGTGCACTATAGGGCCTCATGTATCATCACTGTGCACTACAGGGCCTAATGTATCATCACTGTGCACTATAGGGCCTCATGACCAAAGAGTTATCCAGCTGATAAATCTGTGGCTCAGAGGCAGATAGTGGTAAGGGCAGCATGGGCAGATTTATCCACTGATGTGATTCAGTGGTTAAATCTGCCCATTTAATAGGACTTTTACTCATTAAGAAAGGAGGACGCTTTATTTTACTTCTAACACAAGTATGGATTGTCTACAATAGGGAGGCTGTTTAAGAGTGGACGTTAGAGTCTCTAAGACTTGGGATGATGTACAGTATTCTCTTATAATATGCGCAGCACTGGTTTTTATTGGTGTATTCATTTATGTCTTTTGTATATTTTTTCTATTGTCCAAGACCTTGAAGTTCTACGTGGCAAGAGGGTTTGTTGAACGATTTTGATTGAGGCCCAGCTGTTGATTTCTGAAACTGAAAAATACAGTGAGTAGTATTCTTAATATCCTTTATTTTCTAATACTTATACAGAACTTTAACAAATATAAAAATCGATGTTTCAAACATTTTCCTATTTAAAAGTGTAGGTATTTCACATGTGCGTCACGTTAGGATTTTATAAGAATAAACCAGATTTTTTATACTGATTTTACAATGGGGGGGCGCCGTTTTGAAGTTCGCCTCAGGCAGCAGAGAGGCTAGGTTCACCCCTGCACAGGAGAACCTAGAGCTAATATTGGCTAACAAACAAGCAACTCTGGTAAACCGTTTGTTAGAGGCATTCCCAGCACACAGCAGCGGTGCAGGTTCTACCACGAGCAGTACTGGGCAACATGGAAGAGGTGTTCGTCGTGCACACAGCCGAAGTGCCGTTGTAGACAGGGGTTTCATGATCATGTTGTGGACTGATTTCTCGAGTACCGCTCACACGACTGTTAATACTGAGTCGATTGCAACAGACAGGAGACAGCAGTTGTCAACTATGGTTCAAAATTACCTCTCCTTCCCTATCGATGTTCTCCTTTATAGTTCATTCCCCTTTGACTACTGGGCCTGTAAACTGGACACCTGGTCTAAATAGGCACAATATGCCTTACAGTGTTATGTTTCGGTAGCTGAGGAGTGCAGGCAAAAAGGAAATACACCAGAGCAGTTGGAATCTATGAGATTGCAGTACCCTGACTAACCACCGCAACTAGAGGCAGCCGTGGAGCGTTCCTACGTTGGTCCTAGACGCCTCGTCACAGCCTGAGAAACTAACTACACCTAAAGATAGAAATAGGAAAGCTATCTGCCCCGGAGCAGAACCCCAAAGATAATAGAAAGCCCCCAAACATGTAATGGCGGTTAGACAAGAGGAAATACTGACACAGAAAGAAAATAGTATGAGCAAACGCTGGGGCCCAAACTATCTAAATAGAAAAGGACAGGAAGGGTACTTACTGCAATCCCAGAAAACCCTGAAAAACACCAACTCTACTAATTTCAAAATCACCTGAGATCACACGACCTCTACCACCTAAATTAGTTCTCTGGTGTAACAAAAACAGCAGCCACTGAAAAAACTGGAAAAAGCAAAAGTACAAAACACAGTGGCTGGACTAAACTGAGAGGGCAAAAGCCCCCGGAGGGGACCCAGAAGGCCCCCACAGAAGTGCAGGACCAAATGCAAAAATATAGCAAAAACACAAAATAAGAAATTGTCTTATCTGATAGCAGGAGATGCAGACACGACACAGCAGGCTACAAGGGAAACTGGAAAGAAGGATTCAGACCAGAACAATTGATCACCGGCAACCCTGATGGGAAAATGATTCCCTTAAATAAGACCAATCAGTAACACCTGATTCCCAGTCTTCACAATCCTCACTAGTACCGCTTGTAACCACCAGAGGGAGCCTCTGCTCAGAACTCATCTCAAACACATTCACAACAGTACCCCCCCCTTGAGGAGGGTCACCGAACCCTCACTTGAGCAACCAGGTCGGTCAGGATGAGTTCTATGATACGCACGGATAAGTCTCCTAGCATGGATGTCCGAAGCAAACACCCAAGAATTATCCTCCTGACCATAACCTCTCCATTTAACCAAATACTGGAGTCTTCGTCTAGAAAAACGAGAATCCAATATTTTCTCAACCACATACTCCAGATTGCCCTCAACCAAAACAGGGTCAGGAGGCACAGCAGCAGGAACCACTGGCTCAACAAACCTCTTCAACAAGGACTTGTGGAACACGTTATGGATCTTAAATGTCCCTGGAAGAAGCAAACGAAAAGAAACAGGATTAATAATCTCCATGATCTTATAAGGTCCAATGAACCTAGGCTTAAATTTAGGAGATGCTACTCTCATAGGAATATTCTTTGAGGACAACCAGACCAAGTCCCCCACTTTAAACCGAGGACCATCAGTCCTATGCCGGTTAGCAAACCGCTGGGCCTTCTCCTGAGAGAGGGACAACCTCTCCACTACCTGGTCCCAAATCTGCTGCATACGCTCAACAACAGAGTCAACACCTGGACAGACAGAAGCCTCCGTCTGTCCTGAAGAAAATCGAGGGTGAAACCCAGAATTACAGAAAAACGGAGACATCAAAGTGGCAGAGCTAGCCCTATTATTAAGAGCAAACTCAGCCAAAGGCAAAAAAGAGACCCAGTCATCCTGATCAGCAGACACAAAGCATCTTAGATAAGTCTCCAATGTCTGGTTTGTTCTCTCAGTTTGACCATTGGTCTGAGGATGAAATGCCGAGGAGAAAGACAATTGAACACCCAGTTTAGAACAAAAAGTCCTCCAAAATCTGGAAACAAACTGGACTCCTCTGTCAGACACAATGTTCTCAGGAATGCCGTGTAAACGAACCACGTGCTGAAGGAACAACGGCACCAATTCAGAGGAGGAAGGCAACTTAGGTAATGGCACAAGATGTATCATTTTGGAAAACCTATCACAAATTACCCAGATGGTGGTCATTCTCTGAGAAACAGGAAGATCGGAAATGAAATCCATAGAGATATGGGTCCATGGTCTCTTGGGCACAGGCAATGGCATCAACAAACCACTAGAGCGAGAGCAAGGCTTGGAGCGAGAGCAAGTCCCGCAGGATTGCACAAATTCCCTGACATCGCGAGACAAGGTAGGCCACCAAAAGGACCGACTAACCAAGTCTCTGGTACCAAAAATTCCGGGATGCCCAGCCAATGCGGAACAATGAATCTCAGACATCACACTCTTTTTCCATTGGTCCGGGACAAACAATTTTCCAACAGGGCAGCGCTCGGGCCTATCCTCCTGACACCCCTCCAGAGCAAGTCTCAAATTGGCGAGATGGCGGAAAGAACTACACCCTCCTTCAAAATAACAGAGGGATCAGATAGCTCAGGAGAGTCCGCAAGGAAACTCCTCGAGAGGGCATCCGCCTTAACATTCTTAGTGCCAGGAAGAAAGGAAACCACAAAATTAAAACGTGTGAAAAACAAGGCCCACCTGGCCTGTCTAGGATTGAGTCGCCTGGCAGATTCCAGATAGACCAGATTCTTATGGTCAGTAAGGACCACCACCTGATGTTTGGCTCCCTCCAGCCAATGTCTCCACTCTTCAAAAGCCCACTTCATGGCCAATAACTCCCGATTACCCACGTCATAATTACGTTCAGTAGGAGAAAATTTTCGAGAGAAAAAGGCACAAGGGTTACTTTTAGAGGTCTCTGGATCTTTTTGGGACAAAACGGCACCTGCCCCAATTTCAGAGGCATCAACCTCCACCTGAAATGGCAGAGAAACATCAGGCTGCCGTAGAACAGGAGCAGAAGTGAATCTCTGCTTAAGTTCCTGAAACGCAGAGACTGCCTCAGGAGGCCAATTCACCACATCAGAACCCTTTCTGGTCAAATCAGTTAATGGTTTAACAATAACAGAGAAATTACCAATAAATTTACGATAAAAATTGGCAAAACCCAAAAATCTCTGAAGAGCCTTTAATGAAGTAGGTTGGACCCAATCACAGATGGCCTGAACCTTGACCGGGTCCATTTCAATAACAGATGGGGACAAAATGAATCCCAGAAATGAGATCTTCTGTACGCCAAAAAGACACTTTGATCCCTTCACATACAGAGCATTCTCTCTCAAAATCTGGAACACAGTCCGAACATGTTTCACATGAGAGTCCCAGTCATTAGAAAAAATCAAGATATCATCCAAATAAACAATCAGAAATTTGTCCACAAAATCCCTGAAAATGTCATTCATGAAGGACTGGAAGAAGGAAGGAGCATTAGTGAGCCCAAAGGGCATCACTAGGTACTCAAAATGCCCTTCAGGGGTATTGAATGCCGTCTTCCATTCATCCCCGTGCTTAATGCGAATAAGGTTATACGCCCCCCTGAGGTCAAGCTTGGTAAACCAAGTAGCGTTTTTCACCCTGGAAAACAGGTCAGAAATCAAAGGTAACGGGTATTGATATTTCACAGTAATATTGTTCAAGAGTCGATAATCAATACACGGCCTTAATGAACCATCTTTTTTGGCCACAAAGAAAAAACCGGCACCTAAGGGTGAAGAGGATGGTCTGATATGACCCTTCTCCAATGATTCCTTGATATAAGACCGCATAGCGTCATGTTCAGGTACAGACAAGTTAAAAAGGCGACCTTTAGGGAATTTACTACCTGGCACTAATTCAATAGCGCAGTCATAGCTCCTATGGGGAGGTAAGGATGCAGATTTACTTTCGCTAAACACATCAGAAAAATCAAACAAAAAGTCAGGAACATCCTCAGCCTGGGGGAGGCAGAAAAAACAGGAGTGTTGGCACTAACACATTGGCAGCCCCAACTGGTTACAGACACAGATTTCCAATCCAAAACAGGATTATGAGACTGTAACCAAGGGAAACCCAGCACGATAATGTCATGCAGATTATATAGAACCAAAAATTTGCAGCACTCCTGGTGATCAGGTTCAACCCTCATTATCACCTGAGTAGAAAACTGGGTTTATTCTCAGCCAAAGGGGTAGAATCGATCCCCAGTAGGGGAATAGACTTTTGTAGGGGTATCAAGGGAAACCCACAACGTTTAGCAAAATCATAATCCATCAGGTTAATAGCTGCTCCAGAATCAACGAAAGCCTGAGCAGAAAATGAGGACAGAGAGCATATCAGAGTGACAGTTAATAAAAACTTAGTCTGAACACTACCCAAGACAACTGAGCGTGCAAAATGTCTTCCCCGCTTAGGGCAGACTGAAATAGCATGAGAGGCATCACCACAGTAGAAACATAACCCATTGCGCTTTCGAAACTCATGACGCTGTGCCCCAGACACCACTCCATCACACTGCATGGGCTCAGCAGCTGGCTCACAAGGCAACACCACTCCACGCATACTTCTCCGCTCACGCAAACGTCTGTCAATTTGAATCGCTAATGACATAGAATCATTGAGACCAGAGGGGACAGGGAATCCCACCATAACATCCTTTACATTATCCGACAGACCCTTCCGGAAAAGGGCCGCCAAAGCGTCGTCATTCCATTTGGTCAGGACTGCCCACCTACGGAATCTCTGACAGTATAACTCAGCGTCATCAAGCCCCTGATTTAATGCCAACAAGGCTTTTTCAGCTTGATCAGTGACATTAGGCTCATCGTACAATAACCCCAAAGCCTGAAAAAATGCATCAACATCACTCAAAACAGGATCCCCAGGTATCAGGGAAAAAGCCCAATCCTGAGGATCGCCGCGCAGGAGAGAGATGATAATTTGAACCTGCTGCGCTGCGTTTCCTGAGGACTTAGATTTTAAGGCAAGAAACAATTTACAATTATTTTTGAAATTCTGAAACTTAGCTCGATCCCCTAAAAACAAATCTGGCATGGGGATCCTAGGTTCCACAACAGGCAACCTAGCAAGATATGCAGCAATACTCTGAACCTCAGTGGCAAGCTGATCCACACGGCCAGACAACTGTGCAAACTCCATTGGGAGAAAAGATCCTCCCCAGCACCCAGAGATACAGAGGGAAAAAAAAAAAAAATGCAACAAACAGAAAAATATCTCTGACAACTTTTCTTCCTTCAAAATATTTTTTCCCTTCTGTGAGTACCATACAATTTTTTGGCCGGTGATACTGTTATGTTTCGGTAGCTGAGGAGTGCAGGCAAAAAGGAAATACACCAGAGCAGTTGGAATCTATGAGATTGCAGTACCCTGACTAACCACCGCAACTAGAGGCAGCCGTGGAGCGTTCCTACGTTGGTCCTAGACGCCTCGTCACAGCCTGAGAAACTAACTACACCTAAAGATAGAAATAGGAAAGCTATCTGCCCCGGAGCAGAACCCCAAAGATAATAGAAAGCCCCCAAACATGTAATGGCGGTTAGACAAGAGGAAATACTGACACAGAAAGAAAATAGTATGAGCAAACGCTGGGCCCAAACTATCTAAATAGAAAAGGACAGGAAGGGTACTTACTGCAATCCCAGAAAACCCTGAAAAACACCAACTCTACTAATTTCAAAATCACCTGAGATCACACGACCTCTACCACCTAAATTAGTTCTCTGGTGTAACAAAAACAGCAGCCACTGAAAAAACTGGAAAAAGCAAAAGTACAAAACACAGTGGCTGGACTAAACTGAGAGGGCAAAAGCCCCCGGAGGGGACCCAGAAGGCCCCCACAGAAGTGCAGGACCAAATGCAAAAATATAGCAAAAACACAAAATAAGAAATTGTCTTATCTGATAGCAGGAGATGCAGACACGACACAGCAGGCTACAAGGGAAACTGGAAAGAAGGATTCAGACCAGAACAATTGATCACCGGCAACCCTGATGGGAAAATGATTCCCTTAAATAAGACCAATCAGTAACACCTGATTCCCAGTCTTCACAATCCTCACTAGTACTGCTTGTAACCACCAGAGGGAGCCTCTGCTCAGAACTCATCTCAAACACATTCACAACACAGGAGCTCGCTTGCCCTGCTGGTAGTGTGCTATCAGAAAGAGTCTTCAGTGCTGCTGGATCAATCCTGACAGAAAGAAGGACCCAGCTGTTGACCCAAAATGTAGGTGATCTCGCCTTCATTAAAATGAAGCATGCCTGGGTTTCAAAGGAGTTTGTACCACCTTCCCCTGATGACACATATGTTGCCAGGAAAATGGCTCGCTTTGTCCTTCTCTTCCTCCGAATTTTCCAATTCCTCCATTTGCAGCTGCAGAACGTCTACACCTCAAAAAATGACAGTTATTTCACCTCCCTAACTGAGCTGTACTTCCCCTAGGTCCGACGTCAGCATCTGGCACCCGGGCAAGTGCCGGGGCCCTGAGCAGGTGGGTGGGCCCACTCGCTGTCAGAGACATCGGAGTACTGTGAAGGGCCCTGTGCCAGCACCAGCGCCCACAAGTGTGCCCCCCTGCTTGCTCAGGGCCCCAGCACTTGCAATACTTACCTCTCCCTGCTCCACCGCTGTGACATCTTCCGCGTTTCCTGACAGTGACATTCAGGTCAGAGAGCTCGATGACGTCACATCTGTGAACCTCTGCCTGAAAAGTCACAGTGCTGAGAGCTGGAAGATGGCGACGCTGAGGAGTCCAGAGTAGGGCAGTGCCCAGCGAGGAGAGGCATTTCATTTTTTTTTTAATGTTTGGAGCAATATATGGGGAATATTATACACTGGAGAATTATATATGGGGCCCATCAAACACTTGAGCATCATAGATAGGGCCCATTTTACACTGGAGCATTATATATCGCACCCATCATACACTGGAGCATTATAAATGGGGCCCATCATACACTGGAGCATCATATACGAGGTTTATTATACACTGAAACATCATAAGGGGCCCATTATATATAGAGCATTATATAGGCAAATCATACACTGGAGCATCATTCATGGGGCACATCATATGCTGGAGCATCATATGGGGCCCATTATATATGGCGCATCATATGGGGCACCTTATATATGGAGCATCACAATGGAGCATTATATATGGGGTCCATTATATTTGGAGCATTATATGGGGCTCATCATACACTGGAGCATCATATATGGGGCCCACCATATACTAGAACATCATATGGGGTTCATTATTTATGAGGCATCATATAGGGCCCTTTATATATGGAGCATCATATGGAGAACATATGGGGCCTATTCTGTATGGAGCATTATATGGAGCCCATTCTGTATGGAGCAATATATGGGGCCCATCATATACTGTATGGAGCTTTATATGCGACTCATTATATTGTATGGAGCAATATGTGGGGCTCATTATACTCTATGGGGACCGTCCTATACTGTATGACACATTATATGGGGACCATCATATACTGGAGCATTATGTGGAGCTCATCATATACTGTATGGAACATTATATGGGACCAATTATGTATAGAGAAATATATGGGGCTCATTATTCTGCATGGAGCAATATATGTGGCTCATTATGCTGTATGAAGCATTATATTGGGCCCATTTTTCTGTATGGAGCATCATATATTGGACTCATTATTCTGTATGGAGCAATATATGGGGCTCATTATTCTGTATAGAGCAATATATGGGGCTCATTATTCTGTATGGCGCACTATGTGGTGCCCATAATACTGTATGTAGGATTATGTTGTCCGGTTTTTGAGCTATAGTAGAATTTACAATAGATATCACTCATGTAATGTCAGAAATGAAGTATTTGGCATTTACTAAACCTATATTTCTCTGCCGTATAGGAGCATCATGAATTGTGGTATGTGTTAAAGGGGCCCACTGAGACTCTTTCGCCCGGGCCCACGAAATCCTGGAGCCAGCCCTGCCCCCCCCCCCACAACTTTAGCCAAATAACACCCAGTTTTCAATGAGTTACTATTATTATAAAGTAAATTAAGTTTGACAAGCTTAAGTAATAAGAATTGATGTCATTGGGATTGAATTGGTCACTGTAGGTGTGTTTACTGTCCTCCACTCCCTGCCGACTTTTATTCCCCATTGACTTGCATTGTGGTCGGGTCGTGTTTCAGTCGGAATTCCGACTTTTTCCAATAGTCAGCCGATTTCGTTCGACTTGACTTTTGGAAAAGTCGGGTGATCCGAAACCTGACTCGACCCTCCGGGAGGCAAAGTCGCTCATCTCTATAAATGACCACATTGATATTCTAAAGGATGTTGTTTAAAATTAAGGTCTTGCATGATGACAACTTCATGCACTTTCAATTCATCACCAGGAAAATCTCATCACAACCAGAAAGAAGTAATCACACTTTAAAAAAAATGCAAAACTTTCGGTCATCACTGTGTAGCAGTGTTACTTCATTGTGAAATTATGAATTCATTAATATAAATACATCTTAATAAAATAATGCATAATATTGTGCAAAATACAAAGATCATTTCATAGTGGATAAAGAACAATCATTCAGTTACTCAATAAAATTAGAATTATTAAATATTCCCTTGGAGAAAGTGAAAAAGAAAAGATTCAAAATATATTATAGAAAACATTCATGAATAGAAATGATGTTAATAACAATGGCACCCTTAGGTGAGAGGATTTGTCTTTTTTTTCAAGGAATTCTTATTGTGTCTCAATGATTTGTGAAAAATAAGAAAATAAAAAGAATTAATAAAAGTCCTTTAAATCTTATACAGAAATCTGTAGGGAGGAAAAGGTAAGTATAATATCAAAAAAAATATTACATTTTTTATCCTATTACACTGTCAAAAGGCATAAGAAGAATACTGGTAAGAGGCCAAGAAGCATGACTATATAACTGTTTAACTGTTTAATTTGTGTATCCCTTCTAGTTCTCTACGTTTCAAGAGATGGACCCTATCCCCTCTCTTGTTTTCAGGGAGACATTATCTATAATCCTAAACTTTGGTTGTTTTCTATGTACAACATTTCTACAAATTGTTTCCAGACTCAGAGATCCAGTGTCTTCCTCCTTAAGGAATATTGGTGATGATTGATTTATGGCCTCAGTACAATATACATCCTCTTTAAAATCTTACCATTAATTTAGAGGAGATGCATGCGATATTGCCACATTGGGGATCTCTCCATTTTCCAAGATGACTCTCGCAGGTTCCAGTAATTGCCTGAGTGTTTTTCAATATTGAAGTACTTCTATTGGCTGTCTAACTATGACATGCACAGACGTGTACTAGTGTTTCCTGAATGCCAAGATAGGCGCTTTCACTTCGTATTTTTTATCTATTATCTGTCTATCTATCCAATAAAAAAGTCAGTCTTTACATTTGATAGTCATCACTAGAGTTGAGCGATACTTTCCGATATCCAAAAGTATCGGATCGGAATGGTATCGCCGATACACAAGAAATATCGGCGATACCCGATACCGATACCGGAAATCCAATGTAAGTCTATGGGAAAAAAATATCGGAATTAAAAAAAGCCCATTCTTGCCTTGTTGGTTAATTGTACATGAAGGAAAACAACAAAGAGTAATGTATAATGTATTGGGGGAGGTTGAGGAGACATTAAAGGCATAGATATTTAACCCAATCAAATGGAATAGCATTAATATTTTTTTTTGTAAAGATGTTCGCATTGACTAACAAATTGACAATGTTGTTAACCTTTTTTCTATTTTGGCAAATATGTATGTTTCACAACTTCCATGCTCTTCACCTTTTTAACTTTTGCCACACTTTCTCCTTCATAATCTTCAGCAGCATCATCTTTTTCATCAAATTATTCTTCATCTTCACCTTCTTTATCTTCTTCTTAAACTTATTGCTATTCATCTTTTTGTTAACATTACTCATATTGTTCTTATTAAACTATTATTCTTCTTCATATTCTACTTCATCTTCATCATATTCTTATTTGTGACAGAGATTCCTGTACTTGTAATCTGTAAAAGTATGAATTTTTCATCCTTGCGTTCTTGCTGTCACAAAAGATTTAAATTACAACAGTATTTGTCCGTGTTCAGTTTAGCCTGCAGCAGCAGGCATTTTCCAGGGGCACCACGAGGAGGAACGGACTCACCCCCATACACTGCTTAGTCTTCTTCTGCTTATAATTTAGAGCATATATTTTGCTCTTCATTTTGGTCTTATACTTCATGTTCTTATGCTTTTTCATCTTCTGCTTATTGTTCTTCTGTCTCTTGTTCTGTATCTTGTAGTTTGTCTTAACCTTCTTTGTCCTGTTGGTGATCTTCTTCTGGGTAATCTTTTATTTCTTCTTTGTGATGGTGTTCAGGCTGGTTGGCTTCATGCTCGTCGTCCTTGTGGTCGTCATCTTCTTCGGGGTGGTCATCAGGGTCGTCGTATTCATTGTTGGAGATCCATAGTGATTACCCAACAAAACATTTAAAAAATATTCAATTTGTAAATGTAGCTGAAGGTAGAAGAAGGCTGACTAACTTCCGAGAACCAGCTGACGTTACTGGAAACCGGACGGGTATCAGATGGTACAAGAGACAATGGAAGTAACGAGGACCAGCTGACTGTGCTGGAAACCGCAGGGCCAGCAGAAGGAAAAGAGCCAATGGCACAACCGAGGACCAGCTGACGTTATTGGGACACGGTTACTAAGCAGGAGGTACCTGTGCTCCAAAGCACTACCAAGGACCAGCAGACGTTGCTGGAACTCGGATACCGAGATGGAGGCACCTAGGCCAAAGGCACTGCGGAGAACCAGTTGACGGTACTGGAACCCGGACGGGTAGCAGAAGGTACAAGAGCCAATGCAAGTAATGAGGAACAGCTGACTGTGCTGGAACCCGGAGGGGCAGCAGAAGGAAAAGAGCCAATGGCACAACCGAGGACCAGCTGACGTTACTGGAACACGGTTACTAAGCAGGAAGTACCTGTGGTCCAAAGCACTACCAAGGACCAGCAGACGTTGCTGGAACTCGGATACCGAGATGGAGGCACCTAGGCCAAAGGCACTGCGGAGAACCAGTTGACGGTACTGGAACCCGGACGGGTAGCAGAAGGCACCCATGAAAATGTAAGTTGACAGTCCGCAAGCCATCCGCAGTTACCGAATCACACAGTCCTACAGTGGGTGCTTGTCCTATTGTCACAATGTAAACAGCCTTTATTTACATATCCCACAGCACACATAGGAATGACCTAAACTGCAGGCACCATATAGTCGGCTAACCAGAATGCAACACGACAGGACAACTTATTGGAGGCTAATTGACGTTGACACTGCCAGAAACAGCTGTCGTGCTGTAACCAGGCTGGGCAGGAGTCAGTACCCGTGCCAAGTACTTCCGAGCAACAACTGGCGGTGTTGGAGCCCACGGATGAGAAGAGAACAGGGTGGAGGCAGCAGGACTTTTTGCCGTACACACAGCAGGGGAACAGCTGACATTACTGAACCCCAGTAACACAGGAGCAAGTGTTGACTGTGCTAACAGCACTTCCAGGCAATACATTGGTTGCAAACACTATAGAAGTACACAAAGGGGCCTTTCACACCTAGTGAACAGTTGTGTGTAGTGTTCACTGCAGTCTCTGCGGAATAACCACACTTAGGCCTTATAACTTTTCAGACTTTCTTTATCAATCTACCAAGATGAAGAAGGCAGGGAGTAAGGCACGTGGTCGTGGCCGTGGAGTTTCAGCAGGGAGAGGACGTGTGGATTCTGTGGCTGCTGCCGCCCCCAGTGACACAGCATCCACCAGTTTTCCCCGTGAGTGTTCCTTTATGCGCACTTTTGTAGGAGGTCGGCGTACCTCCCTGCTGCGGGAAGAACAAATTGAAGCCGTTGTTGGTTGGATGGCAGCCAATGCATCGACTTCAATTGCTTCCACCTCTTCTCAGGACCACAGCACTGTTGAGCAACCATCTGTCTCTTCACCGCCTGCCAAATTGCCCAGGCAGTCAGAGAGTTCTGTACAGGAGCCAGCTGAGTGTCAGCTTCTGTTCTCAGAATCTGTTGGCTTGCAAACAGGGGCCCAGCCAAGCAGCATTCTGGAATGTGAAGAAGAGGGAGTATGCAGTGATGCACAACAGCTGCGTCTCTCTGAATCTGAAGAGGCGGGTGAGACAATGCCGATGGTCAGCACACCGCAGAACGCATCTGATGATGATGAGACTCAGGTGCCAGTTTCTGTTGAGCATGGTGCTGGCCAGACCACCCAACAGCAGCAGGTGTTGGAACAGGGTAGTGGAGATGATGAGGTCCAAGACCCAACATGGCGTGAGGAACAGGAAGGTGGTGGGAGCAGCTCAGAGGAATAATAATAATAATATTTATTTATATAGCGCCATCATATTCCGCAGCGCTTTACAGTTTAGCAGTTTCAGAACACAAGTCATAAGTAACAACGTTAACAATACAATAATTAAATCAAAATAAGTCGCCCCTGCTCGTGACAGCTTTCAATCTACAATGAGGTGGGGGAGATACAAAGTATAGGTGTTTATATACAATGGTGCATTTACAATGATGGTCCAGCCATCTTAAGGGAGTGAGGGATGGATGGAGATAGTGAATGGGCTAGACACACACACACACACACTTACACAGAATACATAGAATTACTTTGATTAGTGAATGTGATAGGCCGCTCTGAACAAATGTGTTTTGAAGGAGCGCCTGAAACCATGCAAATTGTGGATAGTCCTAATTTCTTGGGGTAGAGCATTCCAGAGGATTGGCGCAGCGCGGGAGAAGTTTTGGAGTCAGGAGTGGGAGTTACGGATTAGTGCAGAGGTTAGTCGAAAGTCGTTTGCAGAGCGCAGCAGTCGGTTAGGCCGATAGATAGAAAAGAGGGAGGAGATGTAGGGGGTGCTGCACTGTGGATAGCTTTGTGGCTGAGAACCAGTACTTTGAATTGGATACTATAATGAATGGGCAGCCAGTGTAAGGACTGGCGAAGAGCGGACGCGTCCGAGTACCGATTAGCCAGATGGGTTACCCTGGCTGCTGCATTAAGGATGGACTGGAGAGGGGATAGTCGAGTAATGGGGGAATGCCAAGTAATAGAGCATTGCAGTAGTCCAGGCGTGAGTGGATCAATGCTACAGTGAGGGTTTTTGTTGTTTCCATGGTGCGAAAAGGGCAGATTCTAGAGATGTTCTTTAGGTGTAGGCGGCAAGAGCGGGCAAGAGATTGTATATGGGAGGTGAAGGAGAGATTGGTGTCAAACATAACACCCAGACAGCGAGCCTGCTGCCGGGGTGTTATTATGGTGCCGCCCACGGAGAGGGATATGTCAAATTTAGGGAGTTTAGTAGACGGCGGGAGCAGAAGAAGTTCAGTTTTTGAGAGGTTGAGTTTCAGATAGAGAGCGGACATGATGTTGGAGACTGCGGACAGACAGTCGGTGGCGTTCTGTAGTACAGCGGGGTGAGGTCGGGGATGACGTGTATAGTTGTGTGTCATCAGCATAAAGATGGTACTGAAAGCCAAATCTGCTGATGGTCTGTCCAATTGGGCTGTGTAGAGAGAGAAGAGAAGGGGGCCAAGGACTGAGCCCTGGGGTACACCGACAGTGAGAGGAAGAGAAGATGACGTGGAGCCAGAGAACAAAACACTGAAGGAGCGGTCAGAAAGATAGGAGGAGAACCAGGAGAGAACAGTGTCCTTAATACCTAGTGAGTGGAGCCTAGACAGTAGGAGACGGTGGTCAACCGTGTCGAAAGCTGCAGAAAGGTCGAGAAGAATGAGCAAAGAGTGGTCACCGTTACGTTTTGCTGTAAGAAGGTCATTGCTCACTTAGATGACGGCAGTTTTTGGCGAATGTAGGGGGCGTAAGCTGGACTGTGAAGGGTCTAGGAGGGAGTGATTGGAGAGGTAACGGGTGAGGCGGGAGAAGACTAGGCGCTCCAAAAGTTTAGAGATGAAGGGAGATTGGAGACCGGTCTGTATTTGTTTGTGCAGGAAGGGTCGAGAGCGGGTTTATTTTGTAGTGGAGTAATGATGGAGTGTTTGAAGGCAGATGGGAAAATGCCAGAGGAGAGTGAGAGATTAAAGATTTTATTTAGGTGAGTTGTGACAACTGGAGAGAGAGACTGGCGGAGATGTGAGGGAATGGGGTCGGTAGTGCATGTAGTCGGACGAGAGGAAGAGAGGAGTCTGGACTCTGGAGACTTCTTCTTCTGTGATGGGATCAACTGTGGAAAGTTAGCCAGGGGAACAGCAGGGTGGGATGGGAGTCACAGTCCTTGGTGGTTGAGAGCAGATTTCCTGACGGATAGTATATATTTTTTATATAAAATGGGAGGCCAGGTCGTCAGCACAAATGTCTGTGATAGGGGCTTGTGCTTTTGGCCTGAGGAGGGAGTGAAAAGTGTCAAACATTTTCTTGGGGTTGTTGGCTAGTGAGGAGATAAGGGTGGTGAAGTAGGTTTGTTTGGCGAGGTGAAGGGCAGCATTTTAAGTTCTTAACATGAATTTAAAGTGGATGAAGTCTTGTGGTGTGCGGGTTTTTCTCCAAAGGCGTTCAGCACTCCTAGAGCATCGCTGAAGAAGTTGAGTTTGCAATGTGATCCAGGGCTGTTTTACTGTGTGTTTGGAAGTTCTGAGGGTGAGCGGCGCTACTTGGTCAAGGGTGCTTCTAAGAGTGTCATTGTAGTGATGAACAGCCAGATCAGGACAGGAAAAAGAGGAGATTGGGGACAGTGATGAGTGTAGGGAATCTGAAAGTGTCTGAGGGTTAATGGCTTGTAGATTTCTGAATGTGTGGTAGGTAGGAGTGCGCTGGGGTGGTGGAGGATTTGTGAGCGTGAAGGAGGAATGTTGTGGTCAGACAGTGGAAGCGGTGAATTATTTAGGTGGTAGATTGAACAGAGGCGGACAAAGACCAGGTCAAGGGTGTTACCATCCTTGTGTGTCTCAGAGGTTGAAAGCTGTGAGAGGCCTAGAGAAGTGGTTAGTGATAGAAGGAAGATAGAGGAAGACATTGCCCCAACGGTACAAACAGGAGGGAGAGTTAGGCTGCAGACTCGGTTGCCTGTAGCCTCCATTTTGCCACCTGTTCGGAGCAGTTGTCTTCCAAAAGTCAAAACGTGCGCTCCCAGGACTTGCACTGCGTGGTCCTTTTTTGACACACTTGCAGATGATATTTGCTATGTCAAATGCAAACTGTGTAATCAAAAAGTAAAAAGAGGTAAAAGTGTCAGTAACCTCAATACCACTAATATGTGGAAACATGTGCGGACAAAGCACGTAGTTGAGTTACAAAGACACACTGGAGATGTAGGCCAACCTACAGCAGCACCTACATCTTCAGGTTGTGTTGAAGCCTCTTCATCGAGCTCACACACAGCTGGTTCTGCTTCCTCACAGGATCGCCATGGAAGAACCTCGGTCACTGTTGTCCAGAGACAAAGTGTTATTCCACACACAGCAGCAAGTTCCCTGTCATCCTCACACTTCCAGGCCACAAAACAGCCATCGGTAGCAGAGGCATGGGATAAAAGACGGCCATACTCGGCAAACCATCCATGAGCACAGGCTCTGAATGCTGGCATTGCAAAACTCCTGTCCCTTGAAATGCTGTCATTCAGGCTGGTGGAGACTGACAGTTTCCGTAACTTAATACCATTGTTAGTCCCACAATACAATGTGCCAAGGCGATTTCATTTCAGCAGGCAAGCCGTCCCTGCTCTGCAAAAGCATGTTGAGGGAAAAATTAAACATGCGCTAGTAAACGCCCTCAGTAGCAAGGTCCACCTGACGACCGATGCGTGGACCAGTACCCATTGTTATGATCTGCTACAAGCACTAAGGAAAGAAGGGAATTCTGTCCCTACAATAGAACTAAGCTGAATCACTACGATGTAACGGGGAACCTGATCCTGCGACCAGAACCGCTAAAGTCCTCAGCTAGTCTGAACGAAGACCTATAGTTGCGAGGGAGGAATCCCTACAAGATCTAGGGACTGGGAGAAAAGGTGGGCACCTCCTAACAGAAATTGTAGCAGGGATAATTTAACAGAAAACAAAATACTTTGAGATCCGAAGATCAAGCAAAACTAACTGAGTTAGGCACCTAAGCACCCGGCTAGCTTAACAGTAGATAATACAATGAAGTCAAGCAAAGCCAGAAGGGCGGAGCCAGACAAAATAGGGAAAAAAGTTCATGTGACCATCAAACTGAAACAAAACCTAACAAGAGGGTTCTAACACCCATGGCCAGGGACGATAACTTTCCTTCACTGCCCATTGGGTCAATGTTGTGGAGCCGGGTACTGATCTAGCGAGTGGCGCTGTACGTGTTCTGCCAACTCCAAGGATTGCAGGAATCAAGTCTGTACACATTGACTCCTCCTCCTACTCCAGTTCCTCAGAATCATCGCTGCAGGAGCCGTCACGGTCTACCTCCACATGGACCCGTGAACGCTTACCTGTTGCGAGCGATATGAGCACAGCCGTGTCCAAACGTCAACAGGCCATCCTGAAATTAATTTCCATGTGGAATCGAAGCCACACAGCGCAGGAGCTCTGGAATGCCATCAAGCAGGAGAGCGACGTGTGGTTTTTGGCAGCGAATCTCCAGCCAGGCTTGGTAGTGTGTGACAATGACTGATATCTGGTGGCAGCTCTGGGCCTTGGCAACCTCACTCACATACCATGTCTGTCACATGTGCTCAACTTGGTCGTGCAGAGTTTTTTGAGGGACTATCCGGATCTTGATGCACTGCTGCACAAGGTCCGCCTAGAGTGCGCTCACTTGCGACGTTCCAGCATGGCCAGATTGCTGATTGCAGCTCTGCAACGCAGATTTCGCCTTCCTGAACATCGCATCATATGTCACGTACCCACCAGGTGGAATTCGACGTTACATATGTTGGAGCGGTTGTGTGAGCAGCAGCCAATAGTAATGGAGTATCAGCTGCATCAGGCGCAATCAACTCGCAATTTGCGCCGTTCACACTTCACCACTACTGACTGGGCCTCTATAATAATAATAATCTTTATTTATATAGCGCCAACATATTCCGCAGCGCTTTACAGTTTAACAGTTTCAGAACACAAGTCATAAGTAACAACATTAACAATACAATAATTAAAGCAATATAAGCCGCCCCTGCTCGTGACAGCTTACAATCTACAATGAGGTGGGGGAGATACAAAGTACAGGTGTTTATATACAATGGTGTATTTACAATGATGGTCCAGCCATTTTGAGGGAGTGATGGATGGATGGAGATAGTGAATGGGCTACACACACAGACTTACACATAGAATGACTTTGATTAGTGAATGTGATAGGCCGCTCTGAACAAATGTCTTTTGAGGGAGCGCCTGAAACTATGCTAATTGCGGATAGTCCTAATTTCTTGGGGTAGAGCATTCCAGAGGATTGGCGCAGCACAGGAGAAGTCTTGTATTCGGGAGTGGGAGGTACGGATTAGTGCAGAGGTTAGTCAAAGGTCGTTTGCAGAGCGCAGCAGTCGGTTAGGCCGATAGATAGAAATGAGGGAGGAGATGTAGGGGGTGCTGCACTGTGGAGAGCTTTGTGGGTGACAACCAGTACTTTGAATTGGATACTATAATGAATGGGCAGCCAGTGTAAGGACTGGCGAAGGACTCTATGAAGGACATCTGCCACGTTTTGCGTGCGTTTGATGAGTCAACGCGGATGGCGAGTGCAGATGATGCACTAGTCAGCCTGACTGTCCCCCTTATCTGCCTGCTTCAAAAAAACAATGCAAGCACTAAGGGATGAGGTTTTGGAAGAGGTGGAGGATGAGGAGTCACAAATTCCATCACCTTCTGGACAGTCAGCGCAACGTGGTTCCTCACAAATGGCTGGGCAGGGCTCACTTTGTGAGGAGGATGAGGAGGAGTCAATGGAGGAGGAAGACATCGCTCCAGAGGGAGGTACACAACGCTCTAGTCAGTATGTATAGCGAGGGTGGGGTGATGCAGAGCAGGCAGAGATGACGCCCCTTGCAGGGGACAGCGTTTCTTGGCCAGTTGGGAGTCTGCAGCACATGGTTGATTTCATGCTGCAGTGCCTGAGAAACGACCACCGCATCACCCACATTCTCACCACGTCTGATTATTGGGTGTCCACCCTCCTAGACCCTCGCTACCGGGACAACTTACAAAGCCTCATCACACCGTTGAACCAGGAGCGTAAAATGCGGGAGTACCAAGACACACTGGTGCAATCCATAATGTTCTCCATTCCGGCCGAGAGCACTGCTGCTACTACTGCTTTACAAAGCAGCTCTGTGCGTCGAGGCAATGGAGACAGCTCTGCAACAAGAGGGAGCACAAGCAGCGCCTCTGCACAGGGCAAGATGTTATGATTTGGCAGCTGAGGAGAGCAGGCAAAAAAGGCAATACACCAGAGAGGTTGGAATCTATGGGATTGCAGTACCCTGACTAACCACCACAACTAAAGGCAGCCGTGGAGCGTACCTACGTTGGTCCTAGACGCCTCGTCACAGCCTGAGAAGCTAACTACACCTAAAGATAGAAAGAGGAAAGCTATCTGCCCCAGAGCAGATCCACAAAGAACATAGAAAGCCCCCAAACATGTAATGGCGGTTAGACAAGAAGAAATACTGACACAGACAGAGAATGGTATGAGCAAATGTTGGGGCCCAAACTTCATAAATAGAAAAGGATAGGAAGGGCACTTTCTGCAATCACAAAAAAACACTGAAAAGTACCAACTCTACTAATTACAAAAACACCTGAGATCACACGACTTCTACCACCTTAATTAGTTCTCTGGTGTAACAAAAACTAAACAGCAGCCACAGAAAAAACTGGAAAAGGAAAATGAACAAACAACAGTGGCTGAACTAAACTGAGAGGAGCACAAACCCCCAAGGGGACCCGGCAGACCCCCACAGAAGTGCAGGACAATATGCCAAAAAAAAAAAAATAAAATTAAAGACGAAAATGTCTTATCTGTTAGCAAAAGATGCAGGCACGAAACAGCAAGCTACAAAGTGTACAGGAATCAAAGATGAGACCAGAACAATTGATCACCGTCAACCCTGATGGAGGGAACCTCCCTTATATAAGACCAGTCAGTAACACCTGATCTCCAATCTTCACAATCTTCATTGGATAGTTCAGTACTGTTTGTAACCACCAGAGGGAGCTTCTGCTCAGAATTCATTTCTATCACATTCACAACAGCAAGACCAGTATGTTCCAAATGTGGCGAAGTTTTGTGGCAGCGCCACCAATGTCTACACCATCCGAGACGGCTCCAGTCAGCAGGAGGCAAAGTTTCCGTAAGATGGTGACAGACTACATGTCTTGGCCTCTCAGCGTACTCCCAGATGGCTCTTCCCCATTCAAGTTTTGGGTCTCTAAGCTGGATACATGGCCAGAGCTTAGCCAGTATGCATTGGAGGTGCTGGCTTGCCCTGCTGCCAGTGTATTATCGGAGCGCTTCTTTAGTGCTGCAGGTGGTATACTAACAGACCGTAGCATGCGACTATCCTCCGTTAATGTAGACCGGTTTAGTTTTCTGAAAATGAACAAGGCATGGATCTCGCATGAATTTGCCTGTCCGGTTTCAGATTAAATAACTGGTTGGCAACGTTATCCATGTCTCCTGTTATGTTCATCTTTCTACCACCTGAACTCTACTCCCTGGGCTACAACACTGCCAGTTGCTGCTCACAAGTGTTGGATGCACAGATCAAAAAAATCGCTGATGTGTTTGTGGGGTTCAGTAACGCCTGCTGTTCCCCTGCTGTGTGTCCGGCAAAAATTACTGCTAGCTAGCTACACATGTTGAAAAAAACATGACATGTTAAAGTGCCTACTGCTACACATAGATAAGAGGCTACACCCTTATTTCTAAACTGTAAACAAGTGAAACGTCACCTTTAAAACCATAAAATTATTAGTCTTTGTCACAAATCTGTAACAAAATAATTGTGACATATTACTGCAGATATCCACATGTGGAACACAAATGCTAACACAAAAGCCTACTTATGCTATAGGGTACTGATGGTGAACCTTGTCACTCCATAACTTAGACAAATCCAACTCACATCATGCCTCAAATGCTGCAATGTTGGAGGTGCATAATGTGGGTTGAACTTTGACAACAGCTGCAGTGCGAAGGTTAGCCTTCAGTGTTCTTGGCTTTTAAATAAAAGCATACAAGTAAATTTAATAATCCATTGTTGATTAAGGGACGTGATGTACACCTGTAATATTGTGGAAACAATGGATGTAGGACTAGTCCTCTTCAACATTACTTATATTTGTGTCATTTGACAAAATACATATTTAAATACAAATTTAACAACCCATATCATAAAGGTCCATCATGTAAAAATGAGAATCGGTAACAAAAATCATGCATTACCTTGTTAAACTCAATAGTGCATAGTCACAATAGCTAAATATATACCTGCAAGTGGTGCTGAAACAACGACAACTGATAGAAAAGGTGAATGATATCTAGTTATCAGACTGAATAGCGACACCTGTTCAATGTCGATATAATACTGTACCTTAACAAAAAGGCTGCTTGCAACCAATGTATTGTATACGGATGGAAGCGCGTCACACTAACAGATTTGAGTTATTTGAAATAGAATGGAGCAGCACCAATTAGAGAAAAATGTCAAGGATGAGGCAGTGAGACACGCTCAGCAGAGTACAAGCAGCAGTGTTTGAATAACTAACTGGAGCGGGATCTGCACTCCAAAAATGAGAACCTCTGACTACAGTAAACAATGCACACAACTGTTCAGTAGCTGTGAAAGGCCCGTTTGTGTACTTCTATATTGTTTGCAACCAATGTATTGGATAATGATGGAAGCACGTCACACTAATAGATTTGAATTATTTGAAATATATTGTAGCAGCAACAATTAGAGAAAACTGTCAAGGATGAGGCAGTGACACACGCTCAGCAGAGTACAAGCAGCGGTGGTTGAAGAAATAACTTGAGCGGGATCAGAATTCAAAAATTGAAACCCTCTGACTACAGTAAACAATGCACACAACTGTTCAGTAGCTGTGAAAGGCCCGTTTGTGTACTTCTATATTGTTTGCAACCAATGTATTGGATAATGATGGAAGCACGTCACACTAATAGATTTGAATTATTTGAAATATAATGTAGCAGCAACAATAAGAGAAAAATGTAAAGGATGAGGCAGTGACACACGCTCAGCAGAGTACAAGCAGCAGTGTTTGAATAACTAACTGGAGCGGGATCTGCACTCCAAAAATGAGAACCTCTGACTACAGTAAACAATGCACACAACTGTTCAGTAGCTGTAAAAGGCCCGTTTGTGTACTTCTATATTGTTTGCAACCAATGTATTGGATAATGATGGAAGCACGTCACACTAATAGATTTGAATTATTTGAAATATAATGTAGCAGCAACAATTAGAGAAAAATGTAAAGGATGAGGCAGTGAGACACGCTCAGCAGAGTACAAGCAGCAGTGGTTGAAGAACTAAATGGAGCGGGATCTGCACTCAAAAAAAAAAAACCTCACAGACTACAGTGAACACTGCACACAACTGTTCACTATCTCTGAAAGACTCCTTTGTGGACTTCTATACTGTTTGCAACCAATGTATTGGATAATGATGGAAGCACGTCACACTAATAGATTTGAATTATTTGAAATATAATGTAGCAGCAACAATTAGAGAAAAATGTAAAGGATGAGGCAGTGAGACACGCTCAGCAGAGTACAAGCAGCAATGGTTGAAGAACTAAATGGAGCGGGATCTGCACTCAAAAAAAAAAACCTCACAGACTACAGTGAACACTGCACACAACTGTTCACTATCTCTGAAAGGCTCCTTTGTGGACTTCTATACTGTTTGCAACCAATGTATTGGATACGGATGGAAGCACATCACACTAATAGATTGGATTTTTTTTAAATAGAATGTAGCAGCACCAATTTGAGAAAAATGTCAAGGATGAGGCAGTGAGACACCCTCAGCAGAGTACAAGCAGCAGTGGTTGAAGAACTAAATGGAGCGGGATCTGCACTCAAAAAAAAAAAACCTCACAAACTACAGTGAACACTGCACACAACTTTTCACTATCTCTGAAAGGCTCCTTTGTGGACTTCTATACTGTTTGCAACCAATGTATTGGATACGGATGGAAGCACGTCACACTAATAGATTTGATTTTTTTTAAATAGAATGTAGCAGCAACAATTGAGAAAAATGTAAAGGATGAGGCAGTGAAACACGCTCAGCAGAGTACAAGCAGCAGTGTTTGAAGAACTAACTGGAGCGTGATCTGCACTCAAAAAAAAAAAACCTCACAGACTAGAGTGAACACTGCACACAACTGTTCACTATCTGTGAAAGGCTCCTTTCTGTACTTCTATAGTGTTTGCAACCAATGTATTGTATACGGATGGAAGCGCGTCACACTATAATTTCAATTGAATGGAGCAGCAAGAATTACACTAAAGAAAAAAAAAAGAGTCTGTGAGTGACACGTGCAGATGCCTACAAACAGCGTTGGATGCAGAGCAAACTGCAGCGTCACCTGCACTGTCACACACACACCTTGCACAGAGCTGTTAAAACAACACTGCAAGGCAAAAGGAAGCTTTACACAGCGGTTGGTAAACTAGCCTGCCTAGAGCACAGTACACAAAATCGCAATCTCTAACTGTCCCTCAGAGTCAGCACAGCAGCGTTCTGTCCCTAACTGAATTCACAGCACAGTGACGCTAAAATGGCGGCGGCGCCTTTTATAGTGCATTCTAACATAATTTCAGCATCCAATCACAGCCATGCCATTAATTAACATGACCGCAGCAGTACAGGATGTGCCCACACTTCTTAGGATTCCTCATTGGCTGACTAAAATCACATTGCCTCTCAAAGAATTATGGGAACTTCCGATTCCGGTATACGATATATGGAAAATATCGGAACTAAGTATCGGAATTCCGATACAGCTAATATCGGCCGATACCCGATACTTGTGGTATCGGAATGCTCAACTCTAGTCATCACAAATGTAATGCAATGCCATTACATTGCATAGTCCATGAAATGTTTTATTTATTCCCAGCCTACGCACACAAAGTTTTGGCTTGTATAATTAGCCTTTTTCAATTTTTTAACTAATGAGTCAAAACATTCTATACATGGGCTTGAAATAAATAAAATTGTTCACTTTTTAAAATGGAAGTGCTGTTATTCGCCATTGCTAGCTTTTTATAGTTCAGTGATCATGACTCCATGGCTTGCACCTGCACTTTTTGTTTGATGCTGCTTTACTCCCATGCTTTATACCCCTGTGTGAACAAGTGATTGCCCTTTAACCCCTTCACCCCAAGGGTGGTTTGCACGTTAATGACCGGGCCAATTTTTACAATTCTGACCACTGTCTCTTTATGAGGTTATAACTCTGGAACGCTTCAACGGATCTTCGCGATTCTGAGAATGTTTTCTCGTGACATATTGTACTTCATGTTAGTGGTAAAATTTCTTCGATATAACTTGCGTTTATTTTTGAAAAAAAACGAAAATATGGCGAAAATTTTAAAAATTTTGCAATTTCAAACTTTGAATTTTTATTCCCTTAAAACAGAGAAATATATCACACAAAATAGTTAAGAAATAACATTTCCCACATGTCTACTTTACATCAGCACAATTTTGGAACAAAATTTTTTTTTGTTAGGAAATTATAAGGGTTAAAAGTTGACCAGCGATTTCTCATTTTTACAGCAAAATTTACAAAGCCATTTTTTTTAGGGACCACCTAACATTTGAAGTCACTTTGAGGGGTCTATATGGCAGAAAATACCCAAAAGTGACACCATTCTAAAAACTGCACCCCTCAAGGTACTCAAAACCACATTGAAGAAGTTTATTAACCCTTCAGGTGCTTCACAGTAACTAAAGCAACGTGGAAGGAAAAAATGAATATTTTACTTTTTAGCCACAAAAATTATCTTTTACAAACTTTTTTTTTATTTTCACAAGGGTAAAAGGAGAAAATGGACTGATAAGGTTGTTATGCAATTTTCCTGAGTATGCCAATACCCCATATGTGGGGGAAAACCACTGTTTGGGTACACGGCAGAGCTCGTAAGGGAAGGAGCGACGTTTGACTTTTTCAAACTAAAATTGGCTGGAATTTAGATTGGATGCCATGTCGCGTTTGGAGAGCCCCTGATGCGCCTAAACAGTGGAAACCCCCCACAAGTGACACCATTTTGGAAACTGGACCCCCTAAGGTACTTATCTAGATCTGTTGTGAGCACTTTGAACCCTCAAGTGTTTCACAAAAGTTTATAAAGCCTGGGTGTGAAAAAAAAAAAATCAATTTTCCACAAAAATGATTTTTTAGTCCCAAATTTTTGAATTTTCCCAAGGAAATTGGACCCCAAAAGTTGTTGTCCAATTTGTCCTGAGTACGCTGATACCCCATATGTGGGGGGGGAACTGTTTGGGCGCACGGCAGGGCTTGGAAAGGAAGTAGTAACGTTTTGGAATGCAGACGTTAATGGGGTCATGTTCCATTTGCAGTGCCCCAGATGAGCCTAAACAGTGGAAACCCCCCACAAGTGACCCCATTTTGGAAACTAGACCCCCTAAGGAACTTATCTAGATCTTTGGTGAGCACTTTGAACCCCCAAGTGCTTCACACAAGTTTATAATGCCCGGGCATGAAAATAAAAAATCCTATTTTTTTCACACAAAAATTATCTTTTAGTCACTAATTTTTTATTTTCCCAAGGGTAACAGGAGAAATTGGACCACATAAGTTGTTGTACAATTTGTCCTGAGTACGCTGATACCCCATATGTGTGGGGGAACCACTGTTTGGGCGCACGGCAGAGCTCGGAATGGAAGGAGCACCATTTGACTTTTTCCAACCAAAATTGGCTGGAATTGAGTTTGGATGCCATGTTGCATTTGGAGAGCCCCTGATGTGCCTAAATAGTGGAAACCCCCCACAAATGACCCCATTAGGGAAACTAGACCCCCTAAGGAACTTATTTAGATTTTTGATGAGCAATTTGAACCCCCAAGTGCTTCACACAAGTTTATAACGTAGAGCCGTAAAATTTAAAAATCATATTTTTTCCACAAAAATGATCTTTTCACCCCAATTTTTATTTTTCCAAGGGTAACAAGACTCCAAAAGTTATTGTGCAATTTGTCCTGAGTGTGCTGATACCCCAAATGTGGGGGTAAACCACTGTTTGGGTGCATGGCAGAGTTTGGAAGGGAAGGAGCGCCGTCTGACTTTTTCAACGCAGAATTGGCTGGACGCCATGTCGTGTTTGGAGAGCTCCTGATCTGCCTAAACAGTGGAAACCCCTATAAATGACACCATTTTGGAAACTAGACCCCTCAAGGAACTTATCTAGATGTGTGGTGAGAACTTTGAACCCCCAGGTGTTTCACTAAAGTTTATAACGTACAGCCGTAAAATAAAAAATCTTTTTTTTTTTTTTACAAAAATGATTTTTTCGCCCCCAATATTTTATTTTCACAAGGGTAACAGGAGAAATTGGACCCCAAAAGTTGTTGTCCAATTTGTCCTGAGTACGCTGATACCCAATATGTGGGAGAAAACTACTGTATGGGCGCACGTCAGGGCTCGGAAGGGAAGTAGTGACGTTTTGGATTGCAGACTTTGATGGAATGGTCTGGGTGCGTCATGTCTCATTTGGAGAGCCCCTGATGCGCCTAAACAGTGGAAACCCCCCACAAGTGACCCCATTTTGGAAAATAGACCCCACAAGGAACTTATCTAGATGTGTGATGAGCACTTTGAACCCCAAAGTGCTTCACAGAAGTTTATAACGCACAGCCGTAAAAATAAAAAATCCTTTTTTTTTTTCACAAAAATGATTTTTTTCGCCCCCAATATTTTATTTTCACAAGGGTAACAGGAGAAATTGGACCCCAAAAGTTGTTTTCCAATTTGTCCTGAGTACGCTGATACCCAATATGTGGGAGAAAACTACTGTATGGGCGCACGTCAGGGCTCAGAAGGGAAGTAATGACGTTTTGGATTGCAGACTTTGATGGAATGGTCTGGGTGCGTCATGTCGCATTTGGAGAGCCCCTGATGCGCCTAAACAGTGGAAACCCCACACAAGTGACCCCATTTTGGAAAATAGACCCCACAAGGAACTTATCTAGATGTGTGGTGAGCACTTTGAACCCCGAAGTGCTTCACAGAAGTTTATAACGCACAGCCGTAAAAATAAAAAATCTTTTTTTTTTTTTGCAAACATGATTTTTTCGCCCCAATATTTTATTTTTACAAGGGTAACAGGAGAAATTGGACCCCAAAAATTGTTGTCCAATTTGTGCTGAGTACGCTGATACCCAATATGTGGGAGAAAACTACTGTATGGGTACACGTTGGGGCTCGGAAGGGAAGTAGTGACGTTTTGGATTGCAGACTTTGATGGAATGGTCTGGGGGCGTCATGTCGCATTTGGAGAGCCCCTGATGCGCCTAAACAGTGGAAATCCCCAACAAGTGACCCCATTTTGGAAAATAGACCCCACAAGGAACTTATCTAGGTGTGTGGTGAGCGCTATGAAGCCCCAAGGGCTTCACAGAAGTTTATAATGTACAGCCGCAAAAACAAAAAAATAATTTTTTTTGTACAAAAATGATATTTTCGCCCCCAGTTTTTTATTTTCCCAAGGGTAACAGAAGAAATAGGACAAATTGCACAATAACTCTTGGGGTCCAGAGTACGCTGATACCCCATATGTGGGGATAAACTACTGTTTGGACGCATGGCAGAGCTCAGAAGTGAAGGAGCACCGTTTGACTTTTTCAACGCAGAATTGGCTGGAATTGAGATCAGACGCCATGTCACATTTGGAGAGCCCCTGATGTGCCTAAACAACGGAAACCCCCCAATTCTAACTCCAACCCTAACCCCAACACATCCCTAACCCTAGTCCCAACCCTAACCACAAACCTAACTCTAACACACCCCTAATCCCAACCCTAACCCTAATCCTAACTTTATCGCCAACCCTAACCCTAACTTTAGCCGCAACCCTAACCCTAACCCTAATGGGAAAATGGAAATAAATACATTTTTTTAATTTTATTATTTTTCCCTAACTAAGGGGGTGATAAAGGGGGGTTTGATTTACTACTTATAGCGGGTTTTTATGATTGTCAGCTGTCACGCTAAAAGACGCTTTTTATTGCAAAAACAGTTTTTTGCATCGCCACATTTTGAGAGCTATAATTTTTGCATATTTTGGCCCACAGAGTCATGTGAGATCTTATTTTTTGCGGTACGAGTTGACGTTTTTATTTGTACCATTTTTGAGCAGGTGACATTTTTTGATCACTTTTTATTTCGATTTTTGGGAGGTTAGAATGAACAAAAATCAGCAATTCATGAATTTCTTTTGGGGGAGGCGTTTTTATTGTTCCGCGTGTGGTAAAATTGATAAAGCAGTTTTATTCTTCGGGTCAGTACGATTATGGCAATGCCTCATTTATATCATTTTTTTATGTTTTGGCGCTTTTATAGAATAAAAACAATTTTATATAAAAAATAATTATTTTTGCATCGCTTTATTCTGCGAGCTATAACTTTTTTATTTTTTCGCTGATGATGCTGTTTTGCAGCTCGTTTTTTGCGGGACAAGATGACGTTTTCAGCGGTACCATGTTTATTTATATCGGTCTTTTTGATCGCGCGTTATTCCACTTTTTGTTCGGCTGTATGATGATAAAGCATTGATTTTTTGCTTCGTTTTTTTTTTTTTTTTTAAGGGGTTCACTAAAGGGGTTAACTAGTGGGACAGTTTTATAGGGGGGTCGTTACGGACGCGGCAATACCAAATATGTGTACTTTTATTGTTTTGTTTTTTTTATTTACAGGAAGAAATGAATTTATTGGGGAATATTTTTTTTTTTTTTTATTTATTTTGGATTTTTTTTTATAACATGTTTATTTTTATTTTTTTAACTTTTTTTAGTTTGTCCCAGGTTGGGACATCACTGTATTTTATCAGATCGCTGGTGTGACAGTGTACACAGCACTCTGTCACACCAGCGATCGCTCAGGCAGTGCAGCAGGCTTCTCAGTGCCTGCTCTCAGCAGGCACTGAGGAAGCCGCCTCCCTCCAGGACCCCGGCGCCATAATGGATCCGGGTCCTGGGAGGAAGGAAGCCCTCAGAACAGCGCGATCACATCGCGCTGGTCTGAGGGTCTCAGGGGGGCGCGCAGGGAGCCCCCACCCTGCGCGATCCTCCACTGTGCCCCCAGTACACCGCGATCATGTTTGATCGCGGTGTGCTAGGGGTTAATGTGCCGGGACCGCTCCTGACACACAGTCACGGGTGTCAGCTGTGATAATCAGCTGACACCCGGCGGCGATTAGCTGCGCTCCCCTCAGGAGCGCAGCTGATCGCCTATGACGTACTATCCCATCCATGGGCAGAATGGCACGGGTTTTATGGACGGGATAGTACGTCTAATGTCAGAGAGGGGTTAACCTAATAACTGTTTGGACCACCCTTAGCAGCAGCAACTGCAATCAAGCGTTTGCGATAACTGGCGATAAGTCTCTTACAATATTCTGGAGGAATTTGAGCCCACTCGTCTTTGCCGAATTGTTGTATTTCAGCCACGTTGGAGCGCTTTCCTAAGCTCAATCCACAGCATCTCAATCGGACTTAGGTCAAGACTTGACTAGGTCACTCCTAAGTCTTAATTTTTTCTTAAACTATTCAGAGGTGGACTTGCTGGTGTGTTGGATCATTGTCTTGCTGCATAACCCATGTGCGCTTTAACTTGAGGTCATGAATGGTTGGCAGGAAAATCTCCTTCAGAATTTTTTGGTAGATAGCAGAGTTCCTTCTTCCATTTACCACAGCAAGTCTTCCATGTCCTAAAGCACCAAAACAGCCCCAGGACATCTCAATGCCACCACCATATTTTAATGTTGGTATGATGTTCCTTCTCTGAAATGCTGTGTTACTACTATGCCAGATATAAAGGGACATACACCATTCACAAAGGTTACATCCCTGACGAAGAAGGTCCGTGTACCTTCGAAACGCGTTGGAACGATTTTTGACCCTTCCTGCCTCTCGTACCATGGTACCACGGTGACGTCACCTATTTTTTGTCCCGCCCCCATCCTGTCCATCTCGTACTAGCGGCGCCTCGTGGCCTGAGGACGCCGCACTACTTCCGGACTCCGTGTTTCCGAGTCCAGCCTAGTTGTTCCAGCAACAGGGAGGACGCTCCCTGCCCCGGCACATTCGGCATGCCTGATCTGGGTGCGCGGTCCGATTACCATCTGTACTGAGCCAGGACTTCCTCTTCTTCAATCCAGCCCTCTGCTGTTGTGACAGTAAGTGTTCTACACCAACACTTTTATGTATGCCAGCTAAACAATTCTGTCACAATTGCATCGCCATTCATCCAGCAGTTTTTCACTTTGTGGGGACATTTCTTTTTGCATTTATTGGTGTAGAGGCGCAGGTAGTTATTTGTTTTTTCATTTATGTACACCATCACTTGGTTACTTTGGAGTCAGCATTAGCACAGCAGCTGACTCAACTCCAGCAGCCTCTTCACACATCTTTGTTCATTCAAGTATATCTCTGTAGTTAGCGCCAGTGTGTTTTATATCTTCAAAGGTTACTTTTTGTCTCATCCGTCTACAGAGTATTCTCCCAAAAGTCTTGGCGATCGTCAAGATGTTTTCTGACAAAACTGAGTCAAGCATTTATGTTCTTAATGCTCAGAAGTGGTTTTATTCTCGGAACTCATATACGATACGATACACTTTATTGATTCCGGGGGGAGCAGCAATACAAACAGCAGTACATAAAATATTAGGACACAAATCTTGCACAGGTATACCAACATTACATAATAAATCAAAGTGGGTAGTTCAGGTGTATATAAGTCAATGTTAATTGACATTAGTACATCAGCCATCAGTCATTATTTTCTACCACTCTTAGGAAATTATTATACATCCCCATAGCAGTAGGTACAAACGATTTCCTGAATTTCTCCTTCTTGCACCTTAATAGGATTAGATGGCTGCTGAATGTGCTCTTCTGTTTCAAGAACAGCTCATATAGTGCGTGTGTATTATTGTTCGTTATAGCCCTTCTGAATTCTATCCTCCAATACCTCCTCAAAAGAGTCAAGATGGAGGCCAACAGCTGCACTTGCCTTCTTGATAAGTTTGTTGAGTTTATTAGCGTCAGCTACTCGCACACTACTGCCCCAGCAAATGATAGCAAAAAAGATGGCGCTTGCTACAACGGACTGGTAGAACATCTCCAGCATTTTACTGCACACATTGAATGACCTGAGCTTCCGCAGAAAGTACAGTCTGCTCATTCCCTTCTTGTAAACCTTTTCTGTATGACACACCCAATCAAGTTTACTGTCAAGTCAAATATTTGTAGCTCTCAACAATCTCAACCTCCTGGCCTGCAATAGTGATCGGTAAGTAATCCTCCTTTTTCCTTCTATAACTCACCACCATCTCCTTGGTTTTCTTTACATTTAGTTCTAGACAGTTAGTCTGACACCAATCTACAAAGCCAGAAACCACCCTTCTATATTCCTCCTCCCCACGGCCCCCCACAAAGCCCCCTACAATCACAGAGTCATCTGAGAATTTTTGCAGGTGACAGAAGTCGGATTTATACTGAAAGTCAGCTGTATACAATGTGAAGAGGAAGGGTGACAGCACTGTACCCTGAGGGGCTCCAACACTGCTCCATACACTGCCAGATACCACCTCCCCCATCCTTTTAAACTGCGGCCGGTCTGTCAGGTAGTCACTTATCCAGTTCACCATCCCCTCATCTACCACCATAGCAGTCAACTTATTTCGTAATAAGGGCGTCTGTAAGGTATTGAAAGCACTAGAGAAGTCAAAGAACATGACGCACACTGCAGTTCCATCATTGTCCAAGAACAAATGCATTGTATGTAGCAGAGACACTACCGCATCATCCACCCCCAATCTCTGCTGGTACACAAACTGCAGGGGGTCAGTGTAGGCCCTCACCCTCGGGCACAAGTAGGCAAGTATTATTCTCTCCAAGGACTTCATAGCATGTTAAGGCCACTGGACGATAGTCGTGTAGGGAAGTTGGAAAAGTTTTCTTAGGAACGGCACCAGGCAGGTGGTCTTCCACAGTTCTGGTACCCCCTGTGATTGAAGGCTCCAGTTAAACAGGTGCTGGAAGACAGTTCACAGTTGGTTTGCACATGCTCTGAGGACACATGGGCTGAGTCCATCAGGCCCAGCTGCTTTGCCAATAACAAGTTTGCTAAACTGTCTTCTCACGTCGCTTTGGGAGACAGTGAAAGCAGGCAGCTTATCCCCCAATGTCAATGCTGCAGATCTTTTCCAGGATCCATCCCCATTTCTGATGACACTGTGCTTGTGTTGGTGAATCTGTTGAAAAACTCATTCATTTCATTAGCCCAGGACAGATCCACTTCCCCATGCTCCAACTTTGCCTTAAACACAGTTAGCTGTTTCATGCCCGACCACACCTCATTCTTAATTTTCCCCTTTAAGTCCCTTTGTATCAATTTCAGTTTCTTAGTATCCTTCATTTTAACCCCTTCCCGACCTTTGACACAGCGTATGCGTCATGAAAGTCGGTGCCAATCTGACCTATGACGCATACCCTGTGTCATGAAAGGATCGCGTTCCTGCGGGCCAAGTGACCGGGGTCACTCAAAGGTCACCTGACCCGCAGTTACAGGACCCTTTGTGCTTCACCACAGGTGGGTTGGCTTAACCCCCATGGCCACGATCGCTCTGATTGGCTGTTAAAAGTGAAACAGCCAATCAGAGCAATGTGTAATATTTCACCAATTTAATTGGTGAAATATTACAATCCAGCCATGGCCGATGCTGCAATAGCATCTGCCATGGCTGGACACCGAGCCCTGACCCCCCCACACGTAGTCACGGCGGCGATCGGCCGCCGCCACCAAAAGATGGCGGTGATCGGTCACCGCCGTCACTATCTGCTCCCCTCCTCCTTTGCTCCTCTGCCCCCACCTTCCGATCCCCCCCTAACCTTCCGACCCCCCTACTCACCTCTCCCGGTCCACCGATGTCCTTGGATCGGTCCCGGCATCCGCCCGGGCCTCATCATGGGCGCCGCCATCTTGGAAAATGGCGGGCGCATGCGCAGTGCGCCCGCCGGCCGGCGCATGCGCAGTGCGCCCTCCAGTGTTCAAAAATTTATTTTGATCACTGTGATAAACTGTCACAGTGATCAAAATAAAAAAAAGTAAATGAACCCCCCTTTATCATAGGTAGGGACAAATAAAAAAATAAAGAATTTTTTTTTTTTCCTAGTGGATTTTGCTGCTGATCCACAGCTGATTTTGCTGCGGATCCGCGGCGGATATTGCTGCTGATCCACGGCGGATTTTGCTGCGGATCCGCGGAGGATTTTGCTGCTGATCCGCGGCGGATTTTGCTGCTGATCCACGGCGGATTTTGCTGCTGATCCGCGGGGGATTTTGCTGCTGATCCGCGGCGGATTTTGCTGCTGATCCGCGGCAGATTTTGCTGCTGATCCGCGGCGGATTTTGCTGCTGATCCGCGGAGGATTTTGCTGCTGATCCGCGGCGGATTTTGCTGCTGATCCACGGCGGATTTTGCTGCTGATCCGCGGGGGATTTTGCTGCTGATCCGCGGCGGATTTTGCTGCTGATCCGCGGCGGATTTTGCTGCGGATCCGCTGCGGATTTTGCTGCGGATCCGCGGCGGATTTTGCTGCTGATCCGCGGCGGATTTTGCTGCTGATCCGCGGCGGATTTTGCTTCTGATTCGCGGCGGATTTTGCTGCTGAACCGCGGGGGATTTTGCTGCTGATCCGTGGCAGATTTTGCTGCTGATCCGCGGCGGATTTTGCTGCTGATCCGAGGCTGATTTTGCTGCTGATCTGTTTCGGATTTTGCTGCTGATCCGCGGCGGATTTTGCTGCTGATCCGAGGCTGATTTTGCTGCGGATCCGAGGCTGATTTTGCTGCGGATCCGCGGCGGATATTGCTGCTGATCCGCGGCGGATATTGCTGCTGATCCGCGGCGGATATTGCTGTTGATCCGCGGCGGATTTTGCTGCTGATCCGTGGCGGATTTTGCTGCGGATCCGCGGCGGATTTTGCTGCGGATCCGTGGCGGATTTTGCTGCTGATCCACGGCGGATTTTGCTGGGGATCCTCGGCAGATTTTGCTGGGGATCCTCGCGATGTGCCGTCATTCAGTGACGGAGCCTCGGACACGGGCTGCAGCATCTGGGCTCCGTCACCGCTAGCACAGATGAATCATCTGCTGATTCATCTGCGCTAGCGGGTATAGCATAACGCGATCGCGTTATGCTATACCGTTACCAGCCGGTCAACACTACGTGTTGAAAGGGCTGGTAAAACACAATATGAACCCAGCCTTAGGGTTAGGGTTAGCATTAGGGTTAAGGTTAGAATTAGGGTTAGGGCTGGAATTTGGGTTAGGGTTGGAATTAGGGTTAGGGTTGGAATTAGGGTTAGGCTTGTGGTTAGGTTTATGGTTAGAGTTGGGATTAGGGTTAGGGGTGTGTTGGGGTTAGGGTTATGGTTAGGGTTTGTATTAGGGTTAGGTTTGTGTAGGGGTTAGGGTTGGGGTTAGGGGTGTGTTGGGGTTAGGGTTGGAGTTAGAATTGAGGGATTTCCACTATTTAGGCACATCAGGGGGTCTCCATACGCGACATGGTGCCACCATTGATTCCTGCAAATTTTGCGTTCAAAAAGTCAAACAGTGCTCCCTTTATTCCAAGCCCCGACGTATGCCCAAACAGTGGTTTATCCCCATATATGGGGTATCAGCGTACTCGGGAAAAATTGCACAACAACTTTGGGGGTTCTAATTTCTCCTGTTAACATTGGGAAAAAAAATTGGGGACTAAAAAATTATTTTTGTGGAAAAAAAATGATTTTATATTTTCACGGCTCTGCGTTATAAACTTCTGTGAAGGACTTGGAGATTCAAAGTGCTTATCACACATCTATAGGAGTTGCTTAGGGGATCTAGTTTCCAAAATGGGGTCACTTGTGGGGAGTTTCTACTGTTTAGGCACATCAGGGACTCTGCAAACGTAACATGACGCCCGAAGACCATTCCATCAAGTGGGCATTTCAAAACGTCACTACTTCCCATCTGAGCCCCGACGTGTGCCCATACAGTAGTTTTCTCCCACATATGGGATATCAGCATACTCAGGACAAATTGGACAACAACTTTTGGGGTCTAATTTCTCATGTTACCCTTGGGAAAATAAAAAAATTGGGGACTAAAAGATCCTGATTGTGGAAAAATATGATTATTTTATTTTCATGCCCGGGCGTTATAAACTTCTGTGTAGCCCTTGGGGGTTCAAAGTGCTCACCACACATCTAGATAACTTCTTTGCGGGGTCTAGTTTCCAAAATGGGGTCACTTTCTACTGTTTAGGCACATCATGAGCTCTGCAAACGTAACAAGATGCCCGCAGACCATTCCATCAAGTCGGCATTTCAAAGCGTCACTACATCCCTTCCGAGCACTGACGTGTGCCCAAACAGTGGTTCCCCCCCAAATATGGGGTACTAGCGTACTCAGGAAAATCTGGACAACAACTATTGGGGTCCAATTTCTCCTGTAACCATTGTGAAAATAAAAAATAGTGGGCTAAAAAAAAGATTTTTTGAGAAAAAAAAAAGATTTTTTATTTTCACGGCTCTGCGTTATAAACTTCTGTGAAGCACCTGGGGGTTCAAAGTGCTCACTATGCATCTGGATAAGTTCCTTAGGGCGTCTAGTTTCCAAAATGGGGTCACTTGTGGGGGAGCTCCAATGTTTAGGCACACAGGAACTCTCCAAATGCGACATGGCAACCGCTAAATATTCCAGCATATTTTCCATTCAAAAAGTCAAATGGCGCTCCTTCCCTTCTGAGCCCTGCCGTGCACCCAAACAGTGGTTTATGACCACATATGAGGTATCTGTGTACTCAGGAGAAATTGCCCAACAAATTTTCGGATACAATTTATCCTGTTGCCCATGTGAAAATGAAAAAAACTGAGGCTAAATGAAAATTTTTGTGAAAAAAAAGTACTTTCTTTTTTTTAAGGATCAATTTGTGAAGCACCTGGGTTTCAAAGTGCTCACTATGCATCTAGATAAGTTCCTTAGGGGGTCTAGTTTCCAAAATGGGGTCACTTGTGGGGGAGCTCCAATGTTTAGGCACACAGGGACTCTCCAAATGCGACATGGCAACCGCTAAATATTCCAGCATATTTTCCATTCAAAAAGTCAAATGGCGCTCCTTCCCTTCTGAGCCCTGCCGTGCGCCTATACAGTGGTTTATGACCACATATGAGGTATCTGTGTACTCAGGAGAAATTGCCCAACAAATTTTAGGATCCAATTTATACTGTTGCCCATGTGAAAATGAAAAAAACTGAGGCTAAAAGAAATTTTTTGTGAAAAAAAAGTACTTTCTTTTTTTAAAGGATCAATTTGTGAAGCAGCTGGGGGTTCAAAGTGCTCACTATGCATCTAGATAAGTTCCTTAGGGGGTCTAGTTTCCAAAATGGGGTCACTCGTGGGGGAGCTCCAATGTTTAGGCACACAGGGACTCTCCAAATGCGACATGGCAACCGCTAAATATTCCAGCATATTTTCCATTCAAAAAGTCAAATGGCGCTCCTTCCCTTCTGAGCCCTGCCGTGCGCCCAAACAATGGTTTATGACCACATATGAGGTATCTGTGTACTCAGGAGAAATTGCCCAACAAATTTTAGTATCCAATTTATACTGTTGCCCATGTGAAAATGAAAAAACTGAGGCTAAAAGAAAATTTTTGTGAAAAAAAAGTACTTTCTTTTTTTTACAGATCAATTTGTGAAGCACCTGGGGGTTCAAAGTGATCACTAAGCATCTAGATAAGTTCCTTAGGGGGTCTAGTTTCCAAAATGGGGTCACTTGTGGGGGAGCTCCAATGTTTAGGCACACAGGGACTCTCCAAATGCAACATGGCAACCGCTAAATATTCCAGCATATTTTCCATTCAAAAAGTCAAATGGTGCTCCTTCCCTTCTGAGCCCTGCCGTGCGCCCATACAGTGGTTTATGACCACATATGAGGTATCTGTGTACTCAGGAGAAATTGCTCAACAAATTTTAGGATCCATTTTATCCTGTTGCCCATGTAAAAATGAAAAAATTGATGCTAAAAAAAATTTTTGTTGGAAAAATTAAAATGTCCATTTTTTCCTTCCACGTTGCTTTAGTTCCTGTGAAGCACCTGAAGGGTTAATAATCTTCTTGAATGTAGTTTTGAGTAGCTTGAGGGTTGCAGTTTTTATAAAGGTGTCACTTTTGGGTATTTTCTGCCATATAGACCCCTCAAAGTGACTTCAAATGTGAGGTGGTCCCTAAAAAAAATGGTTTTGTAAATTTTGCTGTAAAAATGAGAAATCGCTGGTCAACTTTTAACCCTTATAACTTCCTAACAAAATAAAATGTTGTTCCCAAAATTGTGCTGATGTAAAGTAGACATGTGGGAAATGTTATTTATTAACTATATTGTGCCACATAACTCTCTGGTTTAACAGAATAAAAATTAAAAATTTAAAAATTACAAAATTTTCAAAATTTTCGCCAAATTTCCATTTTTTTCACAAATAAACGCAAAAATTATCGACCTAAATTTACCAGTAACATGAAGCCCAATATGTCACGAAAAAACAATCTCAGAATCGCTAGGATACGTTGAAGCGTTCCTGAGTTATTACCTCATAAAGGGACATTGGTCAGAATTGCAAAAATGGCAAGGTCTTTAAGGTCAAAATAGGCTGGGTCATGAAGGGGTTAAATGCCAGTTTTTTCTTGTTTAGTAAGTGTTTCAATTCTTTTGTAATCCAAAGCTTGTTATTTGCATAACATCGAATCTTTTAGCTGGTACAACAGTGTCAGTACAAAAATTTATATAATCTGTTACTCGCCTGACAATATAATTTACATCATCATGCTCTCCCCTGTCGCATATCACTTCCCAGTCTGTGAGGTTAAAGCAATCTCGTAGAGCCTCCTCTGCCGCTGGAGTCCACTTCCTAATTAATTTTATTGTGGCTGGCTGTTTACTGACAACAGGTTGGTATGATGGAGACAATAGTATGAGGTTGCAGGCCATATTTCCACAGTCTCTTTCCTGTGGTGGAGTCATGAACACTGACCTTAACTGAGGCAAGTTGCTATGAGCTCGGTTGCAACAACTTTATTAAATAATGGATTGCAACCGAACCCGGGGTCCGCGATGCAGTTAAAGTCACTGCTGCCGAACACCCCTTGGGTATGAGGGTAAAACTGACAACAGAAATATAATATTAGATCTCGCCTGTGTTACTTCACACTAGGGGAGATGTAGAATTAGCACTATCTCCGTTAATGTCACGGGAGATGTGCTATCGACTGGCATAGATGTAGCCCTCTTAACAGCACAGAAGCCACTGACCAGATATTAGGTTTGCACTATGTGCTGCAAGCTGGTATAGACATTGCCCTGTTGACTGCACAGAAGCTACGTGCCAGCCGCTAGGAAGTGCGTGCGACTAACGGCAGGCGTACGTGCTACCAGATGTCGTGGTACCGGACTGAGACACTCTCTGTTCAGCTTGGCAGGCGATGCCCAGGTTACGAGCCCCGCAGTCTGCTCAGTGTGTATAGCTACCCTATGTTTGTAGCAAGACTGCGCCACATTGGCTACCTGCCTGGCTTAAGCTAAACCTGCCTGAAGGACCTGTGCTAATTAGCCGAGCGAACTCTGGCATCGGCAGGTCCAGGGGAGCAAAGCTAGAGAGCATGTGGAGCCCAGATTCTGATATGTCCACACATGAGCACTGCCTATTTTAGTATGATATGACCGTGCGGCACCACGGACAGGCAAGCTATTTAAGGGCTAAGCTCCGCCCCCAGCCATCTCGTCAATCGCTTCACACATGACGTCATCCGTGAGCAATCAGGCGGTGCCAGGTCAGAGGATCAGCTGACGTTAACCACCAATCACGGTTCGCCATGTCACAGACATGCTCAGTGCAGGCATTTCTGGACTAAGGCTATAACAGCCCTGTCTCCTGTAACCTATGCTTAAGGCAACTATTAACAAAGACAATGGAGACAGCTTGTATTCTTTTGCACTGGCTAGGCGTTGGGATCGACGGCGAAGCTAAGCAGCATCTGCCCCAGCTGAGACCTGGATGGGGGACCACTGATGCCTCAGATGCAGGTTCAAATCCAGCCGTCACCCAGCGCCTAACATTATCCCCCCCTCTAACACCCTCCCCACCTGATGCTCAATAAGCCAGAGGGGCATGAATATGGTCCAAAATTTTGAAAGGACCCATAAAATGGGAGGCGAGCTTAGCAGATTCCCCGCGTCCTCTAATATTGCGAGTCGCGAGACAGGCCTTGTCACCCGGGGATGATGCGGGGCCTGAACAGAGATAATTGTAAGCCGACTGTCAAGATTGGACATATTTTTTAACATCCTAAGGCAACCGAGGCCACCAATACGACCGTTAGAGAAACTTAGTGGTACTTTTGACTCAAAAATGACCTCCGGTTTTAAGGGCATGTGCCCAAGAGAGCACCTTATTTTGTAATTTAGGAGGAACGAACATCTTGCCAGGAGGGACCTGGTCTAAGGTCATAGGTGCCACCGTTCGCATATCCCCAGAAGGCATGACACTTTTGGGCTCGTTACCGTCCTCGGTAGTATCTGCAGGCAAGGAATAAACCCTACCTCGCCGAGGCTCTGAGCCGGGGACCAAATCAATTGGACTGTCATACGGTTGGTGGGAAGGCAAAGTCTCAGCAGCCTTTTTGGAATGCTCAGGACGAGCGTCTAAGTCAACAGACGGCTCTGAGACTACCCTCCGGGTCGAAGCAATCATACGCTGAGAAACACCATTCTCACCCCCGAAATTAATTTCCCCCGTGTTCCAGTTAACATGTGGATTGTGACAACTTAACCTTCTAAGGCCTAATAGCACCTCATCTGATCCACCGGGAATAATGAGAAAAGAAATATCCTCCCGGTGATCCTGAGGAAATGACATAGTGAGGGGAATCGACTGGTGGGTGATTTGCGTGTCTAGCAGTGAACCGTTGACTACCTTAATGTTCATTGGTTTGGGCTATAACTCCATAGGAGTGCCATGTCTCTGGGCAAAGGTTAACGACAAAAAATTGCCATCTGCCCCAGAGTCCACCCATGCCTTGGCAGAAACCGCAACGTCACCTCATATATTAGTTTGGAGGTAGAGGTCCCTGAATCTAACACACTTCCTCTAATGGTGGTTAGACACTCTCGTTCCTTTGCTTGCTTGTAACCCTTATTACTGGGGTACTCCAAAAGATGTGTAGGAAAGGGGATGATTTTCTAGTCAGGGATATATCCATAGGCTCCGGTTCCGTGTATGGAACCGCGGGTTCGGAAATAGGTTTAGAAAATGACGGTGCCAATGGAAACCGAGGTTTAGAGACCTCCAGCTCCAATTTGCTTTCTGCATGACGTAAATCTATTCAGTTGGCAAGGGTCATTAACTCTTCCAGAGAGGTTGGAATCTCCATGGTGGCTAGAGCATCTTTTATATGCCCAGTCAGACCCTTCTAGAATACCGGAATTAGCGACGATTCAGACCAATTAAGTTCTGCCGCTAATGTCCTGAACTGGACAGCGTAGTGACTGGCGGTGGTCGAACCCTGCACTAATGAAAGCAACTTAACAGCCGTATAATGTGTAACCTGAGGACAGAGAAACACACTTTTTAGGGTTCTAAGAAAGAGACCCGCATTACCCACTATCGGATCATTCCGTTCCCACAGAGGTGTAGCCCACTCCAAGGCTTTGCGGGAAAGTAATGATATGACAAAGCCCACTTTAGCCCTTTCGGAGAGGAACCGTGCCTCCATCATTTCCAACTGAATGGAGCATAAATTAATAAACCCTCTGCAGGATCTGCTGTCGCCAGAAAATTTTTCAGGGAGGTCAAAACAGGGTAATGAAACTCTAGCAGCTGACGCAGCATTGTTTACGAGACTGGCTGCTTGTGCGGCTGCTTGAGTAGCTACTGCAGTGAGATCAGCAACCGGAGCGGCCTGCTCCAGAGACCTAAGTCTGGCCTCTAGTTGCTGAACATAGCGCTGTAGCTGCTGCATGTCAGCCATGTTTGGCTAGACCCTGGCGGTCAGATACTGTCATGAGCTCGGTTTCAACAACTTTATTAAATAATGGATTGCAACCGAACCCGGGTCCGCGATGCAGTTAAAGTCACTGCTGCCGAACACCCCCTGGGTATGAAGGTAAAACTGACAACAGAAATATAACATTAGATCTCGCCTGTGTTACTTTACACTAGGGGAGATGTAGAACTGGCATTATTTTTGTTAACGTCACGGGAGACGTGCTATCGACTGGCGTAGATGTAGCCCTGTTAATGGCACAGAAGCCACTGGCCAGATATTAGGTTTGCACTATATGCTGCAAGCTGGTATAGACGTAGCCCTGTTGACTGCACAGAAGGTACGTACCAGCCACTAGGAAGTGCGTGCGACTAGCGCCAGGCGTATGTGCTACCAGATGGCGTGAGACCGGACTGAGAAACTCTCTGTTCAGCTTGGCAGGCGATGCCCAGGTTACACGCCCTGCAGTCTGCTCAGGATGTTTAGCTACCCTATATTCGTAGCAAGACTGCGCCACATTGGCAACAGGCTACACGCCCCGCAGTCTGCTCAGGGTGTATAGCTACCCTATATTTGTAGCAAGACTGCACCACATTGGCTACCTGCCTGGCATAAGCTAAACATGCCAGAAGGACCTATGCTAATTAGCCGAGCAAACTCTGGCATCGGCAGGTCCCGCAGAGCAAAGCTAGAGAGCACGTGGAGCCCAGATTCTGGTACGTCCACATATGAGCACTGCCTATTTTAGTATGATCTGACAGCGCCGCGAACAGACAAGCTATTTAAGGGCTAAGCTCCCCCCCACGGTTCGCCATGTCACGGACATGCTCAGTGCAGGCATTTCTTGGCTGAGACCTGGATGGGGGACCACTGATGCCTCAGATCCAGGTTCAAATCCAGCCGTCGCCCTACGCCTAACACATGTGAGGCCTGCAGTTCTTTGAATGTTGCTGTCGGGTCTTTTGTGACCTCTTGGATGAGTTGTCGCTGCACTCTTGTGGTAATGTGTTCACTAGAGATGAGCGACTTTGCCTCCCGGAGGGTCAAGTCGGGTTTCGGACCACCCGACTTTATCAAAAGTCGAGTCGAACGAAATCGGACGACTATAGGCAAACGTCGGAGGTCTGACTGAAACCCGACCAGACCCCAATGCAAGTCAATGGGGAATAAAAGTTGTCAGGGAGTGGAGGACAGTAAACACACCTACAGTGCCCATTTCAATGCCAACGACATCAATTCATACTACTTAAACTTGTCAACCTTAATTTACGTTATAATAATAGTAACTCATTGAAAACTGGGGGTTATTGGCTAAAGTTGTGGAGAGGGCAGGCTGACTCCAGGTTTTTGTGGGCCCCGGGCAAAAGGGTCTCAGTGGGCCCCTTTAACACATACCACAATTCATGATGTTCCTATACGGCAGAGAAATATAGGTATACCAAATGCCAAATACTTCATTTATTACAGTACATGAGTGATATCTATTGTAAATTCTACAATAGCTAAAAAAACGGACAGTATAGTCCTCCATACCCTATTATGGGCACCACATAGTGCGCCATACAGAATAATGAGCCCCATAAATTGCTCTATAAAGAATAATGAGCCCCACATATTGCTCCATACAGAATAATGAGTCCCATATAGGATGGGCCCAATATAATGCTTCATACAGCATAATGAGCCACATATATTGCTCCATACAGAATAATGAGCCCCATATATTGCTCCATACATAATTGGTCCTATATAATGTTCCATACAGTATATGATGAGCTCCACATAATGCTCCAGTATATGATGGTCCCCATATAATGTGCCATACAGTATAGGACGGTCCCAATAGAGTATAATGAGCCCCACATATTGCTCCATACAGTATAATGAGTCACATATAAAGCTCCATACAGTATATGATGGGCCCCATATATTGCTCCATACAGAATGGGCTCCATATAATGCTCCATACAGAATAGACCCCATATGTGCTCCATATGATGCTCCATATATAAAGGGCTCTATATGATGCCTCATTAATAATGAACCCCAAATGTAGCTCTAGTATTTGTTGGGTCCCATATATGATGCTCCAGTGTATGATGAGCCCATATAATGCTACAAATATAATGATCCCCAGATACAATTCTCCATATATATTTGTTGGGCTCCATGTGATGCTCCATATTCAGCATCACCATCTTCCAGCTCTCTGCACTGTGACAGTTCAGGCAGAGGACGCACAGACATGACATCATCGTGCTCTCTGACCTGAATGTCACTGTCAGGAAACGCGGAAAATGTCACAGCGGTGGAGCAGGGAAAGGTAAGTATTGCAAGTGCTGGGGCCCTGAGCAGGCAGGGGGGGCACAATCGTGGGCGCTGGCACTGGCACAGGGCCACTCATAGTACGCCGGTGTCTCTGATGGCGAGAGGGCCCCGAACCTGGTCAGGGCCCCGGCACTTGCCTGTGTGCCCCAGGTGCTGACGCCGGCCATGGGGGGTACAGCCCAGTTAGGGAGGTGGAAAAACTGGCATATGTTGAGATGTAGGCTGGACGTTCAGCAGCTGCAAATGGAGGAATTGGAGAAGTCGGAGGAAGAGGAGGACAAAGCGAGAAATTTTTCTGGCAACATATGTGTTATCAGGTGAAGGTGGTATAAAATCCTTTGAAACCCAGGCATGGTTCATTTTAATGAAGGTGAGATCACCTACATTTTGGATCGACAGCTGGGTCCTTCTTTCTGTCAGGATTGATCCAGCTGCACTGAAGACTCTTTCTATAGCACATTAACAGCAGGGAAAGCAGGCTCCTGCTAGGCATATTGTGCCAATTCAGGCCAGGTGTTCAGTTTACAGGCCCAGTAGTCAAAGAGGAATGAACTGTGAGGGAGAACATCGATAGGGGAGGAAAGGTAATTTTGAACCATAGTTGACAACTGCTGTCTCCTGTCTGTTGCAATCGATTCAGTATTACCAGTCGTGTGAGCGGTACTCGAGAAATCAGTCCACAACATGATCATGAAACCCCTGTCTCCAACGCCACTTCGGCTGTATGTACCACAAACACCTCTTCCATGTTGCCCAGTACGGCTCGTGGTAGAATCTGCACCGCTGCTGTGTGCTGGGAATGCCTCTAACAAACGGTTTACCAGAGTTGCTTGTTTGTTAGCCAATATTAGCTCTAGGTTCTCCTGTGGCACGATGTTCTGTAATTTGCCTTTATAGCATGGATCGAGGATGCTGGCCAACCAGTAGTCGTCATCCTTCATAATTTTGACAATGCGGGGGTCCCTTTTTAGGATCCGCAAGAGATAATCACACATGTGGGCCAATGTTCCAGGTGTCAATGATGCACTGCCAGTGGTAGGTGGAGGAGCACTTTCTGCCAAATCCACCTCCCTCCAGTCACGCACAAACCCTGCACCTGACCTTGGCAAGCCAACATTTTCTCTTGTCCCTTGAGAATCATCCTCCTCTCCAAAATAATCATCCCCCTCATCCTCCTCCTCCTCCTCTTCCTCTTCTTCCTCCACCTCGTCCAGGATAGTTCCCTGAGCAGACAATTCCTGACTGTCATCAAGGCTTCCCTCCTCCTCCTGCTCCACTTCCTCTTCCGATGCAGACGCCTGAACCTTCACGTGCGTCAAAGTTTGCATGAGCAGATGCATAAGTTGGATGCTCATGCTTATGATGGCGTCGTCTGTGCTTACCAGCTGTGTGCATTTCTCAAAACACTGAAGAACTTTATAGAGGTCTTTCTGCTTTGACCACTGCACAACAGACAACTCGATGTCTACCCTCAAAATGCCAGCCCTTGTATACTCCCACAAATGCATTACAGCCTGCCTCTGTTCGCACAGCCTCTCAACCATGTGCATGGTGGTGTTCCACCTTGTTGCAACGTCTATGATTAGGCGGTGCTTGGTGAGGTGGAGCGATCGCTGCAGCCTCTGCATACGACTGGAGTCTTCGGTTGAGCGACGGATGTGTGAGCACAGTCTTCGCACCTTATGGAGCAGGGCTGGTAACACCGGATAATTATTTATGAAGCACTTCACCACCAAAAGGTGTGTGTCAGGCAAGGTATGTGTCTGAGTTTTGCTAGGGCTATGGCTGCCACAAAATTACAGCTATTATCACTGACTACCTTGCCAGGCTCCAGATGTAGACTGCCCAGCCATGACTCAGTTTCTCGCTGCAAGTAGTCGTCCAGTACCTCCGCGGTGTGTCTGTTGTCGCCCAAATACATCATCTTTGAAACAGCCTGCTGACGCTTACCATTAGCTGTTCGATAGTGTGACACCTCGTGAGCAACATTGGCAACTGCGGATGTAGTGCTCTTGCGACTGCGCTCTGTCGAACATCTTTCGCTTCTGGAGGAGGAGTAGTGTCAAATGCCTACAGCCAACTGTTGCCTATACCGTGGGCTAGGCAGCACTGTCCCACCGACACTGTACCCTGGGACCCTGCATCCACCACATTAAGCAAGTGTGCAGTGATGGACACGTAATGGCCCTGGCCATGACTACTGGCCCCATGCATCTGTTGTGCGGTGCATCTTTCCACTCACTGATTGTTTGAGTGAATGGACAATGCAGTCTTTCACATGCAGGTGGAGGGCAGGGATGGCTTTTCTAGCAAAAAAGTGCTGACTGGGTAGGTCATAGCATGGGACAGCGTAGGCCATGAACTCTCGGAACACTGCGCTTTCAACCAAATGGAAGGCATCATCTCTAATGAGATCAGTTTGGCAATGTAGGCATTCAAAGCCAGTGTACGTGTATGAGCGGATGAGTACATCCGGTTCTCCGGGCCTGAGGGACTTCCTGTCATACTCAGTGATGACCAGTAAGACTCTCAGGTCATTACTTTAGGAGCTGCAGAGCAGGCAGGTTCTATAGCATGCAGATCTGCACGTTGTAGAAGCGATCAGCCTGCGCAAAATGAGTGTCTCATAGTGGGGCAAAGTGTAAAACTAAGAATTAAATAAAAAATTATTATAAAAAAATTGTAAAAATATTTTTAAAAATAATAAAAAATAATAATAAAAATAAATTAGTTATTCCAGCAATAAATAAATATTTTAATAAAAAAATCTAAACAATAAAAGTACACATATTTGGTATTGCAGCGTCCTTAACGACCTGCCCCATAAAACTGTTCCATTAGTTAACCCCTTTAGTGAACACCATAAAAAAAATGCAAAAAACAATGCTTTATCTTCATACCGCCAAGCAAAAAGTGGAATATTACGCGATCAAAAAATCAGATATAAATAAACGTGGTGCCGCTGAAAGCATCATCTTGTCCTGCAAAAAATAAGCTGCAACACAGCGCCATGAGCATACAAATTTAAAAGTTATAGCTGTCAGAATGAAGCGATTCAAAAATAATTATTTTTGTCTATAAAATAGTTTTTATTGTATAAAAGAGTCAAAACATTAAAAAAAGATAAATGAGATATTACTGTAATCGTACTGACCCAAAGAATAAAACTAAATTATCAATTTTACCACATGCGGAATGGTGTAAACGCCCCCCAAAAGAAATTCATAAATTGCTGGTTTTTGTTCATTCTGCCTCCCAAAAATCGGAATAAAAAGTAATCAAAAAATGTAATGTGCCTATAAATGGTACCAATAAAAATATCAACTAGTCCAGCAATAAACAAGACCTCACATGACTCTGTGGGCCAAAATATGGAAAATGTATAGCTCTCAAAATATGGTGATGCAAAAACTATTTTTTGCAATTAAAAGAGTCTTTTGTGTGTGACAGTTGCCAAATATAAAAATCTGCTATAATAACACTGTATAAGTAGTAAATCAATCCCACTTTGTCACCCCCTTAGTTAAGGAAAAATAAAAAAAATGTATTTATTTCCATTTTCCCTTTGGGGTTAGGGTTGGGGCTAAAGTTAGGGTTAGGATTAGGGTTGGGGTCAGGGTTTGTATTACGGTTAGGGTTGGGATTAGTGTTAGGGTTGGGATTAGGGTTAGGGTTGGCATTAGTGCTAGGAGTGTCTTAGGGTAGGGTTATTGTTAGGGTTGGGATTAGGGTTAGGGGTGTGTTAGAATTAGGGTTATGGTTAGGGTTGGAGTTAGAATTGTGGGATTTCCACTGTTTAGGCTCATCAGGGGCTCTCCAAACGCGATCTGAATTCCACTCAATTTTGGTTTGAAAATGCCAAATGGCGCTACTTCCCTTCCAAGCTCTGCCATGCGCCCAAACAGTGGTTCCCCCACATATGTGGTATCAGCGTACTCAGGACAAATTGGACAACAACATTTGGCATCCAATTTCACCTCTTACCCTTGGGAAAATAAAAAATTGGGTGATAGGGTCTGCGGAACGCACCAAATATTAGAAGTGGAGAGGTGCGTTCGCAGCCCGGGGTCCACCGTGCAGGCGGAGCCTGCTGCTAGTAAAATGGCGCAAGAAGCGAACTCTGTTATCCCGCAGAGTCGCCAAAATAAACGCTGTAACGCGCTGTGGCAAAATGTGCGAACTCTGTTAATCCACAGAGCCGCTAGAAGGAGTGCCACAGCGCTATATGGCGATGTGTGCGAACTCACTTAACACAACTGAGTCGCAAAATAAACACGCTAGGGCGCTGTCTAGCGTTAAAAGCGAACCCTGTTACGTCACAGAGCCGCTGAGACAAACTTCTCTGTCCTGTCAGGCACCCAGGTACACAGTTTACTGCTAAGCGAACATAAATGTGATCATGCACTAATGTCCTCGCGGGAGTCACTCGCAATCTATGGCGTCTGAACGCCAGGCCCTGAATACGGCAATCAAACTCCTCACCGGTTATGCCGGTAAGCTAGGGCATCTAGGACACCGACCCTGACCAGCTAGCATACCAAACTCCTCACCGAATAAGTCGGTATTCTAGGGGCTTATTTCAGCCGGGCCCTAACCACACACACGCATGACCACACTGGCGCAAAGCATATAATGATTGATATTAGCGCATGGCAGCCCAGCCATGCTACCCTTTTATAGCAACAGCTACAGGACCTGCCAGAAACAAGGACCAATGAAACTTGTTCCAGAACATCAGTAGTCACAGGACCTTCCTGGCGGACCAACAGGAGCTGCTGCAGTTCCTGAGCATGTGACCCCTGATCTCCAATGAGAGATCTCAGTCTGGGCATGCTCAGAAGGGGAAAACAAGGACTTTGTCCTAAAGACATCTGCTCGCCACTAACCAGTACTGGCCACAATAGCAGAGCCTGGAGGAACAGCAGTAATCCTCTGCACACTGTTAGACTGGGCGAGACGCTGGGACCGATGTCTAAGCTGAGCAGGCTCCACTGCGGACGGAGATGAATGGGAGACCGCAGCGGGACTGGTTCGAGACTCCCCTTGTGCAGCAACGGGAACTCGAACCTTAACATTACCCCCCCTTCTCTGGGCCTCGCTACGCTCAAAGGCAGCGATGAGCTGCGGAGCATGAACATGCTTGGCAGACTCCCAGGACTTATCCTCAGGCCTATAACCCCTCCAATCCACCCAAAAAAAATTTCTGCCCTGTACCACCTTGCACCCTACAATGGCATTCACCTCGTAGTCATCCGAAGATGAACCTGACGTCCCGGCAGATGACTCAGGCAACCGGGCGATGACCACGGGTTTTAGGAGGGACACATGGAAGGTGTCGGAGATACCAAGGTGAGGCGGAAGGGCCAAACGGTAAACCACAGGGTTCACCTGCTCGAGAACTTTGAAGGGACCCAAATAGCGGGGTGCCAACTTAGTAGATTCCCCCCGTAGCCTGTTGTTTCGGGCGGATAGCCACACTAGGTCACCAGGAGCAAATGTCGGAGCGGGACGCCGATGGGCATCGGCAGAAGACCTCATCCTTTCCTTGGAAGCCTGAATGGCATCCTGGGTGCGGTCCCAAATGTCCCGTGCTTCCACAGCCCAGTCTGCCACCCTGGAGTCGGCGGAAGCCATGGGCATGGGCACCGGTACCCGGGATGCTGGCCGTAACAAAATGTCGCAAGTAGGTGACCAAGGTCTGGTTGGCCCTCTCTACCAACCCTTTCGTCTCGGGATGATATGCAGAGGAGATGTTCAACTCAATGCAGAGTAGATGACACAACTCTCTCCAGAACCGAGACGCAAATTGGGGACCTCGATCGCTGACAATCTTGTCTGGCATACCGTGTAGACGGAAGATGTGTCTAATAAATAATGCTGCCAAGGCCCGTACAGAAGGTAACCGTGGTAGCGGCACTAAGTGCACCATTTTGGAGAAGTGGTCGGTGATCACCCAAATGACAGTGCAACCCTGAGACTTGGGTAAGCCCACCACAAAGTCCATCCCGACCATCTCCCAGGGCATGTCTGCCACTGGCAAAGGAAAAAGTAACTCAGCTGGCCGTTGTTGAGGGGACTTGTTCCTGGAGCAGGAGAAACACGCCTGAACATACTCCCTGATGTCACGGACCATATGTGGCCACCAGTATGTCCTCGCCAATAACTCAGTTGTCCTCTTTGCCCCAAAGTGTCCACCCACCCTGGACGAGTGTGCCCAAGAGAGTACCTCCGGTCGCAAATTAGTGGGCACAAATGTCTTGCCCGGAGGCACAGACTCTAGCGAAACCGGGGCTACAGTTCTCAGGCTTTCTTCGGGGACAATAAGCCGAGGCTCCTCATCCTCCTCCTCTGATGACACTAAGGAGCGAGATAGAGCGTCGGCCCGAACATTCTTCTCACCGGAGAGAAAATGGAGGGTGAAGTGGAACCGAGAGAAGAATAGGGACCATCTAGCCTGGCGAGAATTTAACCGCTGAGCCATTTGCAAATATACCAAGTTTTTGTGGTCGGTGAAGACTTGGAAGGGAAAACGAGCCCCTCCAGAAGATGTCTCCACTCAGAGAAGGCCAATTTCATAGCCAGCAACTCCCTGTCCCCAATGGAATAATTCCTCTCTGCTGGTGTAAAGGTCTTAGAAAAGAAGAAGCAGGGATGCTTCCGACCTTGAGCATCCTTTTGATAAAGGACTGCTCCAGCACCAACAGAAGAGGCGTCCACCTCTAAAATAAACGGCTTATCAACATCAGGGCGATGTAATATGGGAGCACTGGCAAAATACGACTTGATGGAAGAGAACGCCTTGAAGACCTCCTCAGACCACAACTTGGGATTTGCTCCCTTCTTGGTGAGGGCTACCAAGGGAGCTACCAAAGTTGATAAATGGGGAATGAACTGGCGATAATAATTAATTAACCCCATAAAGCGCTGCACCGCTTTAAGAGAATGGGGTTCTTGCCAGTCCATTACAGCCTGTAGTTTGGCAGGATCCATAGCCAATTCCTGGGCAGAGATGATATAGCCCAGAAAAGATAAGGACTCCTGCTCAAACACACATTTCTCCAGCTTGGCATAGAGGGAGTTTGCCCGTAAGAGGTCGAAGACTTTGTTGACATCCCTCCGGTGAGAGTCTATATCTGGTGAAAAGATGAGAATATCATCCAGATAGACTACTACAGAGGTGGAGAGCATATCCCGGAATATATCATTGACAAAGTCTTGGAAGACAGCGGGAGCATTACAGAGCCCAAAGGGCATCACCAGGTATTCATAGTGCCCATCCCTGGTATTCAAAAGCTGTCTTCCACTCGTCCCCCTCACGGATGCGAATTAGGTTTTGGCACCACGTAGATCAAGCTTGGTAAATACTCTTGCTCCTCGGAGCCTATCAAAGAGCTCAGAGATTAGGGGCAACGGGTACTTATTCTTGACGGTGATAGCGTCAATGCATGGACGTAATTCTCCATGTAATTCTCCGTTCTTCTTTTGCACAAAGAAAAACCCCGCCCCTGCTGGTGACACCGACTTCGTAATGAACCCCTCTTGACAGATTCTCCTGAATATACTGGGACATAGCCTCCGTCTCAGGAAGCGAGAGGGGGTAGACTCTCCCCCGAGGAGGTTCTGCTCCAGGCAAGAGATCAATAGGACAGTCGTAGAGGCGATGAGGTGGAAGAGTCTCCGCCGCCTTCTTGGAGAAAACGTCTGCATATGACCAATAACACTGAGGAAGAGAAGTGAGATCTACGGGTATCTCTGTGGTGGTGACCTGAACGCACTCCCTGACACACCTGCCTCTACATGAATCACCCCAACCCAGTATCCTCCCAGAGGACCACTCAATATGGAGAGAGTGGTAACGGAGCCAAGGTACTCCCAGCAACACCTCGTCTATTCCCTCGGGCAGGACAAGAAAATAAATACTCTCCTGATGGGAAGGGGACATAGATAAAGTGAGAGGGATCGTCTGATGGGTGATTTGTGAGGGCAGAGTTGATCCATTCACTACTCGCACAGTCACCGGTTTGGCGAGCATCACCAGAGGTATAATGTGGCGGAGAACAAATGCAGAGGACATGAAATTCCCCTCGGCTCCAGAATCCACACAGAGCTCGGCGGAGAGCGTGGATGGACCTACTGTAATTGTCCCCTTAAATGACAACTTGGTGGAAAATGCCGCAGTGTCTAGTGAACCTCCTCCCAAGGTCACTAGACACGACCGTTTTCCCGACCGCTGTGGACATTTGTTGGCATAATGTCCTAACTGCTGGCAGATGTTACAGACCACGGGTACTCGAGTGGCCTGCTCGAGAAACTTTCATGGCCTCATGGGAGTCGGGCGCCTGGCTGGAAGATTCTAGAGGTCTGGTGAAGGTGGGAGCCAGCCAGAACCTCTGCCTACACTGGGACCGCTCCAACCTCCGCTCGTGAAAACGGATGTCGATGAGGGTAGATATGGCGATAAGCTTCTCCAGTGTGGTGGGAATCTCCCTGGTAGCCAAGGCGTCTTTCACATGGCCCGCTAGTCCTCTCCAAAACACGGGAATGAGGACTTTATCCGGCAAGTCCAACTCCGAGGACAGAGTCCGAAATTGGACAGCAAAACAGCTGACCAAGGACGAACCCTGTGAACTTGCCAGAAGTTGGAGCGCCGCATCGTGGGTAACCTGAGTTCCTAGAAAGACCTTTTTTAGAGCCTCCAGAAAACGAGGAACACTCCGCACCACACGGTCGTCACGCTCCCACAGCGGGGTGGCCCACTCCAACGCTCTGCCCGACAGAAGAGATATTACAAAGCCCACTTGTGCCCGATCCGTGGGGAAACGTGCAGCCAGAAGCTCAAGATATATAGAGCACTGACTCACGAATCCCCGACATTGCTTGCTGTCACCAGCAAACTTGTCTGGAAGCGGGAGGTGGGATATTGTGGGGGCAGAGGTGGCAGTGGACACACTGGCTGCAGCCACGCTAGCAGCCTGAACAGCGACTGCGGTAACATCCACAGCTGAGGTTGTGCGCTCAAGAGCCGCCAACCTACCCTCCAGCTGCTGGATGTCCCGTAGTAGACGCTGGTCATCCGCCATTTTATAAGCCAGACCCTGGCACTAATATTATGATAGGGTCTGCAGAACGCACCAAATATTAGATGTGGAGAGGTGCGTTCGCAGCCCGGGGTCCACCGTGCAGGCGGAGCCTGCTGCTAGTAAAATGGCGCAAGAAGCGAACTCTGTTATCCCGCAGAGTCGCCAAAATAAACGCCGTAATGCGCTGTGGCAAAATGTGCGAACTCTGTTAATCCACAGAGCCTCTAGAAGGAGTGCCACAGCGCTATATGGCGATGTGTGCGAACTCACTTAACACAACTGAGTCGCAAAATAAACACGCTAGGGCGCTGTCTAGAATTGAAAGCGAACCCTGTTATGTCACAGAGCCGCAGAGACAAACTTCTGTGTCCTGTCAGGCACCCAGGTACACAGTTAACTGCTAAGCGAACATAGAACGTGATCATGCGCTAATGTCCTCGCGGGAGTCACCCGCAATCTATGGCGTCTGAACGCCAGGCCCTGAATACGGCAATCAAACTCCTCACCGGTTATACCGGTAAGCTAGGGCATCTAGGACACCGATCCTGACCAGCTAGCATACCAAACTCCTCACCGAATAAGTCGGTATTCTAGGGGCTTATTTCAGCCGGGCTCTAACCACACACACGCATGACCACACTGGCGCAAAGCATATAAAGATTGATATTAGCGCATGGCGGCCCAGCCATGCTACCCTTTTATAGCAACAGCTACAGGACCTGCCAGAAACAAGGACCAATGAAACTTGTTCCAGAACATCAGTAGTCACAGGACCTTCCTGGCGGACCAACAGGAGCTGCTGCAGTACCTGAGCATGTGACCCCTGATCTCCAATGAGAGATCTCAGTCTGGGCATGCTCAGAAGGGGAAAACAAGGACTTTGTCCTAAAGACATCTGCTCGCCGCTAACCAGTACTGGCCACAATAGCAGAGCCTTGAGGAACAGCAGTAATCCTCTGCACACTGTTAGACTGGGCGAGACGCTGAGACCGACGTCTAAGCTGAGCAGGCTCCACTGCGGACGGAGATGAATAGGAGACTGCAGCGGTACTGGTTCGAGACTCCCCTTCTGCAGCAGCGGGAACTCAAACCCTAACATTGGGGACTTAAAGATTAATGTTTGTGGAAAAAATATGATTTTTTTTCACGGCTCTACATTATTAAGTTGTATGAAGCACTTGGTGGTTCAACGTGCTCATCACACATCTAGATAAGTTAGGTGGTCTGGATTCTAAAATGGTGTCACTTGTTGAGGTTTTCCACTGCTTAGGCACATCAGGGCTCTCCAAATGTGACATTGCGTCCGATCTCAATTCCAGCCAATTTTGGTTTGAAAAAGTAAAACGGCGCTTCTTCCCTTCCGAGCCCTGTCATTCGCCCAAACAGTGGTTTTCCCCAAAATATGGGGAATCGGCGTGTTCAGGAGAAATTGCACAACTTTTTCTGTCAATTTTTTCCTTTTACCTTTGTGAAAATAAAGAAGTTGTTTGTAAAAAATCATTTTGTGACTAAAAAGTCAAATGTTAATTTTTTTCTTCCACATTTCAAAAATTCCTGTGAAGCATCTGAAGAGTTAATAAACTTCTTGAATGTGGTTTGAGTACCCTGAGAGTGCAGTTTTTAGAATGGTGTAACGTTTGGGTATTTTCTGCCATATAGACCCCTTAAAGTGACTTCAAATGTGATGTGGTCACTAAAAAAATTGGTTATGTAAATTTTGTTGTAAAAATGTGAAATCGCTGGTCAAATTTTAACCCTTATAACTTCCTAATAAAAATAATTTTGTTTCCAAAATTGTGCTGATGTAAAGTAGACATGTTGGAATTGTTATTTAGTGACTGTTTTATGTAACATATTTCTCTGTTTTAAGGGCATAAAAATTCAGTTTTTGAAAATTGCGAAATTTTAAAAATTTTCGCCACATTTCCGCTTTTTTCATAAATAAACGCAAGTTATATTGAAAAAATGTTACCACAATCGTGAAGTACAATATGTCATGAGAAAACACTCTCATAATTGCCAAGATCCGTTGAAGCATTCCAGAGTTGTAACCTCATATAGTGACAGTGGTCAGAATTGTAAAAATTGTCATGGTCATTAACATGCAAAACCACCCTTGGGGGTTAAGGGCTTAAAAAGGCATTTTGTGTTTACTTGTGTTATATTTTGTCTAATATTTAAATTTTTGTGGTGAGCTGAAACTTATATGTGTGACAAACATGCAAAAGAATAGGAAATCAGGATGGTGCAAACACTTTTTTTCACACTATATATATAGTATATATTTCTAATTATTATTTTTTGCTTAAAATACAAAGGAAATGTGTCATTGTTAACTTAAGGCCTTTTAGAGATAATATCTTCTACAACTTGCTTTACTGTTCACAATAATAGTAATTTTGATCAGGGGTGCCCAAACTTTTACATGTCACAGTATGCAATTGACCTCTGGGTAAATCTTTCACGTACTGTAAGGAATTGTGATTCTTGTTTTCAAAATAATACACAAAAAAGTTAAATATAAAAAGAACTGATCTATGTCTATCTATCTACTGTATCTATCTATCTGCCTATCTATCTGTCTACCTATATATTTGATTATTTTATTTTAATCACTCTTGTTTTATCTTCACTGTTCAACACCACACAGCACAAGTACTCAAAAAGAGATAGACTCATCCACATAAAATAATATTTTTTATGTTTTTCTGTGCTGTTTATTTTTTAATTAAAAATGCATATTTTATTTAAATATTTTTTGTCATAATCTTGTAGCCAACCACAATATTGAGCCCCAATAAGAGGGAAGCAATGGAGCCAAGATGTTTATCCTGAAGGGGTTTGCTCTATATAATGAAATATACTGCTCTCTATCACCACCTAGTGATGCAAGTGAGACATTTGCGCTTTACAGGGACATTGTTTATATCTTGCATCTCCCTCCACTAGGAGTGATGTTTTGTTGGGCCATTGTTATGGCTATTGGAGTTGCACGTACACAAATATGTCCTAATACACCCTAGGTCAAAGTATACCATTTTAAACTAATGGGAGAGACTACCCCATATCTGTGACTCCTTTTTCAGCTATTTAGCCTTGTAAATGCTGGAGGATCATTGACATAAATCATGTGGGAATTGTTTCCCTGAATAAAGATGGAGACCTCACACATAGTGTGGCTACGGACCATGCTCAAATCCCTTTGGAAGCTCTAGATGCATGGATTGGCTAGAGGATTGTGACATCATGCACATGCACATGGGCAGTAATGAACTTCCATACGTCGACATCTAATAGCCATGCCCTCAAACCTGTTTATCATCCGTGCCCGCCAGCCTGTCTATCATCCGTGCCCACCTGTCTGTCTACCAGCCTTGTCTGCCTGCCTGTCTATCAGCCGGTCAAGCCTGCACCTGCTAGTTCTCTTCTCCATGGCAGCCGCACCTGCAAGTGAGCAGTCAGCCAATCCAGTCTGATTCTCTGTTTCCCATGTTATTACAGTGCCTGCCTGCATATACTGTACCTTCTGTTTGGCCGTCTCAGCTACCCAACCTTTAAGGATCACCTGTCATCTATCCAAGGTCAGTCCTGGTGTAGCACCTGGTCCACCTCATTGGTCTCTCCTCGGATCACAGTATTCCATGCAACTCTGTATCTCAGGTCAAATTAGGAGAGGCTCCTTTTACACCCCTCCATGCTTTTCTTGGTTCTCGTCACAGTGGTTCCACCACCGAGCCCATTACACATTATACCTGGTGTAAAAGTAACACAGCATTTTCAGAAAAGTAACATCATACTAACAGATAATAGGCTGATGTCAGTGTGGTGGTTTGAAGCTTATTTGCTGCTAAAGCACTTGGAAGACCTGTCTGGCCAACTTTTCACTACCTCAAGCTGAAACTAAATTGGGTTATGCAGCAGGACAATGATTGAAAACACACCAGAAAGTGCACCTCGCTAATGGGAGTTGTAAAAGACTCATGGCAAGTTTTCACAAAAGTTTAATTGCAGTTGTTGCTGCTAAGGATAGCGCTACCAGTATTAGGTTTAGGTTGCTATCACTTTTTCCGACAGGGCCCTGCAGGTTTGAATTTCTTTATCCTGTAATAATAAAGACCTTCATTTAAAAACTACATCTTGTGTTAACTTGTGTTATCTTTAATATTTAAATTTGCATGGTGATCTAAAACATTTAAGTGTGACAAACATGCAAAAGAATAGGAAATCAGGAAGAGAGTATACACTATTTTACACAACTGTATTTTCTTCTTTTGCATTTTAAAAAATACAAAAAGGAAAATTGGCCAATGCAAAAGTTTGGACACCTATCATAGTAAGTACCCAGTATCACCCCCTTTTGAATGTATTACAGCTTGCAAACACTTTTTGTAGCCTGCCAAGAATATTTTATTTCTTGTTTGAGAGATTTTCATAAAATATTCCTTGGAAAATTCTTCCAGCTCGGTAACATTCCTTGGTCATCTTCCATGGACTTCCATTTTGAGTTCTAGCCAAGATTTTCATTGATGTCCAGATCAGTGGACTGTGAGGGCCATTTTAAAACCTTCATTTTCCTGATTGTGTTTTTTTTTCTCCACACTTACCTTTTGATCATTATAGCCAAAGAATTCTATTTTAACCTCATCAGTCATCATTTTATGGTGAGGGCGCAGGACAGATATTTCCTTCTGATATCTTTTTCATGAAAAAAAAAATTTATACTGTGTGTGTATATATATATATATATATATATATATATATATATATATATATTTGCCTAAAATACAAACTAAATGTGTAGTCTTTAACTTTAGGCCTTTTAGAGATCATTTTATCTTTAACTTGCTTAACAGTTCACAATAAAAGTTATTTTGACCAGGTGTGCCAAAACTTTTAAATACCACTGTATGTATATACTGTAGATATGCATACACATACTTGTATATTTACATTATACTTAGAGTAATTAAAAGAGAATAAAGTTCAGTGGTTGGTTGATGCTTATAATTTTGACATTGACTATACTGTTGTGTTGCTGGTATTACAATGGCTGTTAAATAGTTTCACCAAATGATTAAACAAAGACATTGGCCATTGAGTTCAGCCAAGATGTAGAAAAGTTGTGTGACATAATAATTTCTTACTGGTTATAAAATAACAGTTACAGTTGTTTGCAGACTAAAGAGTTTGTTATTACCTTTCCTTCTACAGCTTAACAAAGCAAACTATTGTGAGGTGGCCAAAGTGGTAGTCATGGCAAGGGGCTGCTGTTCTGACACATCCTGGCACCCCGCAAAGAAATTACAAAGTCCCAACTGCTGTGTGATGTGTGTGCAGTGCAAATCACTCCCTTTTAGGTTAGAATCCTACTCAGGTTGCAGGGTCTAAGTGCAGACATCACTACACAGTCATTGACAGAGTCCAAGTTCATTTTTAACAAAACTTTACTTACTACGCCCAGTTCAGTCTCATGTATTGCACAGCAATTCTCAACAATCATGGATCCTTTCCTCTGTGCTCTTCATTGATCTCCTGCAATTCTTTATTCCCATACAGTACCCTCTGGTATCGCAGAGTCCCAACTATCCAAACTAGTTCGTGCCTGTGGTTCCCCGCCCATTTTCCCTCAGAGGGCAAAATCAAGAAAGGCGCTTTCCAACCTTTTCCAGACCGTAGGTCAGACGTTTTGTGATTTCCCCTGAACTTCTCTGCTATTCCTCTCTCGCTGCACTTGTCCCTTTGTGTCTGTGTAACTTCCGGCCCCAAGGCCCTGGACAACTGGAATCCTCTTGAACTTGGTACTGCAACAACCTCACTTCTCATCCCATACTCTGACTAAACCCAGAAAGTTTCTCAATTATCACTGGATTTAGTCAACTGGCACCTCCTACTTGGAAATCCCCTACTTGTTGTCCTAACCTTATCTTATATCCCAATCTACAGTGCCCTTCACTGTGCTAAACAGTATATTACCCATTACTATTAATAAAACCTTACTCTAACACTGTGTCTCCTTATCCCTATCCCTAGTTCATAAAGAAACATAACTTACACAGTACATAAACATCATGACCATATTTAGCATATTACTACACAATAAAACAGTAGCACCTAACACACCATTTTACAAGTAAAACGTAGCTGCTTTATCAGGAAGGGATGCGAAGGGATGCAGGCCATGACTTGACCCCAACACACCCCTTACACTGTTACCAAAAATGCAAACTAAATTCTACTTACTAACACACTAATGCACTTTTCAAGAGAAATTGTGTATTTTCTTTATGATGTAAGTTATGTTCTGTAAATTTACAAAATAGGTAGATTTTCTTTTTAATTTCATGCCAACAGAAAAATACACCAAGTTCATTAAGTGTGACCTCTCACAATAAGTTATTAAGTCATATTTTAAAGCTAAACATTTCTAATTAGAAAACTATGATTAAAGGTCACAAATCAATTAGTTTAATTTCCTGCATGCAATTATAGCTAGATGTCCAAGATGTAATTTCACAATAAATAATATTTAACGCATTAGCAAACTTGTTCTCATTTCACTGTGATTAAAGCTTACTGAAATATGCCATTAAAACAAAAAATGCTTATTAAGAATTGACCTACCTATTTGTACTATGATGATGTACACGTGGAAGCAAAAAAGTGATCCTATCCATATAAAATGAAAGAAAAGCAGAAATTTTACAAACTAAAATAATAATTTGGTGAATCATTGAAAATCTAGTGGTATTTGGACTGTATAATGGACAGGCAGGTGTTCTTCGAGCATGATTCAGTACTATTTACTTTAAAGAACTAAAAATTCAGAGTTCTGAGCAGATCAAGACATTATCTACATAGAGTTAATCAATAAAGTAATGTGCAAACATTTTTTGGTAGGTGTGGAGAAAATGCTGCAAATATAAAAGCTTTAAAAAATAGAAGTGTTAATTGTTTATTTTTTGTCATTTAACAAAATGCAAAGTGAATACACAAAAAAGAAATCAAGTTAAATAAATATTTAGTGTGAACATTCTTTGCCTTTAAAACAGCATCAACTATTCTAAGTTAATTTTCACACAGTCAGGGATTTTATAGGAATGTAGTCAATTGATTGAGTATCATATTATATTAAAAAATATGATAATGGTCATGATTTTCATGTCATTGAATCATAAAATGTTAGAGTTCATCTGGTTCATCTGGTCCAACCCCATGCTCAATGCAGGATTCACTAAAGCAACTCAAACAGATGTCTGTCTCTCCTCTGTTTGAATACTTTCATTGAAGAAGAACTCACCACTAGTGTTGAGCGATACTGCTCGATATCTAAAAATATCGGATCGGAATGGTATCGCCGATATCACTAACTATCGGCGATATCCGATTCCGATACCGGAAGTCCCATGTAAGTCTATGGGAACAAAATATCGCAACTAAAAAAACACTTTCTTTCCTTGTAAACACAAAATATACACACTTAGAATACATATATATATATATATACATGTCATTGTGACATATATATATACATATATTTATAGTTTATTCACTTCTACATAGTAAAATAGCCTCTGATTCAATTGCCGGGTAAAGCCAGCATTTGTGAAAAGACAGAAGCACCCGAGGGTCCAGTCGCCACAGAGATGTTGCATCGCACCCAGCGAACAGGATTCAGAAGCTCGCTATAAGCGAGTCCTGTGTGCCTTAATTGAACTGTTTTTTTGCTTGAGAATTGCAAAAATCATCATAGACTGTATTTGCCATTTTTCCGTCATATCTGCGCCACGAGGCACAGGTGAAGAATAAGGGGGTGCTCTCGTGGGCGTACACTCACTCCGTGGCGCGAAAACGATGTCCGCACACTCTAAATGTTACTGCAATGTAAGATCGTGCCCCACAGCTCTGGAGTTCCGCCTCCTCATCCTCCTCAGTGGGCGTAAACGAATGCGAAGGTCCCGCCTCCCTACAAAAGATGTCGCCTCTCCTGATGCTAATGACACATGTGACTTTGCTGAGATGGCGAATGGACGTGAGCAGAAGTGGGAAGGGATGGAGGAGTCAGAGCTCTCCCCCCACGGAAGCGACCCGATCGCCACGGAGCCACCGTTTGGCACCCGGCCTGGAAACCCTCCTACGCTGGAAGAAGCGGAGGATACCCTGAGAGACCTGGCTCAGCACCGGGAGGAGGTAGCCAGGATGGAAGCGAGCTGGCGGGCCCTAAAACTACAATTGGAGCGGCGCCAATCCCTCTTACCCCATGAAGTGTCTGTACCGGAAGGTGAGGCACCCGTTCCAGTAGAGGAGGCCGTGCGGGCATCCCAGCCCTTGCAATCTGAACCGGTTGACAGTATCTCAGTGGAGGCACCCGTTCCAGTAGAGGAGGCCGTGCGGGCATCCCAGCCCTTGCAATCTGAACCGGTTGCCAGTATCACAGTGGAGGCACCCGTTCCTGCAGAAAACACCGCACCAGCACCCCAGATCCCGCTGTCTGCCCCCGTCGCTGAGGCAGAAGAAGCGACACCCGTCCTCATGGAGGAGGCCGCGCAGGCACCAGAGCTCTACCTGCCTGTACCGGAGCCCCGAACGTCATCTGTTCCAGAGCCGGCTGCTTCCGCCGCAGGTGAGCGCCGCCAGGACTGGCGGGCGCCAGGAGAGCTGCCGCAAACCGTACATCGTAAGCTGGCGTTTGATGGTGGAGACATGGAGATGCTGGTGGAGGAGAATTACAACCGGCGTCAGGAGGAAGAGTGGAGACGTCGGGAGCGGGAAGCAGAGCGACAAAGGGAGCAGCGAGAATCCCAAAAGCTTCGCCAACATCACCTGGAGAAGGACCTGGCAGAGAAGGCATGTATGAGAAAGGATAAAAGTACGGTGAGGGAGCCGCGGCGTAAGGGTGCAGTACGGAACTTTAAGTTAAAAGGTGGTTGGGGCTTCATCCAGGAGCCTGGACTTTATTTAGAAGTTTTCGTAACCCGGCGGGACGTGGAGGCTCACCTCCCAGAAGGACACCCGGGGAGGGACCTGTTGCCAGGAGACTTGGTGACTTACACCCGACACTGGGTTACAATGGATGGTATGCCCTAAATGTTACCAGGTGCGACCCCTACTCCCCAGAGTGTCAGGAAACTGACAGACCCTACGAGCCTTCAGCCTCCCCCAACCAGGCCTCTGCACAAGTGCCCACCCCACGCCGTAAATCTCCCCAGCCTCCCTCAGTGGTCTCCTCAGCAGCCCCAGCTATGGACATGATAATGATAGCTGGCCCGTACCCGGCGCCTGTTAGGCCCCCTGGGGTTTGTTCAGTCCGGGACATAGGGGTCCAGACCCGGAGGGAGATGAAAGAGGTGGCCACACAGACCCATATAGCAGGTCACGACGTCACTGTACTGGCCACACGACGTCATCAGGTCTGGGTGGACCCTCCTGTCACGGATGTTTGGCAAGCTCCAGAAGAGTACCAGGTGGTACCTGGAAGAGGCCAGCCAAAGAAGTCTAAATAACCCGGACAGGGTCTCTGTATGTAAATAGTTAAATTATTGATGTAACCGGACGGGTGAATGTTCATAAAAAGAAGTTTATTGTTGCCTTAATATACCCTGGTTGGGTAATGGTTTGATGTACCCGGACGGGTGAATGTTCAGAAGAACAAGTTTATTGTTGCCTTAATATACCCAGGTTGGGTAATGGTGTTTCACTGTAATGAAAATGTTGAACTTTGAAGCCATGAACTGTACTGGCTCACAAATTTTTCTGTAAATAGTTGGCACTTCGGTGCTCCATCTTGGTTTTACAAAAAACTTTACTGTGCACTATTTTCAACTACCTCAGAAACTAAAAACCCGTTTGGTGTGGCCGAAAGTGAGGTCTGCTCAAGGAAAGTCTTGCAGCCCACCCAAGACCACAGTTGGAGGTTTGGAGCGGGTCCTCCACAAGCACAAGTAAAGGACACTGTGAAGTTAACCCGGTGGGGTTGTAGTCCTAAGAAGTCTCCACGAACTTCGGCACTAATGCTATTTGCACTTTTGTTGAATATGTATTTATTAACACACATGTATAACACATATCAAGGGTATGAACAGTAACAAAACATGTCACATAATATAAGCCATTTGCACTTTTGTAATGTTATTATTAAAAATTTTATTATGCAACGTTTAACTTGAAGTGTTTCCTGCTTTCTTACTACGTCGCAAAGTCCACTCTGCTACATCACTTTGCACCATTGCTCTATCTCACATCTATCTGCCCTGGAAGGATAGCGTGTTACCTGTAGAAGACTTTTCACCTACCTGCACTACACCATCCCTTCCAGAGGACCTGCACAGCAGCGCTGGACACCCTGACCAGGTACTACAGGTGGCGTCACGACAAACTACACGAACATTCAATCATCCCCTGGAAATATCCCACATTCCAGTGATCGCCCAGGTCACGGACCGAGCTGTGCTACTCATGACATCCCCCATAGAAGTCTACGTGATCGGTGCCGAGTACCCCCAAAACCCCTGTCTCTGTGCGACTCAACTTCCCTCACTGTGCTGGCACTTTACATTTACAATGCCTCTGGGTTTTTTTTTTGGGGGGGTGGGGAACATTCAGACTTTTGCTATGGGGCCCCATGATTTATATGTATGCCCCTGCTGCTGAGGCATGGTATTTAAGGCTGTTAAGGAGCCAACATACATGGACCTTGCCAGCAGCGTCGGACTGGAGTACCTTGGGCCCACCAGAGAAAATATATTCTTGCGGCCCAACATCATACTTCCCAACCTTTGAATAAGGGAAAGAGGGACAAAGGCTGTGGCACGCTGGGCATGCTGCAGAAAATTTTAGGCCATGCCACGTTGCACCACAGACTGTCCAGGAGTTGGTGGATGCTTTAGTCCAGGTGTGGGAGGAGATCCCTCACAAGACCATCCGTCGCGCTCATCAGGAGCATGGCCAGAAGTTGTAGGGAGGTCATACAGCATACCTCCCAAATTTGGAAGACAGGAAAGAGGATTAAAGGCTGCGGCGCGTGTTGCGCGCCGCTGAAAATTTTAGGCCACGCCCCGACAACACCCATTTCACAGCTAATCACACCCATATCCTCGCCCCAAGCGTAACCATTAGAGTTGAGCGATACTTTCCGATATCCAAGTATCGGAATCGGAATGGTATCGCCGATATCACTAAAATATCGGCGATACCCGATACCGTATACCGGAAGTCCCATGTAAGTCTATGGGAACAAAATATCGCAACTAAAAAAAATCATTCTTTCCTTGTAAACACTAAATATACACACATAGAATACATATATATATATATACATGTCATTGTGACATATATATATACATATATGTATAGTTTATACACTTCTACATAGTAAAATATCCTCTCATTCAATTGCCGGGTAAAGCCGGCTTCAGTGAAAAGACAGAAGCACCCGACATGAAATGACACTTGGTGTACATAGGGTTAACCATGTCTTTTCATGTCGTTTGCTATCTGATTTGCACAAACAATTAAATCAGACTATGTGTGCAAAATTTCACACCTGTAGGGGTTAATTAAAGGTGTAAATTCGTTGTAAAAAAACCGGACTTTTTTGCTACGAATTTACACCTTTAATTAACCCCTACAGGTGTGAAATTTTGCACACATAGTCTGATTTAATTGTTTGTGCAAATTAGATAGCAAAGGACATGAAAAGACATGGTTAACCCTATGTACACCAAGTGTCATTTCATGTCGGGTTCTGCATTTTCACAAAAGCCGGCAATTGAATTAGCGGCTATTATACTATGTAGAAGTGTATGAACTACAAATATAAATATATATATATATGTGTCACAAATTCAATGACATGTATATATATATATGAGGTGTAAAATTGCTGAAAAAAAATGCGTGGGCTCCCGCCCTATTTTCGCAACCAGACAGACAAAGCCAGTGAGTGGGGGCAGATAATAATAGCCCAGAGAGGGACCATTATTTTTGCCCCCCCCGGCTACTAACATCTGCCCCCAGACACCCCAGGAAAGACAAATCTATAATTAGATTCGCCCTTTCTGGCACTTTGCCCGTCTATTCCCATTGCCCTGTAGCGGTGGCGAATGGGTTAATATGGGGTTAAAGCCACCTTGCTATTGAAAGGTGACCTTAAGCCAGGTTAATAATTGAGAGCTGTCAATTAGACAACTATCAATTATTAATCCTATTGCATGAAATAAAAATAAAACACACACACTTTAATTAAAAATCATTTTAATGAAATAAAGACACATGTTTTTGACCATCTTTTATTTTACTGCAAAAACCATTTCCTGTAATAAAAATAAAATAAAAAAGCAAAATTATTCTTACCTATCCCATGCACAGTCAGGTCCCACGGTGTAATCCTTCAGAAAGGGTTAATGTTTACTGCAGGGACCGCAGCTAATGCTGCAGCCTCACAGTAAACCCCAAATGAATGAGTTCCTCTCCTGCCTGACAGGAGAGTAAAGGCTGGGTGTCACATAACGATACACCAGCGATCCCGACAACGATATGCACTTGTCAGGATCGCTGGTGTATCGCTACATGATCGCTGCTGAGCTGCCAAACAGGCAGCGATCTGGGACAGCGACACTGCGGGTAACATCGCTTAAGGGCCCGTCTCACATAGCGATATCGCTACCGAGATCGCTGCTGAGTCACTAGTTTTGTGACGCAGCAGCGAGCTCACCAGCGATATCGCTGTGTGTGACATTCAGCGACGATCAGCCCCCTGCCGGGTATCGCTGATCGTCGCAGAAATGTCAGGACCTTTTTTTGATCGCTGGTTTCCCTCTGACAGGCACGCATCGCTGCGTGTGACAGGCGGGAGACCAGCGATCCGCTGGTAACCAAGGTACACAGCGGGTTTCCAGGCACCGCGCAGCGCTTGGAAACCCGCTGTGTACCTTGGATACCAGCTCCCTGCATCAGGGCGCTGGTATCCAAGGTACACAGCGGGTTTCTAGGCACAGCCTCGCGCCTGGAAACCCGCTGTGTACCTTGGTTACCAGCGGATCGCTGGTCTCCCGCCTGTCACACGCAGCGATGTGTGCCTGTCAGCGGGAAACCAGCGATCAAAGGTCCTGACATTTCAGCGACGATCAGCGATACCCGGCAGGGGGGCTGATCGTCGCTGAATGTCACACACAGCGATATCGCTGGTGAGCTCGCTGCTGCGTCACAAAACTAGTGACTCAGCAGCGATCTCGGTAGCGATATCGCTATGTGAGACGGGCCCTTAAGTGGAAAGCTTAATTGATTGCTTTCCACTTTCACTTCAGGTCAGCCAGGGACACAATCAGTGACGTCAGAGGGAACTGATTAACAAAAATAGGGGTTCCCTTCGAAAAAAAAATGGCGTGGGGTCCCCCCTATTTTTGTTAACCAGCCAGATGAAGCAGACCGCTGAGGCCTGGATTTTCAGGCTGTTAAGGAGCCAAGATCCATGGACCTTGCCAGCCTGATAATACCAGGCCACAGCAGTCTGTATATCTTGGCTGATTAACAAAAATAGGGGATCCCCTCGAAAAAAATTGGCGTGGGGTCCCCCCTATTTTTGTTAACCAGCCAGATGAAGAAAACCGCTGAGGCCTGGATTTTCAGGCTGTTAAGGAGCCAAGATCCATGGACCTTGCCAGCCTGATAATACCAGGCCACAGCAGTCTGTATATCTTGGCTGATTAACAAAAATAGGGGATCCCCTCGAAAAAAATTGGCGTGGGGTCCCCCCTATTTTTGTTAACCAGCCAGATGAAGAAAACCGCTGAGGCCTGGATTTTCAGGCTGTTAAGGAGTCAAGATCCATGGACCTTGCCAGCCTGATAATACCAGGCCACAGCAGTCTGCATATCTTGGCTGATTAACAAAAATAGGGGATCCCCTCGAAAAAAATTGGCGTGGGGTCCCCCCTATTTTTGTTAACCAGCCAGATGAAGCAGACCGCTGAGGCCTGGATTTTCAGGCTGTTAAGGAGCCAAGATCCATGGACCTTGCCAGCCTGATAATACCAGGCCACAGCAGTCTGCATATCTTGGCTGATTAACAAAAATAGGGGATCCCCTTGAAAAAAATTGGCGTGGGGTCCCCCCTATTTTTGTTAACCAGCCAGATGAAGCAGACCGCTGAGGCCTGGTTTTTCAGGCTGGTAAGGATCCAATATCCATGGACCTTGCAAGCCTGATAATACCAGGCCACAGCAGTCTGCTTAGCTTGGCTGGTTAACAAAAATAGGGGATCCCCTCGAAAAAAAAACGGCGTGGGGATCCCCCCTATTTTTGTTAACCAGCCAAGTAAAATGCAGACTGCTGCGGCCTGGTATTAAAAGACTGTCAAGGCCCATGGATTTTGGCCCTCAACAGCCTGATAATACCAGGCTACAGCAGCCCACATTTGGCGCATCAAAAGATGTGCCAATTGTGGCACTTTACCCGGCTCTTCCCACTTGCCCTGTAGCGGTGGCAAGCGGGGTAATAAGGGGTTATTGTCACCGTTGATTGCACGGTGACAATAAGCCCGGTTAATAATGGATAGGCGTCAATAAGACACCGATCCATTATTAATCCGAAAGTTATTAAATGTATAAAAAAAAGACACAGCAAGAAAAAAGTCTTTTAATGAAATAAAAGAGACAACACAGTTTTCATTTCTTTTATTACTCTCTCATTCCTGCGACGCCATCGATCTCCTGTAAAAAAGAAAAAAAACAAACCAACAGTATACCACCTGTCCGACGCAGTCCATAACGATAGTCCCCGACGATCCAGCTCTGCTACATCGCAATGACAGGCAGAGCCTGTCATTGCAACGCAGCACAGCTGATTACCTGCTTCCCCGGCGGTGACGTCATCGGACTGACTGCTTTACGGCCGGGATTACCCAGCAGTCACTGCAGTTATCGCGAGAGAACTGCATGTGACCGCCGGGGAAAGAAGATGGCGGCCATGAAGCAGTGCAGGACGTGACCGCCGGAGATCTTCTGCCAGGTAAGTGCCGCTGACTCCTGACAGACCCGACAGACGGACACTGACAGTGACAGTGACATCCCGATTCCGGTATCCGATAAGACGAAAATATCGGAACTCGGAATCGGAATTCCGATACAGCTAATATCGGCCGATACCCGATATTTGCAGTATCGGAATGCTCAACCCTAGTAACCATTTAGCACTGCTGATCACACTGACTGGTAATGAGGGCACAGTGGCTGGTACTGAGGAAAAGAAAGAAAGAGCAGCGAGAGAGAAAGAACAAACAGAAAGAAGAGAGGAAAGAAAGAAAAGAGAGAAAGAAAGAACAGAGAGAAAAAAGAACAGAGAGCGAGAAGGAAAGAACAGAGAGCGAGAAAGAAAGACTAGAGAGAGAGCCATAGGCGTAGCTAGGGTTTTGGTTTAGTGGGGGCAAAACTTCTGAGTGGGCCCATCATCAGAGAACCTCAGCAAATGACCGCGCTGTTGGCCAAAATAATCTCTATATAAAAAGACCAATATTGATATTACCGCCATATGGTCTGTGTTAAATAATACCAGTCCTACAGAACATATAATAGATTACAGCACAGGTACAGATAATGACTTACCGCTGATGTTCTTTCTAATGGAATTGTTCACTTTTCATGTCTTTTCCATCTGGCCCACACCGACATGACGACTTCTCCAGCCAGGACTCGACTGCACCCCCATTAAAAAAAAATCAAAAAAAAAACTCACCTCCCGGCTCCTGTGCTGCTCACTGTTCTCCCTCTCAGCGTCTGACAGCGGGCGCCGGCAGGTGATGTTATTGCGCCCGCTGTCATACGCTGAGAGGGGGATTATGGGAGAGTAGGAGCGCTCACTCCTTCTCTCTCCATGCGGTCAGCTTTATCGGCTGGATGCCGATACAGCTGACCCTCCGATGACGGGTGGGGGGCCCACTGCTGGCACCGGGCCCCCCCAACGCCTGTTCAGGCCCCATAGCTTCCGGGCGGCAGAGCAGGGAGAGCAATTCTCCCTGCTCTGCCGCAGAATGTAACTGTATCGTAGCTCCGGGTGGGCCCCCTCAGAGCGCGGGCCCCGGGGCCACCACCCCCTCTGCCCCGTGACCTATCCTTTCAAATCAGGGCCCACCACGCAGGAGCTGGGGCCCACCGTAGGTTTCTCCGGTGTCCCGGTGCCTCAGTCCGACCCTGCTTGCCAGCCTGATAATACCAGGCCACAGCAGTCTGCATATCTTGGCTGGTTAACAAAAATAGGGGATCCCCTCGAAAAAAATTTGGCGTGGGGTCCCCCCTATTTTTGTTAACCAGCCAGATGAAGCAGACTGCTGAGGCCTGGTTTTTCAGGCTGGTAAGGATCCAATATCCATGGACCTTGCCAGCCTGATAATACCAGGCCACAGCAGTCTGCATATCTTGGCTGGTTAACAAAAATAGGGGATCCCCTTGAAAAAAATTTGGCGTAGGGTCCCCCCTATTTTTGTTAACCAGCCAGATGAAGCAGACTGCTGAGGCCTGGTTTTTCAGGCTGGTAAGGATCCAATATCCATGGACCTTGCCAGCCTGATAATACCAGGCCACAGCAGTCTGCTTAGCTTGGCTGGTTAACAAAAATAGGGGATCCCTCGAAAAAAAAACGGCGTAGGGGTCCCCCTATTTTTGTTAACCAGCCAAGTAAAATGCAGACTGCTGCGGCCTGGTATTAAAAGACTGTCAAGGCCCATGGATTTTGGCCCTCAACAGCCTGATAATACCAGGCTACAGCAGCCCCACATTTGGCGCATCAAAAGATGTGCCAATTGTGGCACTTTACCCGGCTCTTCCCACTGCCCTGTAGCGGTGACAAGCGGGGTAATAAGGGGTTAATGTCACCGTTGATTGCACGGTGAGAATAAGCCCGGTTAATAATGAAGAGGTGTCAATAAGACACCGATCCATTACTAATCCCAAAGTTTTTAAATGTATAAAAAAAAGACACAGCAAGAAAAAAGTATTTTACTGAAATAAAAAAGACAACACAGTTTTCATTTCTTTTATTATACTCTCATTCCTGCGACGCCATCAATCACCTGTAAAAAAAGAAAAAAAACAAACCAACAGTATACCACCTGTCCGACGCAGTCCATAGTAACGAGGGTCCCACGACGATCCAGCTCTGCTACATCGCAATGACAGGCAGAGCCTGTCATCTCGACGCAGCACAGCTGATTACCTGCTTCCCCGGCGGTGACGTCATCGGACTGACTGCTTTACGACCGGGATTACCCAGCAGTCACTGCAGTTATCGCGGAGAAACTGCATGTGACCGCCGGGGAAAGATGATGGCGGCCATCAAGCAGTCCAGCCCGTGACCGCCGGAGATCTTCTGCCAGGTAAGTGCCGCTGACTCCTGACAGACCCGACCGACGGACACTGACAGTGACAGTGACAAATCCGATTCCGGTATCCGATAAGACGAAAATATCGGAACTAAGTATCGAAAGTCCGATAGAGCTAATATCAGCCGATACCCGATACTTGCGGTATCGTATCGCTCAACACTACTCACCACCTGTTACATTCATTGATCACCCTCACTGTCAAAAGTTTTTTCTACTATCTATCCTGTATCTTCTAATTTTCAGTTTCATTCTATTGCTTCTCAAGTTTCCAAATGCAAATGAGAATAAGAATGACCCTCTATGCAGTGACATCCCTTCAGATAATTGTAGACAGCTACAGTGGGGAAAAAAAGTATTTAGTTAGCCACCAATTGTGCAAGTTCTCCCACTTAAAAACATGAGAGAGGCCTGTAATTGAAATGATAGATAAACCACAACTATGAGAGTCAAAATGAGAAAACAAATCCTGAAAATCACCTTGTCTGATTTGGCAAGATTTATTTTGCAAATTATGGTGGAAAATAAGTATTTGGTCACCTAAATCATGCAAGATTTCTGGCTCTCACATACCTGTAACTTATTCTTTAAGAGGCTCCTCTTTCCTTCACTCATTACCTGTAGTAATGTCACCTGTTTGAACTTGTTATCAGTATAAAAGACACCTGTCCACAACCTCAAACTGTCACACTTCAAACTCCACTATGGTGAAGACCAAAGAGCTGTTGAAGGACACAAACAAAATTGTAGCCCTGCAACAGGCTGGGAAGACTGAATCTGCAATAGGCAAGCAGCTTGGTGTGATGAAATCAACTGTGGAAGCAATATTAAGAAAATGGAAGACATACAAGACCACTGATAATTTGCCTCAATCCGTGGCTCAACACAAGATCTCACCCGTAGGGTCAAAACGATCACAAGATCGGTGAGCAAAAATCCAAGAACCACATGGGGGGAACTAGTGAATGACCTGCATAGAGCTGGGACCACTGTAACAAAGGCTACTATCAGTAACACACTATGCCACCATGGACTCGGATCCTGCTGAGCCAGATGTGTCCCCTTGCTTAAGCTATTACATGTCCGGGCCCATCTGAAGTTTTCCATAGAGTATTTGGATTATCCAGAAAAGTATTGGAGAATGTCATATGGTCTGATGAAACCAAAGTAGAACGGTTTGGTAAAAACAAAACTTGTTGTGTTTGGAGGAGAAAGAATGCTGAGTTGCATCCAAAGAACACCATACCTGCTGTGAAGCATGGGGATGGCAACATCATGCTTTTGGGGCTGTTTCTCTGCAAAGGGACCAGGACGACTGATCCGTGTACATGAAAGAATGAATGGGACCATATATCATGAGATTTTTGAGCGCAAACCTTCTTCCATCAGTAAGGGCATTGAAGATGAAACGTGAATGGGTCTAAGCATGATAATGATCCCAAGCAGACTGCCAGGGCAATGAAGGAGTGGCTTCGTAAGAAGCATAAGAAGGTCCTGGAGTGGCCTAGCCAGTCTCCAGATCTCAACCCTATAGAAAATCTTTGGATGATTTGAAAGTCCTCGTTGCCAGCGACAGGCCCAAAACATCACTGCTCTAGAGGAGTTTAGCATGGAGGATTGGTATCACCATTGGTATTGGTACCACCAATTGGTATTGGTACCATTGGTACCACAGTTTACCACCAACAGTGTGTGCCAACCTTCTGAAGACTTACAGAAAACGTTTGACCTCTGTGTTTGCCAGCAAAGGATATATAACAAAATATTGAGATCAACTTTTGTTAATAACCAAATACTTATTTTCCGCCACAATTTCCAAAATAAATCTTGCCAAACCGGACAAGATGATTTTCTGGATTTGTATTCTGATTTTGAGTCTCATAGTTGTGGTCTATAGTGATGAGTGACCACTAAAATGCTCGGGTGCTCGTTATTTGGGTCGAGCAAATTAGAATTCTCGGATACTCGACCCGAGCAACTAGCAGAATGTAACTCTATGGGAAAACCGAGCATTTTCGCCGCGATCCCCCCGGAGGTCCTTTTAAAGTCTAAAAACGTTTGTAAATGCTGGTAACACAGCTCAATTGACATGAGAACATCATGGGGAATAACCCTGAAAGCATATCTGACTCCCAGGTCACAGCTGTGAGCAATGTTGTCAGAGTCTTACGCCATTTTTACAGGCTCACCAAAAAACATACAGAAAGCAAACAAAATTGGATTTTCCTGGGAAATATGTCAAGGAACATCCTTTCCAGGTTAATGACTTTTATATAAAGCAAAATAATTAACCCAAAGTAAAAAAGTTCCTCCACCAATTTGTCTAGCGTTTTTGATGCGTTTTTAAATGTTACCATTACCATTGCTTTCAGCCAATACAAACGCATTTACTGTGAAAAGTCATTCTAGCATTTAACAACCTTTGCTGTCCATGTGGTGTGTGACACATCATCAGACACATCTTGTTTCATTTATGAAGGAGGGACTCTTAAAGTCACAAAGCAAAATTTTATAGGCACGCAGCATAAGGCAGCATTAATCTTCTTAAAGGGCCAATATTAAATAGTGGGTCTCCTATACTATTATTGTCTAGGCACTGAGTGGCTGGGCTGCCAAAAATTAGGGCGTACCCCAATACCCCTGTGATGAGACATACAGGAGGGCCACATGAAAAAAGTGTTCCAATTATAAGAAAATAGGTCTCCCATAGTGTTAGCCTATGCATTAAATGTAAGGCCTGCCTGCAGCTAAGTTACACGCTACCCAATAAGCCCTTGTACACAGGTACTAGATGGCCACAGGAAAACCAAGTTCACATTACTCTTACACATTACAGTCATGGCCAAAAGTTTTGAGAATGACACAAATATTAATTTTTACAAAGTCTACTGCTTCACTTTTTCTAATGGCAATTTGCATATACTCCAGAATGTTATAACGAGTGATCAGCTTAACAGCAATTACTTGCAAAGTCAATATTTGGCTAGAAAATTAACTTTATCCCCAAAACACATTTCAACATCATTGCAGCCCTGCCTTAAAAGGACCAGCTAACCTCTTTTCAGTGATTGCTCCATTAATGAAGTCTTGCTGGACAGTAATTTGCTGTCATAAAAGTGATATCCCAGATCTATGCCTCACATTTCAATGGCCTTTTTTACCAATCAATGTCATAAATGTTAGACAAAAAATAGTACAAGCATATAATTCATAAAGCAATCATAAGCTTGAATTTGTCTAGTGTTTGTAATGTAGAAAAAAGTCTACAGCCTCCAAGCCTTTAAATAAATAATACCTTTTGTCATTTTTTAAAAGGATAATTAAGCTTAATATAGACTTTCAACAGACCTTTAAAAGTGTGAGAACTAATATTATCTGTTATCATTCAGATCAAACATGGTACACGACTAGACAAATAAATTGTATACTACATCTAGAGCTCTTTAAAATTCAGATCAAGTAACTGCATCCAATTGTTTGTGTGTGTGCCATAAAGGAATGAGCCAAAAGAGCAATTAAATGTTTTGTATTTGTTTTGCACAATAAATTGTTCAATTTGGAGTCCAGTGAAATAAGAAAATAATCACGAGGCAGTCTGTCCAGAGCTGTTTTGAATTAACTGAATTCTAACTATCCAACATCATTCATTTTCCAAGCATATGCCAAATAAAGAAATCTAAATCTTCCAATGTAGGAAAGCTGATTGGCGTAGGGATCCATTCTCTAGCATTGATCTGTTAAAAACCTCAATTACTAAGCATTAGTGATGAGATAATAGTGAAATATTCTGATTCAGGAAAATATCTGTGTATTCGTACCAAATAACGATTCCAATGCAAGTCAGTGAGAAAGCAGAATATTTTTCCACTGGACCCAACAAGCAGGTCTAGGGGCATGAGAAAAAAGCTGAAATGGATGGGAAAGAGCTAAAAGTAAGTGGGAACAGCATGGAGAAGATGCCTGCATGCCTTTCTAACTCACATATGGTATCTGGGAAAAATGTTGTCAGACTATTGTGCAGGTTTTACAGATTTATAAGAAGACCTACCAAACCAAACCTAATTTTTTTAAAGGGAAAATGCTAAAAAGCATTTTTTCCTTCATAATCACATGTATATAATGCAAAATAACAATACAAAAAAATTAAAAAAATTATCCCTCCTCTTTGGTGCCGGGATTCTCCTGCTGGACAGGGTAGATCCCAAGACTTGTGTGCATCTGTGGTCTCCCATTCTGCTCTGGCCAGAGTACAGTCATGGCCAAAAGTTTTGAGAATGACACAAATATTAATTTTTACAAAGTCTACTGCTTCACTTTTTCTAATGGCAATTTGCATATACTCCAGAATGTTATAAAGAGTGATCAGCTTAACAGCAATTACTTGCAAAGTCAATATTTGGCTAGAAAATGAACTTTATCCCCAAAACACATTTCAACATCATTGCAGCCCTGCCTTAAAAGGACCAGCTAACCTCTTTTCAGTGATTGCTCCATTAACACTGGTGTGGGTGTTGATGAGGACATGGCTGGAGATCAATCTGTCATGATTAAGTTAAAATGACACCACTGGACACTTTAAAAGGAGGCTGGTGCTTGGCATCATTGTTTCTCTTCTGTTAACCATGGTTATCTCTAAAGAAACACGTGCAGTCATCATTGCAATGCACAAAAATGGCCTAACAGGGAAGAGAATCGCAGCTAGAAAGATTGCACCTCAGTCAACAATCTATTGCATCATCAAGAACTTCAAGGAGAGAGGTTCCATTGTTGCCAAAAAGGCTCCAGGGCGCCCAAGAAAGACCAGCAAGCGCCAGGACCGTCTCTTAAAAGTGTTTCAGCTGCGGGATCGGGCTACCAGCAATGCAGAGCTTGCTCAGGAATAGCAGCAGGCAGGTGTGAGTGCATCTGCACGCACTGTGAGGCGGAGACTCTTGGAGCAAGGCCTGGTCTCAAGGAGGGCAGCAAAGAAGCCACTTCTCTCCAGAATAAACATCATGGACAGACTGATATTCTGCAAAAGGTACAGGCAGTGGACTGCTGAGGATTGGGGTAAAGTTATTTTCTCTGATGAATCCCCTTTTCGATTGTTTGGGACATCAGGTTTGTTTCTCATTCGGAGAAGACAAGGTGAGCGCTACCACCAGTCTTGTCTCATGCCAACTGTTAAGCATCCTGAAACCATTCATGTGTGGGGTTGCTTCTCAGCCAAGGGAATCGGCTCTCTCACAGTCTTGCCTAAAAACACAGCCATGAATAAAGAATGGTACCAGAATGTCCTCCAAGAGCAACTTCTCCCAACCCTCCAAGAGCAGTTTGGCGATCAATAATGCCTTTTCCAGCATGATGGAGCACCTTGCCATAAAGCAAAGGTGATAACTAAATGGCTCAGGGAACAAAACATAGAGATTTTGGGTCCATGGCCTGGAAACTCCCCAGATCTTAATCCCATTGAGAACCTGTGGTCAATCATCAAGAGACGAGTGGACAAACAAAAACCTAAAAATTCTGACAAAATGAAAGCATTGATTGTGCAAGAATGGACTGCTATCAGTCAGGATTTGGTCCAGAAGGTGATTGAGAGCATGCCAGGGAGAATTGCAGAGGTCCTGAAGAAGAAGGGTCAACACTGCAAATATTGACTTGCTGCATTAACTCATTCTAACTGTCAATATAAGCTTTTGTTACTCATATGTTTGCAATTATTATATTTCTGTCTGTGCTAAAAACATCTGTCAAACACACATAAAAACCAGAGGGCAGCAGATCATGTGAAAATATAATATTTGTGTCATTCTCAAAACTTTTGGCCATGACTGTACTATTCCAACCTATTTTGCACTCCAAAAGCCTATTTCATTCTGAGATCTGCCGTGCACCTAACCATTAGTTTTCTATCGCATATGGGGTATTGGTGTTCTCAGGAGAAATTGCTTAACAGATTGCAGTCCATTTACTCCTCTTTCCCTTATGAAAATAAATAATTTGTGGGTGAAACAATATTTTTCAACTTTATAAAATTCTGTGAAGCATCTGTGGGTTTCAAGGTTCTCACCACACCTCAGTATAAATTATGTGAGTGTTGTAGTTTCCAAAATAGGGTGACTTGTGGGATGTTTGTGCTGTTTGGCATATCCAGAGTTCTGAAAATGCAGCATAGCATACACTATCTATTCCAACCAATTTTTCACCCCAAAAGTCCACTGGCTCTCCTTCCCGTTCCGAGGTCTGCCATGTGCCAAAACAGGAGTTTTTCCCCATATATGGGGTAATAGCGTGTACAACAAATTATATGATCAATTTTCTCCTGTTATTTTGTGAAAATTAAATATTTGGGGCAAAAAGAAAATTTTTAATGAAAAAATTTAAATGTTCATATTTTTGTTCCACATTGCTTTAAAAGAAGAGTAGTCAAAAATTCCTTTTGAGAAGTGTAAGAAGCTTGTTGAAGTTTATAGAAATTTAAAGATTGCAGTTATTTTCTTCAAAGGATGTGCAACCAAATAGTAAGTTGATGGTGCCAAGAATTTTGTCTGGGCTATTTTTGGGGTGTTGTGTGAAACTATATTGAGTTTGCTTTTTTTTTAATCTTTTTTATGCTCCAACACATACAAAGTTAAGTAAACATGTGTATAACAAAACATGAGCACTTGCAATTATTTTCTTGGAGAAATACTTCTTTTTCTAATCATTTAAAGGGTGCCAACACTTTGAGCGATGACTGTATATCCCAATTGTATTATATATGTGGCACATGTCATGTCCCCCTTTGATGCGGGCTCTGGGGTGCTGAGCCTGCATCTTTCCTAGCCCATACCAGATCATTTGATCAGCGAACATGTGCCCTAACAGCCACGGGTGAAATCGTGATCCATCCACCGCTATTAACATGTTAAATGACGCTGTCAATCTATGACAGCGGCATTTAACAGGCACACACTAGAAGCATGTCACAAACCCCACCCATTGGTGCTTATGTCACATGACCACGGGTCGCCAATGTGTTGGCATGACAACCGGGGTCTTTGGAAGACTCCTGTGGTTGTCTTAGTCGATCTGCTATGAGTGCCACCCTGTGGTTGGCATTCATATCAGATGAGCATTTCTGCTTCACAGAACAGGGCTACAGCCCTGTTCTGTATAGCACAGGCGACCAGAAGATAGCAGCTTCTAGTCTCTTTTGAAAACTATTGAAGCAAGTAAAAAGTGAAAAAGGTTTTTAAAAATATTTCAAAAATTAAAAAATATGAAAGTTCAAATCTCTCCCTTTTTACCGCATTCAAAATAAAACAATAAATATTAAAAATGAACATATTTCAGAAATGCCCGATCTATCAAAGTACAAAAATAATTAATCAGATCGGTTGACGGTGTAATGAAAAAAAAATTGAAAAACGCCAGAATTACCTTTTTGGTCACCATAACATTGCAATAAAATGCACTAACAGGCGATCAAAACATTGTATCAGTTCCAAAATGGTATTAATAAAAACAACAGCTGACTGCACAAAAAAATTCTCTCACTCAGCCACAGATCCCAAAAAGTGGAGATGCTATGGGTCTCGGAAAATGACGCCTTTTTTTTAACAAACTTCTAATTTTTTTCACCAATTAAATAAAAACAAATCTATAAACTCATAATGACCTGGAGAATCATAATGACAGGTCAGTTTTAGCATTTGGTGAACATGGTAAAACAAATAAACTATTGTGGAATTGCACTTTTTTTTTTGCAACTTCACACCACTTGAAATTTTTCCACATTTTCCAGTACAATATTTGATAAACCAATAGTGTCATTCAAAGTAGATCTAATCCTGCAAAAAAACAATCCCTCACTTTGTAATATTGAAGGAAAATTAAAAAGTTAAGGTTTTTATGGTTACCCAGTAATCAGAGGCAACAAAGATATTAGAATAAAGTTCCCGAGTGCACTGAGGGCCGGAGTAGAAGCTGGACCATGACAGTGTGAACTGAATTGCCTATCTTTAGTTTCAACTGTATACGAATCTTAAAGATGCATATTCTATTACTTGTAGTGTCTGCCTGGTCCTCTTTTCCACCAATCTTTCCAGTTCGCACCATAGATATTACACTACCAATAAGACCTCAAGTTTCAAAAATTGCTTTACGTCTGTCAAGTTTGCACCTGTGACAGGTGTCCCCAGAATAATTTCTCCAGACTAGTACATTCATTGATGTCTTTGATATAGTTTGTTCAGGTGTTTCTAATGTATGCCTTATTCAAATTATATATATATATATATATATATATATATATATATATGTATATATATATATACATATATATATATACATATATACAGTCATGGCCAAGAGTTTTGAGAATGACACAAATATTAATTTTTACAAAGTCTACTGCTTCACTTTTTCTAATGGCAATTTGCATATACTCCAGAATGTTATAAAGAGTGATCAGCTTAACAGCAATTACTTGCAAAGTCAATATTTGGCTAGAAAATCAACTTTATCCCCAAAACACATTTCAACATCATTGCAGCCCTGCCTTATAAGGACCAGCTAACCTCTTTTCAGTGATTGCTCCATTAACACAGGTGTGGGTGTTGATGAGGACATGGCTGGAGATCAATCTGTCATGATTAAGTAAGAATGACACCACTGGACACTTTAAAAGGAGGCTGGTGCTTGGCATCATTGTTTCTCTTCTGTTAACCATGGTTATCTCTAAAGAAACACGTGCAGTCATCATTGCAATGCACAAAAATGGCCTAACAGGGAGAGTATCGCAGCTAGAAAGATTGCACCTCAGTCAACAATCTATCGCATCATCAAGAACTTCAAGGAGAGAGGTTCCATTGTTGCCAAAAGGCTCCAGGGCGCCCAAGAAAGACCAGCAAGCGCCAGGACCATCTCTTAAAAGTGTTTCAGCTGCGGGATCGGGCTACCAGCAGTGCAGAGCTTGCTCAGTAATGGCAGCAGGCAGGTGTGAGTGCATCTGCACGCACTGTGAGGCGGAGACTTTTGGAGCAAGGCCTGGTCTCAAGGAGGGCAGCAAAGAAGCCACTTCTCTCCAGAAAAAACATCATGGACAGACTGATATTCTGCAAAAAGTACAGGCAGTGGACTGCTGAGGACTGGGGTAAAGTTATTTTCTCTGATGAATCCCCTTTTCGATTGTTTGGGACATCAGGAAAACGCCTCATTCGGAGAAGACAAGGTGAGCGCTACCACCAGTCTTGTCTCATGCCAACTGTTAAGCATCCTGAAACCATTCATGTGTGGGGTTGCTTCTCAGCCAAGGGAATCGGCTCTCTCACAGTCTTGCCTAAAATCACAGCCATGAATAAAGAATGGTACCAGAATGTCCTCCAAGAGCAACTTCTCTCAACCCTCCAAGAGCAGTTTGGCGATCAACAATGCCTTTTCCAGCATGATGGAGCACCTTGCCATAAAGCAAAGGTGATAACTAAATGGCTCAGGGAACAAAACATAGAGATTTTGGGTCCATGGCCTGGAAACTCCCCAGATCTTAATCCCATTGAGAACTTGTGGTCAATCATCAAGAGACGGGTGGACAAACAAAAACCTAAAAATTCTGACAAAATGAAAGCATTGATTGTGCGAGAATGGACTGCTATCAGTCAGGATTTGGTCCAGAAGTTGATTGAGAGCATGCCAGGGAGAATTTCAGAGGTCCTGAAGAAGAAGGGTCAACACTGCCAATATTGACTTGCTGCATTAACTCATTCTAACTGTCAATATAAGCTTTTGTTACTCATATGTTTGCAATTATATTTCTGTCTGTGATAAAAACATCTGTCAAACACACATAAAAACCAGAGGGCAGCAGATCATGTGAAAATATAATATTTGTGTCATTCTCAAAACTTTTGGCCATGACTGTATATATATATATATACATATATATATATGTATATATATATATATGTATATATATATATATACATATACATATATATATATATATATATATTATTCAGAAACTTCAGAGGGAATGTAATTTCTTATTTGTCAGGTTATACAAGTATTGTACTTTCCAACATCCGTACCAGCAGCTCTATTTATAGAGATAATGTCCAACCTATTTTCTGATATGGCTGTTCACTTTCCATGTGGATGTGTACACAAAATCTCTGCATTATTATCATTCTAAAAATCATTTTCAATATTCAGTATACTGCAAAGAGTTCTACAAAGTAGTAGCAAAAAAACTGTTATACTGTAGATTTGACAGTGCCAGCCTTGCAAAGAAGAAATTCATAATAGCTTCAGGAAAAAATAGTACAGATATTCTTATTTGTCCTTGCCAAGCAGACTGCATATATCATTTTGGAAGAAATCAGATGCAGAAATGTTACACAAAGTGTTTATCTATTGTGCAGTGTATGTATTTACACCTGTCATCTGCAGAGCAATCTCTACCTACATCTGTCTGTACAATGGAATCTTGTACCATGACACTTTTGACTCAATATTATTTTTTTTTTGTGATGGATGGGAAATGTTTTGTAGGCTACAGTATAATACATAAATCTCTTAGATTTAAGAAGCACAATTTATAATTTGAATTTCTGGCAGATATTATTCCTGTTGACAAAATAAAGAAATAACATATATACAGTCAATATATCTTAAAATGAATTTAAAATTTGCTAGCAATTTTTTATTGTAGTCTTTTATTACTAAATATATAAATCAAACCCATGTTGTTTTTGAGACTAATATTTTTTTAATAAAATAATTTTTACAAATTAACAGAAATAGAAACAAAACGTGGACTTGAGAAAAACATATGACACATATATCACATTTTTTGTTATTGTATATTTGTCCTTTCACACAAAACTTTATCACTAGAGATGGGCAAATTTATTCCAGTGAAATTGTATTTTACAAAAATTCGTATTCTGAAAAATGCAGATTTTTTTGTAATTCAGTCCTCACAAATTCTGCAAATTGGCACTCAACTGCTGCTGTACTATGTATGATTGAATCTTTTTTTTTAAATTGGAATTTGTCATTGCTTAATTTCCTCCCTAAAATTTAAATAAATTTGCAAAAATCACAATACTTGAAATGAATGCAGTGCCAAACACGTGATGTGACTGAGGCACAGGGACCAGACATGAGACAGGGAGTGGCTGGAGAGATAAGCATTAAGTTAAGTTTAGGTAATTTTTAATTTCATTCTTTACATTTTATGTTTATTGTACTCTAATGTTCCCAAAGCATAATGGACATTAAATTTGAGAAAATTAAATTTCACAGTAAAATCTGTGCAAATTGACAAATTAGAAATGTGACTATTCTACCCACATCTGCTTATCACCCACAGCATGTTAAAACTGTTTTTGATGCACATAACAGTCTAAAATGTCACAGAAATATCCAGATTTTCATGCTCTGTAACTTACCATCCACTTTTTTTTTAAGAAGGTGATAAATGTTTATATTGATTCTGCTAGTATAAAAGATGTTGTAATTTCCTTTCCCTCGATTCTCGCCATATATTACTATTTATCTGAATATTCAATATAGTTCTTGTAATTTTCTAATAGCTTGCATGTCCTGCACTGAATGCCTGGCTTTCTGTTAGGTCTATGTGCATTCTGACAGACACAGGAACAGTAAACAAGAGACAGGGTCCAGCCCCACATCCTGTTATCTATCTTGACCTATGGATACAAGGTATGCCATGAATGTACAAAGTGTCAGTAGTCACATAGGTCTGCTTTGCTCACAGCAACATACAATTACTCTGCAGTGAGATCAAGGCTTTCTTTTATCCTATGACTAGAGTTGAGCGATACTTTCCGATATGCTAAAGTATCGGAATCGGAATGGTATCGCCGATATCACTAAAAAATCGGCGATACCCGATACCGATACCGGAAGTCCCATGTAAGTCTATGGGAACAAAATATCGCAACTAAAAAAACCCCATTATTTCCTTGTAAACACTAAATATACACACATAGAATACATATATATATATATACATGTCATTGTGACATATATATATACATATATGTATAGTTTATACACTTCTACATAGTAAAATATCCTTTGATTCAATTGCCGGGTAAAGCCGGCTTCAGTGAAAAGACAGAAGCACCCGACATGAAATGACACTTGGTGTATATAGGGTTAAACATTTCTTTTCATGTCCTTTGCTATCTAATTTGCACAAACAATTAAATCAGACTATGTGTGCAAAATTTCACACCTGTAGGGGTTAATTAAAGGTGTAAATTCGTTGTAAAAAAAACGGACTTTTTTTGCTACGAATTTACACCTTTAATTAACCCCTACAGGTGTGAAATTTTGCACACATAGTCTGATTTAATTGTTTGTGCAAATTAGGCTGGAGTCACACACAACCACAAAAAATCGGTCCGTTTTAGACGGTCGACAATCGGATCAAAATAAAAACATCACACATCCTTCTGGCATCCGATTTTCCTTCAAAGATGCGATTTAATCGCATGTGTGTGTACCTTGTAACATCCGATTTTCATCCGACTTGCGAGATTTTCTCGCAGGCTTGCAAAACTGACATATAATGGATCCAAAAGAATAGTATTTAAATGCCAAAAGAAAGAATAGATATATACACATATATATATATATATATATATATATATATATATATATATATATGTCATTGTGACATATATATATATACATATATTATAGTTCTTACACTTCTACATACTGTTATAGCCGCTAATTCAATTGCCGGCTTCAGTGAAATCACAGAAGCCGACATGAAATGATACATTGTTTCCACACATTTAACCATGTAATTTCATGTATTTTTATATATGTTTGAAACATACAATTACATGAGTATATGTGTGCTAAATTTCAGACATGTAGGGGTTAATTAAAGGTGTAAATTCGTTAAAAAAAAATGCGTGGCCTCCCGCTGTATTTTCTCCACCAGACAGACAAAGCAAGCGAGTGGGGGCAGATAATAATAGCCTAGGGAGGGTACATTTTTTTTGTGCCCCCCCTGGCTACTAACATCTGCCCCCAGACACCCCAGAAAGGGCAAATCTATAATTAGATTCGCCCTTTCTGGCACTTTGCCCGTCTATTCCCATTGCCCTGTAGCGGTGGCGAATGGGTTAATAAGGGGTTAAAATGACCTTGCAATTGAAAGGTCACTTTAAGCCAGGTTAATAATTGATAGCTGTCAATTAGGCAACTATCAATTATTAATCCTATTGTATGAAAGAAAAATCAAACACACACACTTTAATAAAAAATAAGTTTAATGAAATAATCACACAGTTTTTGACCATATTTTATTTTCCTGCTAAAACCATTTCCTGTAATAAAAATAAATAAAAAAGCAAAATTATACTTACCAATCCGATGTACAGTCAGGTCCCACGGTGTAATCCATCAGAAAGGGTTAACAGGTTACAGGTCGCAGAGAGCTAATAATGCTGTCTCAGACCTGTATTCCCCTGAATGAATAAGTTCCTCTCCCAGCGAAAGTAGAGGAATAGATTCATGAATGGAGCTTAATTGATTTCTTGCCAATTTAACTGTAGTGACCTGACCTAAAGGGAAAGTGGACACAATCAATTAAGCTTCATTCATGAAACACATCCTCTCCTGTCGCCAGGAGAGGAACTTATTCATTCATGAGCTTTGAGCTGAGCATGCAGGATTACTTGCACTGCTTGGCTCAAAGCTAGTTAACCCTTTGTGAAGGATTACAGCGTGGGACGTGACAGATCGGCGGAATAGGTAAGAATAATGTTGTTTTATTTCTTTTTCTTTATTTTAGGAGATCAATGGCTTCGCACGGATTTAGTGTAAAATAAAATATGGTCAAAAAATGTGTTTTTATTTCATTAAAATTATTTATTCTTAAAGTGTGTGTTTTTTTATTTACTTCAATAGGATTAATAATTGATAGTTGTCTAATTGACAGCTATCAATCATTAACCTGCCTTAAAGGTCACCTTTCAATTGCAAGGTGACAGTAAGGTGAGATTAAACCCATTCGCCACCGCTACAGGGCAATGGGAATAGACGGGCAAAGTGCCAGAAAGGGCGAATCTAATTATAGATTTGCCCTTTCTGGGGTGTCTGGGGGCAGATGTTAGTAGCCAGGGGGGGCACAAAAAAATGCACCCTCCCTGGGCTATTATTATCTGCCCCCACTCGCTTTGCTTTGTCTGTCTGGTGGAGAAAATACAGCGGGAGCCCACGCATTTTTTTTCAACGAAATTACACCTTTAATTAACCCCTACATGTCTGAAATTTTGCACAAATACACTCATGTAATTGTATGTTTCAAACATATATAAAAATACATGAAATTACATGGTTAAATGTGTGGAAACAATGTATCATTTCATGTCGGCTTCTGTGATTTCACAAAACCCGGCAATTGAATTAGCGGCTATTACAGTATGTAGAAGTCTAGGAACTATAAATATATGTATATATACATGTCACAATGACATGTATATATATATGTATGTGTTCTATGTGTATATATCTATTCTTTCTAGTCTTTATTAAAGCTGTCAGTGTGATTTTACAGTATAGCCGGGGATGAATTGCCGGCTTTTCTAAAGGACACCGATGCGATTTCATCGCAAGTCACACAGTGTGGTCCGTTTGTAATCAGATTTTTCATCGCTCCCATAGACTTGCATTGGCGATTGTCGACCGACAATCGGTGACAGTGGCAGCATGCTGCGATTGTACACGGACGTTTAAAACGGACCACAAAAAATCTGATACTGGGAGCTGCTCCATAGATTAACATAGGTCCGACTGCAATGCGATATTTCATCGCATTGCAGTCGTCCGATTTTGTCGCCAGTGTGACTCCGGCCTTAGATAGCAAAGGACATGAAAAGACATGGTTAACCCTATGTACACCAAGTGTCATTTCATGTCACCCGACATGAAATGACACTTGGTGTACATAGGGTTAACCATGTCTTTTCATGTCCTTTGCTATCTAATTTGCACAAACAATTAAATCAGACTATGTGTGCAAAATTTCACACCTGTAGGGGTTAATTAAAGGTGTAAATTCGTTGTAAAAAAAAACGGACTTTTTTGCTACGAATTTACACCTTTAATTAACCCCTACATGTCTGAAATTTAGCACACATATACTCATGTAATTGTATGTTTCAAACATATATAAAAATACATGAAATTACATGGTTAAATGTGTGGAAACAATGTATCATTTCATGTCGGCTTCTGTGATTTCACTGAAGCCGGCAATTGAATTAGCGGCTATAACAGTATGTAGAAGTGTAAGAACTATAAATATATGTATATATATATATGTCACAATGACATATATATATATATATATATATATATATATATATATGTGTATATATCTATTCTTTCTTTTGGCATTTAAATACTATTCTTTTGGATCCATTATATGTCAGTTTTGCAAGCCTGCGAGAAAATCTCGCAAGTCGGATGAAAATCGGATGTTACAAGGTACACACACATGCGATTAAATCGCATCTTTGAAGGAAAATCGGATGCCAGAAGGATGTGTGATGTTTTTATTTTGATCCGATTGTCGACCGTCTAAAACGGACCGATTTTTTGTGGTTGTGTGTGACTCCAGCCTAATTTGCACAAACAATTAAATCAGACTATGTGTGCAAAATTTCACACCTGTAGGGGTTAATTAAAGGTGTAAATTCGTAGCAAAAAAAGTCCGTTTTTTTTACAACGAATTTACACCTTTAATTAACCCCTACATGTCTGAAATTTAGCACACATATACTCATGTAATTGTATGTTTCAAACATATATAAAAATACATGAAATTACATGGTTAAATGTGTGGAAACAATGTATCATTTCATGTCGGCTTCTGTGATTTCACTGAAGCCGGCAATTGAATTAGCGGCTATAACAGTATGTAGAAGTGTAAGAACTATAAATATATGTATATATATATATGTCACAATGACATATATATATATATATATATATATATATATATTATATGTGTATATATCTATTCTTTCTTTTGGCATTTAAATACTATTCTTTTGGATCCATTATATGTCAGTTTTGCAAGCCTGCGAGAAAATCTCGCAAGTCGGATGAAAATCGGATGTTACAAGGTACACACACATGCGATTAAATCGCATCTTTGAAGGAAAATCGGATGCCAGAAGGATGTGTGATGTTTTTATTTTGATCCGATTGTCGACCGTCTAAAACGGACCGATTTTTTGTGGTTGTGTGTGACTCCAGCCTAATTTGCACAAACAATTAAATCAGACTATGTGTGCAAAATTTCACACCTGAGGGGTTAATTAAAGGTGTAAATTCGTAGCAAAAAAAGTCCGTTTTTTTTACAACGAATTTACACCTTTAATTAACCCCTACAGGTGTGAAATTTTGCACACATAGTCTGATTTAATTGTTTGTGCAAATCAGATAGCAAACGACATGAAAAGACATGGTTAACCCTATGTACACCAAGTGTCATTTCATGTCGGGTTCTGCATTTTCACAAAAGCCGGCAATTGAATTAGCGGCTATTATACTATGTAGAAGTGTATGAACTACAAATATAAATATATATATATATGTGTCACAAATTCAATGACATGTATATATATATATGAGGTGTAAAATTGCTGAAAAAAAATGCGTGGGCTCCCGCCCTATTTTCGCAACCAGACAGACAAAGCCAGTGAGTGGGGGCAGATAATAATAGCCCAGAGAGGGACCATTATTTTTGCCCCCCCCCGGCTACTAACATCTGCCCCAGACACCCCAGGAAAGACAAATCTATAATTAGATTCGCCCTTTCTGGCACTTTGCCCGTCTATTCCCATTGCCCTGTAGCGGTGGCGAATGGGTTAATATGGGGTTAAAGCCACCTTGCTATTGAAAGGTGACCTTAAGCCAGGTTAATAATTGAGAGCTGTCAATTAGACAACTATCAATTATTAATCCTATTGCATGAAATAAAAATAAAACACACACACTTTAATTAAAAATCATTTTAATGAAATAAAGACACATGTTTTTGACCATCTTTTATTTTACTGCAAAAACCATTTCCTGTAATAAAAATAAAATAAAAAAGCAAAATTATTCTTACCTATCCCATGCACAGTCAGGTCCCACGGTGTAATCCTTCAGAAAGGGTTAATGTTTACTGCAGGGACCGCAGCTAATGCTGCAGCCTCACAGTAAACCCCAAATGAATGAGTTCCTCTCCTGCCTGACAGGAGAGTAAAGGCTGGGTGTCACATAACGATACACCAGCGATCCCGACAACGATATGCACTTGTCAGGATCGCTGGTGTATCGCTACATGATCGCTGCTGAGCTGCCAAACAGGCAGCGATCTGGGACAGCGACACTGCGGGTAACATCGCTTAAGGGCCCGTCTCACATAGCGATATCGCTACCGAGATCGCTGCTGAGTCACTAGTTTTGTGACGCAGCAGCGAGCTCACCAGCGATATCGCTGTGTGTGACATTCAGCGACGATCAGCCCCCTGCCGGGTATCGCTGATCGTCGCAGAACTGTCAGGACCTTTTGTTGATCGCTGGTTTCCCTCTGACAGGCACGCATCGCTGCGTGTGACAGGCGGGAGACCAGCGATCCGCTGGTAACCAAGGTACACAGCGGGTTTCCAGGCACCGCGCAGCGCTTGGAAACCCGCTGTGTACCTTGGATACCAGCTCCCTGCATCAGGGCGCTGGTATCCAAGGTACACAGCGGGTTTCTAGGCACAGCCCCGCGCCTGGAAACCCGCTGTGTACCTTGGTTACCAGCGGATCGCTGGTCTCCCGCCTGTCACACGCAGCGATGTGTGCCTGTCAGCGGGAAACCAGCGATCAAAGGTCCTGACATTTCAGCGACGATCAGCGATACCCGGCAGGGGGGCTGATCGTCGCTGAATGTCACACACAGCGATATCGCTAGTGAGCTTGCTGCTGCGTCACAAAACTAGTGACTCAGCAGCGATCTCGGTAGCGATATCGCTATGTGAGACGGGCCCTTAAGTGGAAAGCTTAATTGATTGCTTTCCACTTTCACTTCAGGTCAGCCAGGGACACAATCAGTGACGTCAGAGGGAACTGATTAACAAAAATAGGGGTTCCCTTCGAAAAAAAAATGGCGTGGGGTCCCCCCTATTTTTGTTAACCAGCCAGATGAAGCAGACCGCTGAGGCCTGGATTTTCAGGCTGTTAAGGAGCCAAGATCCATGGACCTTGCCAGCCTGATAATACCAGGCCACAGCAGTCTGTATATCTTGGCTGATTAACAAAAATAGGGGATCCCCTCGAAAAAAATTGGCGTGGGGTCCCCCCTATTTTTGTTAACCAGCCAGATGAAGAAAACCGCTGAGGCCTGGATTTTCAGGCTGTTAAGGAGCCAAGATCCATGGACCTTGCCAGCCTGATAATACCAGGCCACAGCAGTCTGCATATCTTGGCTGATTAACAAAAATAGGGGATCCCTCGAAAAAAATTGGCGTGGGGTCCCCCTATTTTTGTTAACCAGCCAGATGAAGCAGACCGCTGAGGCCTGGATTTTCAGGCTGTTAAGGAGCCAAGATCCATGGACCTTGCCAGCCTCATAATACCAGGCCACAGCAGTCTGCATATCTTGGCTGATTAACAAAAATAGGGGATCCCCTTGAAAAAAATTGGCGTGGGGTCCCCCTATTTTTGTTAACCAGCCAGATGAAGCAGACCGCTGAGGCCTGGTTTTTCAGGCTGGTAAGGATCCAATATCCATGGACCTTGCAAGCCTGATAATACCAGGCCACAGCAGTCTGCTTAGCTTGGCTGGTTAACAAAAATAGGGGATCCCCTCGAAAAAAAATGGCGTGGGGATCCCCCCTATTTTTGTTAACCAGCCAAGTAAAATGCAGACTGCTGCGGCCTGGTATTAAAAGACTGTCAAGGCCCATGGATTTTGGCCCTCAACAGCCTGATAATACCAGGCTACAGCAGCCCCACATTTGGCGCATCAAAAGATGTGCCAATTGTGGCACTTTACCCGGCTCTTCCCACTTGCCCTGTAGCGGTGGCAAGTGGGGTAATAAGGGGTTAATGTCACCGTTGATTGCACGGTGACAATAAGCCCGGTTAATAATGGAGAGGCGTCAATAAGACACCGATCCATTATTAATCCCAAAGTTATTAAATGTATAAAAAAAAGACACAGCAAGAAAAAAGTCTTTTAATGAAATAAAAGAGACAACACAGTTTTCATTTCTTTTATTACTCTCTCATTCCTGCGACGCCATCGATCTCCTGTAAAAAAAGAAAAAAAACAAACCAACAGTATACCACCTGTCCGACGCAGTCCATAACGATAGTCCCACGACGATCCAGCTCTGCTACATCGCAATGACAGGCAGAGCCTGTCATTGCAACGCAGCACAGCTGATTACCTGCTTCCCCGGCGGTGACGTCATCGGACTGACTGCTTTACGGCCGCGATTACCCAGCAGTCACTGCAGTTATCGCGAGAAACTGCATGTGACCGCCGGGGAAAGAAGATGGCGGCCATGAAGCAGTGCAGGACGTGACCGCCGGAGATCTTCTGCCAGGTAAGTGCCGCTGACTCCTGACAGACCCGACCGACGGACACTGACAGTGACAGTGACAATCCCGATTCCGGTATCCGATAAGACGAAAATATCGGAACTCGGAATCGGAATTCCGATACAGCTAATATCGGCCGATACCCGATATTTGCAGTATCGGAATGCTCAACACTACCTATGACTCATGGTAAGAAACGTTCCCTAATCTACTGTGGGGCGTGTTCCACTTCCCTTTGAATGTTACTGACTGCTTATGGTTGGCCAACATCATACACAGGGAAGAAATACACTCCTCAGTGAAAAGTATTTGATTAATATCACTTAGACTTCATGAAAGTTAGCTAATAGTGATGAACAAACATGCTCGATAATTCTCGTTACTCGCCCGAGCATTGCTGTACTCATGGTACTCGGAAAGCAAAGAGCATTTCCGTGATTGCTTGGTGGGAGTTCTGGTGCATGTCCTGCATTTTGGCATCTTTTAGAGCGTTAATCAACATGCAGGGATTGTCTGCCATGCACTGTAATGCCGCAGCCATCTTTGTTGTGGTATTACAGTGATTGGCTGGCCGCACAGCGTCATCAGGTGTATAAGAGACCTGGCGCAGCCATCGTCATCACAGTCTGCTCCTGATATAGTGAGTGTAGGGAAAGCTGCTGCAGAGATGATTTGGGGGTTTATAAAGTAGTGTGGATATACCATCAAAGAATACACAAATCTATTTAAATCAACAGTCCTTCTAAGGACTAATTACTGGGTATATAGATTGCAGTGCTAGCTAGGCAGGGAGAGTATATGCATATATACATATCAGTGCAAGGCATGCACGCACTGTGTGTTGGTATATAGATCTCAGTAGCAGACAGGCATTGTATGTGGCATACTTCATTGCATATATCAAGAGGGTCCTGTTGTGAATGCACTGGACTCTGAGTTGGGGCTCCCTCTGGTGGCTGTTGATATTAATGAAGCGGCCTTGACTGACAGAGGCCTTTCATCTGAGGATCCAGCTGCGGACGATTGTCAATCTGGGAGTAATGACTGGGGAGATTTAAGGGAGTAACTTTCCCATGATCCTCGCCGGTGATTAGTTTTGGGGTAAAAAATGCAAAGATACAGGCCACATTTTGAACCGTCTGGTATCTCTGTCAGACGCCTTATCTGTATGTGACATACAAAAAAAGGCTGCACTCAAGCATACTAAAGCATGACAATATGGAATACATGAAATTTAGAATAGCAATATGGCTTTGGAATATAAGGAAAAATTTGAGACACTTAGTATAAACATTTGGCCAAACATTTTAAAGCTCACCAACCATCGTCAAGGTGGTCTCAATACTGGTGAGTCTCTGACCTAATGTGAACATACCTCTATTAGGCTGATATCTGAATTTCTGGGTGAAATTCAGATATCAGCCTAATAGAGGTATGTTCACATTAGGTCAGGGACTCACCAGTATTGAGACCACCTTGACGATGGTTGGTGAGCTTTAAAATGTTTGGCCAAATGTTTATACTAAGCGTCTCAAATTTTTCCTTATATTCCAAAGCCATATTGCTATTCTAAATTTCATGTATTCCATATTGTCATGCTTTAGTATGCTTGAGTGCAGCCTTTTTTTGTATGTTTTACATGGGGGTAGCTTCCCTTGGTTTGCACCTAGTTCACATTAGTCTGGATGTGCCAGTCAGGTTTTTTTGTCTGATCTGTATGTGAGCTACAAATTGTGTCATTTCAGGCCTACATTCACATTATTTTGCTTTGTCTTACACCAGCTCTATGCAATATTTTTTGGGGAAAAAAATGTTTAAAATACAGGCAACATATTGTACAGTGTGGTATCTCAGTCAGATGCCTGAGCTATCTGTGGGCTACAAATTGTGTCATTTCAGGGCTATATTCCACTGTATTTGCTGTGTCTTAACCTATTTCTAGACACTATTTTGGGGTAAAAAAATTAAAAATACAGGCCACATATTTAACAGTCTGGAATCTCCTTCAGATGCCCGATCTATCTATGAGCTACAAATTGTATTATTTCAGGCCAAATTCACCTTCTTTTGCTGTGTCTTACACTAGTTCTATGCACTATATTGGGGGAAAAAATTTAAAAATACAGGCCACATATTGAACAGTGTGGTATCTTCCTCAGATGCCTGATCTATCTTTGGACTATAAATTTTTGGTATTTCAGGCCTACATTCCACTGTATTAGCTGTCTGTTACCCTAATTCTATACATTATTTTGGGGTAAAAAATTAAAAACTACAGGCAACATATTGAACAGTCTGGTATCTCTGTCAGACGCCTGATCTATCTGTGGGTTACAAATTGTGTCGTTTAAGGCCTACATTAACCGTCTTTTGCTTTTTCTTATGCTAATTCTATGCAATATTTTGGGGTAAAAGTTTTTTAACCCCTTAGTGACAGAGCCATTTTGCAGCTTAATGACCGGGCCAATTTTTACAATTCTGACCACTGTCACTTTATGAGGTTATAACTCTGGAACGCTTTAACGAATCCCGCTGATTCTGAGATTGTTTTTTCGTGACATATTGTACTTCACGTTAGTGGTAAAATTTCTTTGATATGACTTGTGTTTATTTATGAAAAAAACGGAAATATGGCGAAAATTTTGAAAATGTAACAATTTTCAAACTTTACATTTTTATGCCCTTAAATCAGAGAGATATGTCACACAATTTTCTTAATAAATAACATTTCCCACATGTCTACTTTACATCAGCACAATTTTGGGACCAACATTTTTTTTTGTTACTAAGTTATAAGGGTTAAAAGTTGAAAAGCGATTTCACATTTTTACAACACCATTTTTATTTTAGGGACCACATCACATTTGAAGTCACTTTGAGGGGTCTATACGATAGAAAATACCCAAAAGTGACACCATTCTAAAAACTGCACCCCTCAAGGTGCTGAAACCACATTCAAGAAGTTTATTAACCCTTTACGTGCTTCACAGGAACTGAAGCAATGTGGAAGGAAAAAATTAACATTTAACTTTTTTTGCAAAAACTTTACTTCGGAACCTATTTTTTTTATTTTCACAACTGTTAAAAGAAAAAATGAACCACAAAATTTGTTGTGCAATTTCTCTTGAATAAGCCGATACCCCATATGTGGGGGTAAACCACTTTTTGGGCGCACGGCAGAGGTCGTAAGGGAAGGAGCGACATTTGACTTTTACAACGCAGAATTGGCTGGACGCCATGTCGCGTTTGTAGAGGCCCTGATGTGTCTAAACAGTGGAAACCCATCACAAGTGACCCCATTTTGGAAACTAGACCCCCTAAGGAACTTATCTAGATGTGTGGTGAGCACTTTGAACCTCCAAGTGCTTCACAGAAGTTTATAACATAGAACAGTGAAAATAAAAAAATCATATTTTTTCCACAAAAACAATCTTTTCACCCCAATTTTTATTTTCCCAAGGGTAACAAGACCCCAAAAGTTTTTGTGCAATTTGTCCTGAGCATGCTTATACCCCATATGTGGGGGTAAACCTCTGTTTGGGTGCATGGCAGAGCTTGGAAGGGAAGGAGCGCCGTTTGACTTTTTCAGCGCAGAATTGGCTGGACGTCATGTCTTGTTTGTAGAGGCCCTGATGTGTCTAAACAGTGGAAACCCCCCACAAGTGACCCAATTTTGGAAATTAGACCCCCTAAGAAATTTATCTAGATGTGTGGTGAGCACTTTGAACCTCCAAGTGCTTCACAGAAGTTTATAACATAGAACCGTGAAAATAAAAAATCATATTTTTTCCACAAAAACGATCTATTCACCCCAATTTTTATTTTCCCAAGGGTAACAAGACCCCAAAATGTTTTTGTGCAATTTGTCCTGAGCATGCTTATACCCCATATGTGGGGGTAAACCACTGTTTGGGTGCATGGCAGAGCTTGGAAGGGAAGGAGCGCCGTTTGACTTTTTCAACTCAGAATTGGCTGGACGCCATGTCGCGTTTGTAGAGGCCCTAATGTGTCTAAACAGTGGAAACCCCTCACAAGTGACACCATTTTGGAAACTAGACCCCCTAAGGAACTTATATAGATGTGTGGTGAGCACTTTGAACCCCCAAGTGCTTCACAGAAGTTTATAACTCCCGGGCATGAAAATAAAAAGTCATATTTATTCCACAAACCTGATCGTTTAGTCCCCAATTTTTTATTTTCCCAAGGGTAACAGGAGAAATTAGACCACAAAAGTTGTTGTCCAATTTGTCCTGAGTACGCTGATATCCCATATGTGGGGTGGGACCACTGTTTGGGCGCACGGCAGGGCTTGGAAGGGAAGGAGCGCCGTTTGACTTTTTCAAACCAAAATTGGCTGGAATTGAAATTGGACGCCATGTCGCGTTTGGAGAGCCCCTGACACGCCTAAACAGTCGAAACCCCCCACAAATCACACCATTTTGGAAACTAGACCCTTAAGAAACTTATCTAGATGTGTGGTGAGCACTTTGAACCCCCAAGTGTTTCACAGAAATTTATAAACGCAGAGCTGTGAAAATAAAAAATCATTTTTTTTTCTCAAAAATTATTTTTTTAGCCAGCTATTTTTTATTTTCCCAAGGGTAACAGGAGAAATTAGAATGCCAAAATTGGTGTGCAATTTGTCTTGAGTACGCTGATACCCCATATGTTGAGGTAAACCACTGTTTGGGCGCACGGCAGGGCTCGGAAGGGAGGGAGCGCCATTTGACTTTTTTTGACGCCACGTCGTGTTTGGAGACCCCCTGATGTGCCTAAATAGTGGAAATCCCTCAATTCTAGCTCCAACCCTAATCCCAACACACCCTAACCCTGATCCCAACCCTAATCCTAACCTAAATCCCAACCCTAATTCCAACCATAATTGTAACCCTAACCTTAATTGTAACCCTAACTCTAATTGTAACCCTAACCCTCATTTTAACCCTAACCCTAATTGTAACCCTAACCCTAATTCTAACCCTAATTATAACCCTAACCCTAAGGCTAGGTTCATTTTGCGTTTTACCAGCCCGTTCAACACATAGCGTTGACGGGCTGGTAACGGTATAGCATAACGCGATCGCGTTATGCTATACCCGCTAGCGCAGAGGAATCAGCAGATGATTCATCTGCGCTAGCGGTGACAGAGCCCAAATGCTGCAGCCCGCGTCCGAGGCTCCGTCACTGAATGATGGCACGTCGCAAACGCATGCCGCTTTACGGCATGCGTCGCGATGCGCCCTCAAAAGGGCTGTGAATGGCAGCGTTAACGGACTGCGTGACACCGCGTTATACCGCGGTGTAACGCAGTCCGTCTAACGGACTGCCATAACGCAGTATGAACCCAGCTTAACCCTAACCCTAATGCTAACCCTAACCCTAATTATAACCCTAACCCTAACAGAAAAATGAAAATAAATATAATTTCTATTTTTTATTATATGTCCCTAACTAAGGGGGTGATAAATGGGGGTTATGTACTGTTTTTTTTATTTTGATCACTGTGATAGTTTATCACAGTGATCAAAATGCACTTTCTGGAGAATGAATGAAAAAAAATTGAATCTGCCGCCAAGCAGATCGGCGGGCGCACTGTGCATGCGCCCGCCATTTTTTTTTCCAGGAGGAAGACCGGGAGGATCGGAGGCCAGGGGGACCTGCCAGAGGACACCGGCAGGTACAGGGGGGGTTCAGGGGGACATGGGGACCCTCATTTTCTCCCCTCTGATGTGCGATCACATCAGAGGGGAGAAAAATCATTTATTTTTTTTTTTTGAGATCGCATCTATGCTTGCATAGCTGCGATCGCAACACCGGGATCGGTGAATACCGACCCGGATCATGTTCTCTGGGGTCTCAGCTACCCCCGGTAGCCGAGACCCCAGAGAATATTTGCCCATCCCCCCAGCACATAGCGGCACATAGCGGCGGGCGCACTGAGCATGCGCCCGCCATTTTCTTCATAGCGCCGGCACCGGGGGACACCGGAGGGCCCTGGGGCCACATGCAGGGGATCGGGGGCCACATGGGGGTCCTGGGGACCCTTTTTCTCTGTCCTCTGATGTCCGATGACATCAGAGGACAGAGAAATTAAATGGCATAACTTTTTTTTTATTGTTGCGGTCGCCGTTATAGGGTTAATAACGGCGATTGCAACATCGGTGTCGGTAAAAACCGACCCGATTCATGTTCTCTGGGGTCTCGGCTACCCCCGGTAGCCGAGACCCTGGAGAAAATGCCCTCTGGGGGGCGCTATTCACTTTTTCCTCGGCGCTGTGGTTTAAGTACCCTTAATGACCGCCGTTAAAAGGCGTATCGGCGGTCGTTAAGGGGTTAAAATGCAAGCCACGTATTGAACAGTGTGGTATCTCTGTCAGACACCTAATCTATCTGTGGGCTTCAAATTGTGTCATTTCAGGCCTATGTTCACTTTCTTTTGTTGTGTCTTACACTAGTTCTATGTAATATTTTGGGGGAAAAATTTAAAAATACAGGCCACATATTGAACAGTGTGGCATCTCCGTCAGATGCCTGATCTATCTGATGGCTTCAAAATGTGGCATCTCAGGGCAACATTCCACTGTTTTTGCTGTCTGTTACACTATTTCTATTCACTATTTTGGGGTAAAAAATTTAAAACTACAGGCCACATATTGAACAGTCTGGTATCTCTGTCAGACGCCTGATCTATCTGTGGGCTTCAAATTGTGTCATTTAAGGCCTACATTCACCTTCTTTTGCTTTGTCTTACGCTATTTCTATGCAATATTTGGGGGTAAAAGTTTTTTAAAATACAGGCCACGTATGGAACAGTGTGGTATCTGTCAGACGCCTGATCTATCTGTGGGCGACAAATTGTGTCATTTCAGGCCTACATTCACCTTCTTTTGCTGTTTCTTACACTAGTTCTATGCAATATTTTGGGGGAAAATTTAAAAATACAAGCCACATATTGAACAGTGTGGTATCTCCGTCAGAAGCCTGATCTATTTGTGGTCTACAAATTTTGGCATTTCAGGCCTACATTCCACTGTATTTTCTGTCTGTTATCCTATTTATGTACACCATTTTGAGGTAAAACATTTTAAAATACAGGCCACATATTGAACAGTCTGGTATCTCCGTCAGACGCCTGATCTATTTGTTGGCTACAAATTGTTTCATTTCAGGCCTACGTTCACCTTATTTTGCTTTGTCTTAAACTAGTTATATGCAATATTTTGGGGGAAAATTTTTTTAAAACACAGGCAACATATTAAACAGTGTGGTGTCTCTGTCAGACGCCTAATATATCTGTGGGCTACAAATTATGCCATTTCAGGCCTACATTCACCTACTTTTGCTGGGTCTTACACTAGTTCTATGCACTATTTTGGGGAAAAATCTAAAAATACAGGCCACATATTGAACAGTGTGGTATCTCCGTCAGATGCCTGATGTATTTGTGGTATACAAATTTTGGCATTTCAGGCCTACATTTCACTGGATTTGCTGTCTGTTTTCCTATTTCTATACACCATTTTGGGGTAAAACATTTTAAAATACAGGCCGCATATTGAACAGTCTGATATCTCCGTTAAATGCCTGATCTATCTGTGGGCTACCAATTGCTGCATTTCAGGGCTTAATTCCACTGTATTTGCTGTCTGTTACCCTATTTCTTTACACTGTTTTGAGGTAAAAAATTAAAAAATACAGGCCACATATTGAACAGTCTGGTATCTCCTTCAGACACCTGATTTATTCTGTGTGCTACAAATTGTGTCATTTCAGGCCTATATTCACCTTCTTTTGCTTTGTCTTCATTTGTTCTTTGCAATATTTTGGGGAAAAGTTTTTTAAAATACAGTCCACATATTGAACAGTGTGGTGTCTCTGTCAGAAGCCTGATCTATCTCTGGGCTACAAATTGTGCCATTTCAGGCCTACATTCCACTGTATTTGCTTTCTGCTACCACATTTCTATTCACTATTTTTTTACACTGTTTTGAGGTAAAAAAAATTTAAATACAGGCCACATATTGAACAGTCTGGTATCTGTCAGACGCCTGATCTATCTGTGGGCTACAAATTGTGGCATTTCAGGGCTTTATTCCACTGTATTAGCTGTCTGTTACCCTAGTTCTATACACTAGAGATGATTTGCTTCCAGGAGTGTCGAGTCGGGTTTCAGACCACTGGACTTTCCCAAAAGTCGAGTCGAACGAAATTGGCCGACTAGCGGCAAAAGTTGTGTTTCGATCGGAACACGACCCCAATGCAAGTATAAGGGGAATAAAAGTCGGCATGGAGTGGAGAACAGTAAACACACCTACAGTGCCCATTTCAATGCCAACGACATCAATTCTTATTACTTAAGCTTGTCAACCTTAATTTACTTTATAATAATAGTAACACATTGAAAACTGTGGGTTATTTCGCTAAAGTTGTGGGGGGGCAGGGCTGGCTCCAGGTTTTCGTGGGCCCAGGCGAAAGAGTCTCAGTGGGCCCTTAAACACATGCTACAATTCATGATGCTCCGATACGACAGAGAAATATACGTATAGTACAATGCCAAATACTTCACTTCTTACATTACATTATTATTATTATTATTATACATTTATATAGCGCTATTTATTCCATGGCGCTTTACATATGAAAAGGGAAGAATATAGACAGGTACAATAAACATGTGCTAGACAAGGGACACACAAGTACAGAAGGAGAGAGGACCCTGCCCGCGAGCGCTCACAGTCTGCAGGGATGAGTGAGAATACACTAGGAAAGGGTAGAGCTGGTCGTGCGATGGTTCAGTAGACTGAGGATCATTGCAGGTTGTAGGCTTGTCGGAACAGGAGGGTCTTCAGATTTTTCTTGAAGGTCTCCGTTGTTGGCTAAAGTCTGATGTTTTGCAGCAGGGAGTTCCAGAGTATGGGGGAAGCCCGGGAGAAGTCTTGTATGCGGTTGTGGGAAGAAGAGATGAGGGGCGAGTCGAGAAGGAGATCGTGAGAGGATCGAAGGTTGCGTGTAGGTAGGTAGCGGGAGACCATGTCACAGATGTATGGAGGAGAAAGGTTGTGGATGGCTTTGTATGTCATGGTTAGGGTTTTGAACTGCAGCCTCTGGGCAATAGGAAGCCAGTGAAGGGCCTGGCATAGGGGGGAGGCTGGGGAATAGCGAGGAGACAGGTGGCTTAGTCGGGCAGCAGCGTGTAGGATGGACTGGAGTGGTGCCAGAGTGCTAGAGGGGAGGCCAGACAGTAGGAGGTTGCAGTAGTCGAGGCGGGAGATGATAAGGGCGTGCATTAGTGTTTTTGTGGTTTCATGGTTGAGGAATGCGCGGATCCGGGAAATATTTTTGAGTTTGAGGCGGCAGGAGGTGGCGAGGGCTTGGATATGTGGTTTGAAAGAGAGGGCAGAGTCGATGATCGCCCCAAGGCACTGAGCATGCGGGACTAGGGAAAGCGAGCTGCCATTGACATTGATGGATAGGTCTGGTGGAGGGGTAGAATGAGGTGGGGGAAAGATGATGAATTCTGTTTTGTACATGTTCATGAGTCATATCTATTGTAAATTCTACAATAGCTCAAAAACCGGACAGTATAGTCCTCCATAAAGAATTATGGTCACCACATAGTGCGCCATACAGAATAATGAGCCCCATTTATTGCTCTATACAAAATAATGAGCCCCATATTTTGCTCCATACAGAATGGACTCCATATAATGCTCCATACAGAATAGTCCCCATATGTGCTCCATATGATGCTCCATATATAAAGGGCCCTATATGATGCCCCATTTATAATGAACCCCATATGATGCTCTAGTATATGATGGTTCCCATATATGATGCTCCATTGTATGATGAGCTCCATATAATGCTCCAAATATAATGGTCAGAATATATAATGCTCCATATATAATGGGCTCCCTGTGATGTTCCATATATAATGTGCCCCATATGATGTGCCATATATAATGGGCCCCATATGATGCTCCAGTATATGATGGGCCCCATGGATGATGCTCCAGTGTATGATGGGCCTATATAATGCTCCATATATAATGGGCCCCATATGATGCTCCAGTGTAAAATGGGCCCCGTATATGATGCTCCAGTGTATGATGGGCCCCATTTATAATGCTCCAGTGAATGATGTGCCCAATATATAATGCTCCAGTGTATAATGGGCCCTATCTATGATGCCCAAGTGTATGATGGGCCCCTTATATAATTCTGCAGTGTACAATGCTCCCCATATATTGCTCCAAACATTAAAAAAATGAAATACCTCTCCTCGCTGGGCACTGTTCTATTCTGGACTCCTCAGCGTCGCCATCTTCCAGCTCTCTGCACTATGACTGTTCAGGCATAGGGCGCACAGATGTCACGTCATCGCGCTCTCTAACCTGAATGTCACTGTCAGGACAGTGTAAACGCGGAAGACGTCACAGCGGTGGAGCAGGGAGAGGTAAGCTTTGCAAGTGCTGGGGCCCTGAGCAAGCAGGGGGGGCCCACATTGTTGCAACGTCTATGATTAAGCGGTGCTTGGGGAGGTGGAGAGATTGCTGCAGTCTCTGCATACGACTGGAGTCTACGGGCAAGCGACGGATGTGCGAGCACAGTCTTCGCACCTTATGGAGCAGGGCTGATAACTCTGGATAATTATTTATGAAGCACTGCACCACCAGGTTCAAGGTGTGAACCAGGCAAGGTATGTGTCTGAGTTTTGCCAGGGCTATGGCCGCCACAAAATTATGGCCATTATCACTGACTACCATGCCTGGCTCAAGATGTAGACTGCCCAGTATGACTCAGTTTCTCACTGCAAGTACTGTAGTCAGCCAGTACCTCCGCGGTGTGTCTGTTGTCGCCCAAAGACATCATCTTTAAAACAGTCTGCTGATGCTTACCACTAGCTGTTTGATAGTGGGATACCTCATGTGCAACACTGGCAGCTGCGGATGGAGTGCTCATGCGACTGTGCTCTGTCAACGAGTTTTCGCTTCTGGAGGAGGAGTAGGAGGAGGGTCGAACGCCTACAGCTAACTGTTGCCTATACCGTAGGCTAGGCAGCACCGTCCCACCGCCACTGTCCCCTGTGGACCCTGCATCCACCACATTAACCCAGTGCACAGTGATGGACACGTAACGGCCTTGGCCATGCCTACTGGCCCATGCATCTGTTGTGAGGTGCACCTTTCCACTCACTGATTGTTTGAGTACATGGGCAATGCGTTCTTTCACATGCAGGTGGAGGGTAGGGATGGCTTTTCTAGAAAAGAAGTACCAACTGGGTAGGTCATAGCATGGGACAGCGTAGGCCATGAGCTCTCGTAACTCTGCGCTTTCAAACAAACGGAAGGGCATCATCTCTAATGAGATCAGTTTTGCAATGTAGGCGTTCAAACCAGTGAACGCGGATGACAGGATGAGTACTTTCTTGTCCTACTCAGAGTGTCTGCTAGGGTGAGCTGGACTTAAGAGCTGCATATGGGGAACTAGCGGTGGACATGACGGACTGAGAGGAGTTTGGTGATGTTGATGGTGGTGGTGGTGGTGATGGCCTAGATTCAGTCTTTCGTTGGAAAAACATTGTGATTCCCTGACTGCTTTGGCCTTGCGATGACACCTCAACATTTCTTGCTGATGGTGTGCTAACCGGTGGGCTTACAGTGAAGGAAGCGATGTAGCGTTGCTGGCTACCTTCAGTCGGAGCAGGTGCATGTGTGCATCCTGAGGTTTTGTAGTCCGTCCACGCTTGCAAGTGCATGGTGTTTAAATGTCTAAGCATGCAACTGGTATTTAAATTTCGGAGATTTTTCCCTCGGCTAAAGGTCCTCCCGCACTTCTTACAGATAACCTTTGCCTCATCAATAGGATTTTGGTCAAAAAAGTGCCACACTGCACTCTTCCTACTATGGGATAAAGTTCAGGGCTTGCACGCTGTGCTAATTTGACCGTCTGGCCAAGCTGTCCTGCACCTCTTTTTGTTTATTTTAACACGTTTTTGGACTGCCACAGGCCTGCCAAATAACCGCAGCTGCGATGTCGATGCCTGCTGCGGATCCTCCTCCTCTTCTGAGCTATTGCCAGCGGCACCCTCTTCCCTCAATGGATGCCAATCCGGGTCAACAACTGGGTCATCCATCACCTCCTCTTCAATTTCATGTGTAAGGTGGTAGGGTATGCAGGAAGGGGCACCTGAGTTTCATCTGGGTCAGAATCTGGCTCAGAAGACTGGCAATGCAGTGCTCTGGGTTAATGTACCAGCAGAATCATCTAGCAGTGGCTGTGCATCAGTGCACGCCATGTCATATTCATCTTGGACTGGGGAATTCAGGATTTCACTTGATAACCCAGGCATGGTATGTGAAAAGAGCTCCATGGAGTAATCTGAAGTGTGGCCTGCCGCATACTTCACTTTTGGTAGGGGTGAAGGACACAAGGAAAGTTGTCGTTCCTGACTAGAAGCCTGCACTGATGACTCATTGCTTGCAGTTTTTGAAACTTCAGAAGAGGAGGCGACAGAGCTGGAGGCTGTTTCGGCAATGTAGGCCAAAACCTGTTCTTAATGCTCTGGCTTTAAAAGCGGTTTACCTACTCCCAGAAAGGAGAGTCTTCCAGGCCTTCTGGAGCCAGACGATGAGGCAGGCTCAACACCTCCTGCCATAGGTGCTATTGCACTTTTGGCACTACCAGCAGATGCACCACCATCAGTACCAGCTGGCCCCCCCGCCCACGTCCGCAGCCTCTTCCATCATACTTCCTCATGTTTGGGAAAATGTACCAAAAATACCTGCAGATATATGGTACTGTCTCAAAAGCGTACAGCTGTATACAGTGTAGGGGAAAATTTAAATCTTCGTATATATTTCCTGAGTCCAACACAGACGCTCACTCAGTATGGATTGGACCTTAATACAAAAAGCAGAAAAACGGTACTGCCACAGAAGCGTACAGCTGTTTGCAGCATAGGGGAAAATTTAAATCTCTGTATATATTTCCGGAGTCACACACAGACGCTCACTTAGTATGAATTGGACCGTAATACAAAAAGCAGAAAAACGGTACTGTCTCAGAAGCGTACAGCTGTTTGCAGCGTAGGGGAAATTTTAAATCTCCGTATATATTTCCAGAGTCACACACAGACGCTCACTCAGTATGTACTAGACCAGAAAACAAAAAGCCAAAAAACGGTACTGTTTTAGAAGTATACAGCTGTAAACAGCGCAGGGGAAAATTTAAATCTCCGTATATATTTCCGGAGTCACACACAGACGCTCACACAGTATGGATTAGACCACAGTACATAAAGCAGAAAACGGTACTGTATCAGAAGCGTACAGCTGTATACAGTGTAGGGGAAAATTTAAATCTCCGTATATATTTCCGGAGTCACACACAGACGCTCCCTCAGTATGGATTTGACCGTAATACAAAAAGCAGAAAAACGGTACTGTCTCAGAAGTGTACAGCTGTATGCAGCATAGGGAGAAATTGAAATCTCCGTATATATTTCTGGAGTCACACACAAATAGTCAGCATGTATTTGTCCGTGATACCAGCTGGTACACGGTATTGTGTGAGGAGCGTACAGCTCTATACGGTGTGGGAAAAAATGAATGCTTGGTAACTGTACGGAAAAAAAGAGTAAAAGTATTAGTACTGTGTAAAAAGCAGTCTGCACAGCAGTGTACACACAGCAATACAGCTGTCAGGCAGCCTAATATCCAGCGCTGCTGCACACAAGAAAATCCTCCAGTCACTGCACACTAACTGTACAGCACAATTGCTAACAGCACAAGCACATAAGAACCTTTCTTTCCAACCCTAACTCTCTCCCTACTTTTAAGCAACCTCTCCCTACTGTTAAGATCAGCAGAAGTAAAATGGAGGTCGACCTTCAGGGCTTTTATAGACACTATGACGCCCCCCAAAGCAAGCCAATCACTGCAATGCCCTACTCTAAGATGGTGGTAGACATTGCCCATGTCATCTCGTTACTTTAGTAAACACTATTTTGGGGTAAAAAAAAATTAAAAAATACAGGCCACATATTGAACAGTCTGGTATCTCCGTCAGCGCCTGATCTATCTGAGGGCTACAAATTTTGTCATTTCAAGCCTACATTCACCTTCTTTTGCTGTGTCTTACACTAGTTCTATGCAATATTTTGAGGGAAAAAATTTAAAGATACAGGCGACATATTGTACAGTCTGGTATCTTTGTTAGATGCTTGATCTATCTGTTGGCTACAAATTATGGCATTTCAGGGCTATATTCCACTGTATTTGATGTCTGTTACCCTATATCTATACACTATTTTGGGGTAAAAAAAATTAAAAATACAGGCCACATATTGAACAGTCTGGTATCTCCAGGAGATGCCTGATCTATCTGTGGGCTACAAAGTGTGTCATTTCAAGCCTATGTTGAACTATTTTTGCTGTGTGCTACTGTGGTATGCCACAAAGATGCCATTTGTATGGAATACCAGATATATAATTTGCTGGGTTTTGTCATATAAATGCTGTGAATGTTTATGGGGACTTGGCATTTTATATACATTTTCTGACCTGCTGACAGGCAGCTATAAAAGGGTTCATCTCCTCCAAAGCTTTATCTGTTGACCCCGCTCTGTTTGACCTAGCTCTGCCAATGACTGCAGCTCTAACATCACATAGAAGGAGGATGAGCCAATTCCTGTAATAGAATTTTAAACTTTGAAGTTGCATTTGGTGGTCAAACATCTTTGTAAGAGGAGGCCATTTTGCAGGTGAGGGAATTGCCTACTTGCTTCCTTACGGCTTTGCTCAATAAGTGGACTGGCATTAAAAGGGGAGTTAATAGTCTTCATATGAGGAAGAATACTATTTCACCTCCAGAAGGGAGAATAAACTCAGGGAACAAACAGAGCACAGTGCTGAAGAAGAGATATTCAGACTTAATAAAGCCAGAGGTTACTAACATCTGCCTGGCTGCAGGTACACAGTATCATCAACCGTAAGTGTAATCTCGTACCACAGTTTACTGCTGTTTGTAAAGAATAATTTGCCCCATTACCTTCTACTAGCACCATCAGCTTCTGCCTAAAGTCAGTTACTGCACAGATAGAAACTATGAGGACCAGAGGGTGAATGCTTGGGCGGTGTTGCACTTTGTTAGCGGAATACGAAGACAAAAGCTTCTAGATTAAATCATGACTGGAAGAGTCAGAGCAAGAGCTCGGTGCCAGGACTCGCATCCCCCCAAGCCATCACCTAGTAATACAAAACTTGTATGACAATGATGTCAAAAAGGAGTACCTGCAGTTGCTAGAACAGAAGCTAGAGTGTTTGACATTTCGGCTGGATTTCAAGATGTGGAAATTGGAGAGCGTGGTGGTGGTAGATGTGACTTCCATGATATGGGTGTTTCCACTAGACAATCCATCCAACATGTCGTAGAATCAAAATAGGGTTTTCAGCCAACTCTATTCAGCTGTGCACAAACTATTTCAAATTGATTGGTAGACCCCAGTCGGTCTTGTCCTAGTACCATCCTGACTACAGTCCACAGATGTTATATAGATCCCTAATGTCACCCCTACTTTACCAGCATGATGAATTAATAGGAAACACACGTGGCTTGGATGGAGCTGTTCTTTTCTTGCCAAAGAAACTAAATAAGATTAATGAGGTGGTTAGCCACACACACAATCGAGAAATAGTAAAGATTACAATTACTTTCACAAACTACTTACCAATTACTTCACCAATTTGCTATCACATTTACAACATTATATTCCGTAGGCTGAAGAACATGATGAATATTAAGAAAATAGATATGAATTATTATCACCCAAATGATGAATCAGAAGTCACAACACACAACCTATCTGTGTGGAAAGGATTTACCGCTGAAATTGTGAAGTATGAGACTAGTATCATGTTGTGCATTGATGTGAGCCACAAAGTCCTTCAAATTTAAACTGTTCACATTGATTACATGCCTTTTATCATGCTTGCATTAAAGAACTGATTGGCCAGATATGTACTGACTTAGGAAGACCGGGCTGCGGGTACCTGTGCTGCACAGGGTACTGATCTGTCAAGTCTGCGTCCTCTGTTTCCCGGGGGAAGGAATAGGGGACGGACAGGCGCCACTACCCAGGAAGAGGGAGCGTGATTAGACAGGGAACCCGCCCGGAAGCCGAGGAAAAAAGCACACGAAGCAGGAGTGAGTCTCCCGCTGTCAGTGTGCGAGCAGCAAAGGGGCAGCGCTCTACGCACCCTAAGCGCCAGAGCAGCAGACAGACACTGTGACATGGAGGCAGGGTGCGAGGTTAAGAGAAAGCGCGCACGACAGCAGAGAGTTTTGGTGGGTACAAGCAGCGTGTAGGAGGCTGAACAACGTGCTCTGTCCTTAGAGCACTAACACCGTGAAAGACAATTCCCGTTGGCTCCTGCCGTTGGCAGAGAGCGAGGCAATATGTGCCCGGAGATTGCCAGAGAGCATGGTGACGTGCGCTCCAAGCCCATGAGTACAGCGCAAGTATGCAGGAGAGAGAGACAGTTCATGCCACGTGTCCAGTTTGGATATCAAATAAATATAAGGCACAGAGTAATCACAGATAATGTTGGTACTGTCATCAAGGCACTCCCTCAGCATCTTCCAAAACTTTGCACTCCTTGTGAGAGTACCCCGTGCCTCAGGACCAAGGCAATGGGAAGGTCCCACTTCGCCTGCTGCATTTAAGTTGGGTCTCTCTCACCTGTACTCCTTGGTTGTCCAACGAACTGTGACATCTGCCGCCAGCTTTTTCAGATGGGAATTTTTTTAATAATTCCACAAGGGCCCTCTGGTAGTGCAACATTTTAGTACACCTGCCTGCCTCGGGAATAAGAGATAAAAAATTTCTCCTTGTAGCATGGGTCTAGAAGTGTCACCAATCAGTATTGCCTGTCACCTCATTTTGATAACGCGAAGGTCACGTGAAAGGCTGCGCAACCTAAACTCAGCCCTGTGTGCCAGACTGTAATACAGATTGAAAATACTGATTGTATATACATCATTGTAAATATACACCTGTACTTTGTATCTCCCCCAACTCTTGTAGATTGTAAGCTCTCATGAGCAGGGTTGTTTTATTTAGAATTAATTTTTGTATTATTGTTAACGTTACATAGGACTGTTGTATTTGAAACTTTTAAACTGTAAAGCACTGCGGAATATGTTTGCGCTCCATAAATAAAAATTATTATTATTATTATTAAAACCCAGAGAAGCGGGATGTTGATGCTAATTATGGCGTCATCGACGTTCACCATCTTGGTGGAGTCCTCAATGTTTTATAGGATGGTACATATGTCTGACATCCATGTCTACTCCTGAGGTTTTATGTGTGGAGTCTGTACTGAATGCTGATGGCCTTCTTGATGCTCACAAATCTTTCCAACATCTGCAGTGTAGAGTTCCAATGCGTGGGGAGTCACATCACACACCAGTCGGTGAGCCTGAGCAGCTGAAGCACGGCACAGGCGGTTGAAGCTTTAGCTGATTTTCTAAAATGGGCACACAGGCGGCATACTTTCCCAAACAAATACGGAAGCTCCTGTGTAGTTTTGTAGAAAATGTTGAACAACGAGGTTAAGCACATGGTCCAGGCATGGTCCGTGTGTGAGCTTGCCTCGCCTTAGAGCCACCGCCAGGTTCCTGCCATTGTCACACACGACCATGCCTGGCTGTAGTTTCAGCGGTTTTAGCTACAGATCTGCCGGCTCATTCAGAGATGTCCACAACTCTTCATCATTGTGCGTTTTGTCACTTAAGCATATTAGCTTCAGCACAGCCTGTTGCTGCTTTCCTGAGGCAGTGCTACAGTGTTTCCAGCTTGTGACTGATGTGGTCATTTGGGAGATGGAGGCTGAAGAGGAGGAGGTGGCATTGCAGGAGCTGTAAAATGTGGGGCCAACCCAGATTAAAGTAGGGCCCGCAATCCTCGGCGTCATGAGGACATGTTTGATCCAAATTACCTTTATTCCACAGCCTCTCCTCTCTGCCAGAACCTTCACTGGCTTCCTATTGCCCAGAGGCAATAGTTAAAACCATAACTTTGACATACAAAGCCATCCACAACCTGTCTCCTCCATACATCTGTGACATGGTCTCCCAAGGACTGACTGGGTCCCAGCTTTCACTATGTTATCCCAGTGTGCTGCCAGTGAGATGTACTGTCCCTGGCCACGAGCACTTGTCCACGTGTCCGTGGTTAGTTGGACTTTCCCAGTAAAAGTATTGTTGAGGACATGGGTAATGTTGTGGGACCCGTGTTTGTTTAATGCCGGTAAGGCACACCAGGAGAAATAGTGGCGCCTGGGGAACGAGTACCTTGGTACAGCCGTCGCCATTAGGTTGCGTAAAGCTTCTGTCTCCACAAGCCTAAAAGGCAATATTTATAGCGCAAGCAGATGAGAAATGTGTGAATTAAGTACTGTGGCCTTTGGGGCATTGGCTGCGTATTTCTGCTTGTGTTTCAATGACTGAGGTATGGACAACTGAAGGCTGCACTGGGCCAAGGACGTGGACGTGCTTGATGATAATGGTAGGTAAGTGTGTCCAACGAGAGGTGCAGGGCAGAAGGCATCTTCGCATACACCGTGGACAGGGGATTGACTTGCATGCACAGCAGTGGAGAAACAGTGGTGTTACCCACAGACACTGCTCCTGGAGACTGGGATTCAGCTCACAAAGTCGGGTGCTTTGATGCCATGTGCCTCATCATGATGGGGGTGGTCAGTCTGGTAGTTTGGCTACCCCGTCTGATGCGGGCATGGAAGGTGGTGCAAATAGCCAGTTTGGTGTTATCGGCATAGTCTTTAAAAATTAACAAGACTCGGAAAGACCTAACAGTTGTACTGCCAACTTCTGTCGTTTTGGTGTTACGAGTAATGGTTGCCTGCCTTCTGTATGCGGCCACCACACTCACTGTTTCTTCTTGCCTGTTGGGGTGCTACACCTCTCTTCCACTGTGTGCTGCTGTCCTCAATCTGCATGTTGTCCTGCCAGGTTGACTCAGTTGCTATTCAATCTCTCTCACACCCCTCGCCCCAGAAACAAACGCGGTGGAGGACTTGGCTTGCTCCTGTCCGATACCTGCTCCCTTACCACAATTCTGCTACCACCCATCGCTACTCTTCCCTACTTTGAGGTGCACTATGTCTGCATCTATTCTCCTCCAACTTCCAGATGGCTGTCATCTAACGCCACCCACAACTAGCCATCTCCACCTTTTTCAACCACTTCACCACCTGGCTACTTCATTTCCTTTCTGCTGACATCCCCTCAATCATCATGGGTGAGTAAAATGTCCCCATTGACACTTCCACCTCAGCTGTTTCTAAACTTTTATCAAAGACTGCCTCTTTCAAC
>JARQOD010000003.1:480917070-481035085 GCA_033576555.1 Oophaga sylvatica | reverse complement strand
TCGCTATGTGAGACAGGCCCTTAAGCGATGTTACCCGCAGTGTCGCTGTCCCAGATCGCTGCCTGAGCTGCCTGTTTGGCAGCTCAGCAGCGATCATGTAGCGATACACCAGCGATCCTGACAAGTGCATATCGTTGTCGGGATCGCTGGTGTATCGTTATGTGACACCCAGCCTTTACTCTCCTGTCAGGCAGGAGAGGAACTCATTCATTTGGGGTTTACTGTGAGGCTGCAGCATTAGCTGCGGTCCCTGCAGTAAACATTAACCCTTTCTGAAGGATTACACCGTGGGACCTGACTGTGCATGGGATAGGTAAGAATAATTTTGCTTTTTTATTTTATTTTTATTACAGGAAATGGTTTTTGCAGTAAAATAAAAGATGGTCAAAAACATGTGTCTTTATTTCATTAAAATGATTTTTAATTAAAGTGTGTGTGTTTTATTTTTATTTCATGCAATAGGATTAATAATTGATAGTTGTCTAATTGACAGCTCTCAATTATTAACCTGGCATAAGGTCACCTTTCAATAGCAAGGTGGCTTTAACCCTATATTAACCCATTCGCCACCACTACAGGGCAATGGGAATAGACGGGCAAAGTGCCAGAAAGGGCGAATCTAATTATAGATTTGTCTTTCCTGGGGTGTCTGGGGGCAGATGTTAGTAGCCGGGGGGGGGCAAAAATAATGGTCCCTCTCTGGGCTATTATTATCTGCCCCCACTCACTGGCTTTGTCTGTCTGGTTGCGAAAATAGGGCGGGAGCCCACGCATTTTTTTTCAGCAATTTTACACCTCATATATATATATACATGTCATTGAATTTGTGACACATATATATATATATTTATATTTGTAGTTCATACACTTCTACATAGTATAATAGCCGCTAATTCAATTGCCGGCTTTTGTGAAAATGCAGAACCCGACATGAAATGACACTTGGTGTACATAGGGTTAACCATGTCTTTTCATGTCCTTTGCTATCTAATTTGCACAAACAATTAAATCAGACTATGTGTGCAAAATTTCACACCTGTAGGGGTTAATTAAAGGTGTAAATTCGTAGCAAAAAAGTCAGTTTTTTTTACAACGAATTTACACCTTTAATTAACCCCTACAGGTGTGAAATTTTGCACACATAGACTGATTTAATTGTTTGTGCAAATTAGATAGCAAAGGACATGAAAAGACATGGTTAACCCTATGTACACCAAGTGTCATTTCATGTCGGGTGCTTCTGTCTTTTCACTGAAGCCGGCTTTACCCGGCAATTGAATCAGAGGATATTTTACTATGTAGAAGTGTATAAACTATACATATATGTATATATATATGTCACAATGACATGTATATATATATATATATATATATGTATTCTATGTGTGTATATTTAGTGTTTACAAGGAAAGAATGGGGTTTTTTTAGTTGCGATATTTTGTTCCCATAGACTTACATGGGACTTCCGGTATCGGGTATCGCCGATATTTTAGTGATATCGGCGATACCATTCCGATTCCGATACTTTAGGATATCGGAAAGTATCGCTCAACTCTACTTAATACGCTTTTTAGCCACGATACCGCTATAAATATTTTTCCATATCTGTAACGAGTTTTGCTTCGTCACATCGCACGGACGTGTCTGTATCGTGGTGTGAAAGGTGTGATTGTAACTGTGCACCAAACCTGGTAAAATGTCGATATACCTAAAGGTATTATGTTTCGTCAGATAGCGCCACATACGTGTTTTTAATGTACGATTAAATCGCTCAACTATAGCGGCCTTTACGGTATTGTTGGTGAAAAAATTGTGAATTTTATGCATTTTACAAACACGTTTCATGTGTGAATTCATAAATTCTTTGCCACGATCCGTCTGTAGTTTCTGCGGCGTTCGTCGGTCGCTTTCAAATATTAACTCGAACGCCCGAGCTACAGACGCACCGGTTTTGTTGGGCAAGACGACAAACCATGCGTGTTTGGATAGTCTATCACTGTCAGAAGATATTTCACTGCGTCATTTTCCCTAGAATATTCAATTAAGCTAACCAAATCAGCCTGCCACTGCGAATCAACGTCCGCGACAAAAATCTTATTGGTGGGGAATCTTGTCCTTACAGGCTTATGAAGGGTGTAAGCATCTTGTTTATTCAGCCAATCGACCACCTCATGTTGTTTTATACCACGCGTTCTAACCGATCTGTATAGATTTGTAACGCCAGTGAATGATGCCGGGGCTTCGGGCGTGAAATATTGCTTCTTTAATATTGCTTCAGGACCCTTAGCAGCCATGATGTCTCTGTAAAACATTAATAGATTTTTTTCTATCTAGCAGTTCATGGTATTGACAGAGGGCGTGTTCTCTCTGTTAGCCCCTAATAAATACAGGCAGCTCACAAGCAATACAACGCTCAGCTGTAAGACTTCATACCTCACAGAACACAACTCCGTTCTGAACAGGACTATAGTGAGTATTTTTAAGGATTTCGTTTCAATTATATTTAAGTCTGTGTAGTAGTTGCATGAATAACTTATCCGTGTTTTCATACACGAGCATTATTTGTTTTAATAATATACCACGTCTGTGTTGATTAATGGCTGAATATTTACGCTGTAGTGGTAAATTTAGCACGCTTACTATTAATATTAATAATTACTATAGATTGACGCTAAAATTCATACAGTTAATTTTATTTTTAGATGGAGGAGCATATTTTTTCTAACAGTCTTTCAGAAGTCTTACTGGCTTTGCAACAGGGTATGCTTTACGCCTTAGACACAGCAGGCTATTCTAGTTAAGAGCTGTTTTGCACATTATTTTTATACCGCTTTATTCTATCACGTTTAAGAGCCGGGTATATCTGCTGGGGTTTCACCAACCATGAACTATTCTGATCCCGGCCACACCATTTTACCCGAAGCCGCGTGTAGTAACGCTACTGATGGGTGGAACGTGAGCGGTCAGGCGGCGCTGCCCAGCGCGGGTACGTTGTGTGGATGTGCGATTGTGTGTGTGTGTGTATATATATATAGATATATAGAGTTGTTTTGCATATTATTTTTGCTTTATTCTTTAAGAACCGGGTATAATGAGCTGCGAACTGCCTGACGATGTATTTGCCACCTTGAACTATTCGGATCCCGAGGCCTGTATTTTAACCAATGCCGTTTGTAGCAGTTCTGGAGCTGCCGGGCCCTGGGACGGGCTTTCAGCGCCGGGCATCGAGGGTACGCTGTGTTTCTGCGTGTCTGTATATATATATATATATATACGGCTATATATAACTCTTAACTATGTGAATTTAAGCATGTAAGTGAATATTAACACCTGTTGTGAATGGGTTTGAGATGAGTTCTGAGCAGAGGCTCCCTCTGGTGGTTACAAGCGGTACTAGTGAGGATTGGGAATCAGGTGTTACTGATTGGTCTTATTTAAGGGAATCATTTTCCCATCAGGGTTGCCGGTGATCAATTGTTCTGGTCTGAATCCTTCTTTCCAGTTTCCCTTGTAGCCTGCTGTGTCGTGTCTGCATCTCCTGCTATCAGATAAGACAATTTCTTATTTTGTGTTTTTGCTATATTTTTGCATTTTGTCCTGCACTTCTGTGGGGGCCTTCTGGGTCCCCTCCGGGGGCTTTTGCCCTCTCAGTTTAGTCCAGCCACTGTGTTTTGTACTTTTGCTTTTTGCAGTTTTTTCAGTGGCTGCTGTTTTTGTTACACCAGAGAACTAATTTAGGTGGTAGAGGTCGTGTGATCTCAGGTGATTTTGAAATTAGTAGAGTTGGTGTTTTTCAGGGTTTTCTGGGATTGCAGTAAGTACCCTTCCTGTCCTTTTCTATTTAGATAGTTTGGGCCCCAGCGTTTGCTCATATTATTTTCTTTCTGTGTCAGTATTTCCTCTTGTCTAACCGCCATTACATGTTTGGGGGCTTTCTATTATCTTTGGGGTTCTGCTCCGGGGCAGATAGCTTTCCTATTTCTATCTTTAGGTGTAGTTAGTTTCTCAGGCTGTGACGAGGCGTCTAGGACCATCGTAGGAACGCTCCACGGCTGCCTCTAGTTGTGGTGGTTAGTCAGGGTACTGCAATCTCATAGATTCCAACTGCTCTGGTGTATTTCCTTTTTTACCTGCACTCCTCAGCTACCGTAACATAACAAACACCTTACAGATGTAGCGATGATAGCGGTGCTGGACTCACCCGAAATGCCTATGAACTCATGCACTAACAGAGCCCAAGAAGACGCCGCGTTTTCTAAAGCTCCTAAAAAGCGGAGCCTGACGGCGGTCAAGAAAGGTAAAGGTACGGGCCGCATGAAAAGCTGTTTTGCCCAAACGTTTGAAGAAAATTGTTGATGGCCCTTCTAATGATTATTATTATTTATAGCTCGTAAAGTGAAACCTAGGAGCAGGATATTTACAAAAGAGAATATACATCTGCTAGTGGAGAACGCCTCAGACGTCCCAGAAACCCCGGCCACAACCGTTCAGGCATCATCGTTAAACGGTAAGTGTATATTTTGATATATTAGACTAGTCTTAATACATCGTATGACACTCTTGGCACACCTAGGATCGTGATGTTACGCACGTATCCGCTACATGTAGAATCTCTCCTTAAAGATAGTTGTAAAGTCAGATTGACACATGTACAATCTCATCCACAGATAAATCTAAAGTCGAGAGAAAAATAACCACGACCCCTCTGCAAACACTACGTCTCAACGAGAACCACGCAGAGCCATTCTTGACGCCGATACATATACCTATGGGCACTGATGACCCACAGCCGCAACAGCAGTTCTATCTGATGCCGGGCGTGCTGTCCCATTCAAGCGGCGCGCAACCATCCAGCGGCGCCACAAATGACGCTGAACTATACTCTGAAGTACAGGAGCGGCCACGTAAACACGCGCAGAGAACTACGTGTGCTTCAGAAACATCACCAGTCACATTTTCCGCCATGAATACCACAACCCGACAGACTCGTGAGGCGCTTGACCGTGAGATTGATCAGCTCGCTGATGGTAAGAAGCGCACCGTAGAACCGATCATTATACGGACCACTCATGCTATACAGCCTTTACTGCCATCTGTAACTGAGGCCACTAATTCCACGGGTATTGAACTGTTGGATACCGTTAATTTACCCACCACATCTCACGCTGCTGTATCTAATCCAGTTAATGTTGTGATGGGGTTAAAGAGAGTGTTAACGACTAAGCATAAAGTGTGTAAAAAGCCGAGGCTTCATACAGATGTGTCTGTAGCTGTTAGCAATACGTGTTCTGCAGCCTCTGTACCTGTTAGCAGTGCGGATTCTGCGGTCTCTGTACATGTTAGCAGTGCGGATTCTGCTGTCTCTGTACCTGTTAGCAGTGCGGATTCTGCGGTCTCTGTACCTGTTAGCAGTGCGGATTCTGCGGTCTCTGTACCTGTTAGCAGTGCGGATTCTGCGGTCTCTGTACCTGTTAGCAGTGCGGATTCTGCGGTCTCTGTACCTGTTAGCAGTGCGGATTCTGCGGTCTCTGTACCTGTTAGCAGTGTGGATTCTGCGGTCTCTGTACCTGTTAGCAGTGCGGATTCTGCTGTCTCTGTACCTTTTAGTAGTGCGGATTCTGCTGTCTCTGTACCTGTTAGCATTGCTGGTTCTGCAGCCACTCTAGCTGTTAACAGTGGGAATTCTGTATCTCCGATCGCTACAGCGCAGATGTATGACGCCATTGGGTGGGCCCCCGCCGGAGCCGCAGTGTTTAAGGAGCAGTTAGATCGTTACTTACGTTACAAAATCTGGCTACCCAAAATAGTGTTTTTCTGTAATACTTTTGAAAGATTGCTGTCTGAAGTAGTCACAACAGATGCCTGTAAGGCCGAGCTATACGCGCTTCGCCGGATGCAAGTAGACACCGAGATACCAGATGGTGCTAACCCGTTATGACTAAATATGATCGGTTCGGGCCTGCATAAACCAACTAAAACAGCCCGTTATAATAGGTCCAGAGTTATAAAACGAGCTCTAAAACTACTGGTCAGTGCTCGACGCGCAATATGCGCTAGGCGGCGGGGTGGAATCACCTGTCCTGCTATACCACCACAGACAGCCCCGGAGCCGCCACACACAGATGCTCCTGTCTCACATAGCCATGATGTCCCTGAAAATGCGGCCCATGCAGATGCACAAAGCTCACAAGCCTCTGCTGCGGATGCTAACTCGGCTGATGATGTGGTGGGATCAGATCATACAGTATTTTTACAACACTTCCATCATCACCAGAGGGACAACCGTATTTTCAGTGCACGCATACATACCGATCATTTTAGGTTTGTAAATTTGGAGCGTGTAAGTTCGTTTGTCGAGGCTGTGAACATTGTTCACGACAGTATTCAGTCATTACTGGATAGAGTCATCAGGGATATCGATCCTGGTGATTTTGTGCAGTTAAGGCTTGAAGGTGGCGATGCTTTAGACCCTATTTTCACTACAAAGCAGAGCCGCGAGGATTTTAATTCTGAATCTTTTTTAAATGCTGTTGCTCGCACGCTTCAAAGTAATGCTGAATGCTTGGCAAGTAATACCCTAAAACTAGTCATCACCACTGTTAAAAACCGTCGAGGCGGTGTAAAAAACCACCGAGGCGGTGTAAAAAGACGTTTGAAATCTATAGCGAGCAGTCGAATCATTAAACAAAAGAGGCAGTGGCTGCACGATTTTAACAATTACAGTACAAATCTGTGTTTGGCCGCTAGTGTGTGCGCCCTGATTGAGGACGCGGATGTCAGTGATGCGGTTTTACTGAATCGCTCTAAAAACATACACACGGCTCTGGGGATCCCTGATGAGCGATTAGTGAGTTTTAGCGACATTCCAGCATTTGAGAACTATTTGGGTGTCACCATTAAAGTACTGTACTACAGTCAGGGTGATTGGCGCTACTTTCAGACCGACAATGCAGCTAGTGGTAAAATCGTATTCATACTGTTCCATGATAACCACTACTACGGTATCAAGAATATGAAAGGTTTTATCGGTAGTAATTACTTTTGTGAGCTCTGCAATTCACTGTATACTAACAAGAACACCCATTCATGTCAATATTTTTGTAAAGCTTGTCAAAGAGTGGATTGTGTGGAGTGTGCCGGTGTACAACAAACACCACGGTGCCCCGTATGTCGGGTTCATTGTCGCTCTAGTGAGTGTTTAGAGCGCCACAAACAATTAGCTCTGAATGATCCGCCATTCTGCAGGCTTAAAATATTTTGTGATGAGTGCCAGCGCTTTGTGTTCAGGAATAGCGAGGGCGTGCATGAATGTGCGGGGCTACGTTGCACCGTATGTCGTGCGCGTGTAAATAAATTTGACGCCCAACTCTGTTACATGCGACGCTATGTAGCGGAGGACGAAACAGATTGTTATATCTTTTACGATTTTGAATGTATGCAAGAGACAGGCACACACATCCCAAATTACATTTATGCCACAACTCTGAGTGGTGAGCAGTCCTGGGAGTTTGAAGGTGATAGTTGTACGCACGACTTTCTACTGTTCTTTACCAGCGGGAAATTTTCAGGGTATACATTTATAGACCACAATGCAGGGCGCTATGATTCTTACTTTATTGTTAAGGAGCTGATTTTTGAAAAGCTACAGGTAAAGCTGATAGCCCAAGGTGGCCGCCTCTTGTGTGTGACGGTGCCCGATTTGTCTATAAGATTCATAGACTCGCTAAATTTTATCCCCATGAAGCTCAGTAAATTACCTCAGGCCATGGGCTTTTCAGGTGCCAAAGGTCATTTTCCACACTTTTTTAACACCCGTGAAAACCAAAGCTATGTAGGTCCCATACCCGATGTGAAATATTATGGGTTGGAGTACATGGCCCCGGATGAGAAGGTAGAGTTCCTGTCCTGGCATGAGGGCCAGAAACACACAGTTTTTGACTTCAAGTGTGAACTAAAATCATACTGCAAACAGGATGTTGAAATTTTGAGACGATCCTGTGAGATCTATAGAGAGCGCATTATGGAAATGACGCTGAAAAGTGTTAAAAAATACTGCGACATTCAAAAAGAAATGGTTGTGGAGAGCAGCTGTATTGATCCTTTTCAACTCATCACCTTGGCCTCTGTATGTATGTCAATGTATCGATTTAAATTTCTACCAGAAAAAACGATCGCCATTTTACCGGGTGATAATTATCACAAGACGAAAAAGCGCTACTCATCCGCCGCTATACAATGGCTCATGTATGTAGCGCATACCGAGAACATTGACATTCAGCATGCCTTAAGAGGGAGTGAGAAACAACTCGGTCAGTATTTTCTAGATGGTTATGCCTATGTTAACGGACAGCACATAGCTTTTGAATTTCAAGGCTGTTTTTTCCACGGGTGCCCATTGTGCTATAATGAGAATGATACAAATAAAGTTACAAACACCACCTACATTCAGTTATATCATGTCTTTTTAGCTAAAAAGCGTTACCTGCAGCTGCGCGGGTACACCATAAGAGTGATATGGGAGCACGAGTGGCGTGAAATGGTTAAAAACTATTCTAACCTCCAGGTATTTCTCCATCAAATGGATTTTCCCGCTCCCTTAGCCCCCCGCGATGCGCTTTATGGGGGTCGAACTAACGCCATTAAGCTCTATCACCAGGTTGAAGCTGATGAGACTTTACATTACTACGACTTCACCAGTCTGTACCCCTTTGTAAACAAAACTAAAACATACCCTGTAGGTCACCCCGACATCATCTATGACAACTTTGGTTTCATTAAAAAATACTTTGGTTTAGCTAGAGTCAAGGTCTATCCCCGAGAGATTTATTTTTTCCCGTTCTACCTGTAAAACTCAACAAAAAATTGATGTTCCCCCTTTGCTATACATGCGCTGTAAATTCAGAGGCAGAGGAGTGCCGTCATAGTGATGAAGAACGCTCCCTGACAGGTACCTGGTGCACCATAGAGCTCGAGCTGGCGATAGATAAAGGGTACCGGATCGCCCGCATCTATGAAATATGGCATTTTCCAAACACCAGCGCTGATCTGTTTGCCCCCTACATTAAATTACACCTTAGGGATAAGCAGGAGGCGTCAGGGTATCCTAGCTGGTGCACTGATGATGCCAAGAAGAAGCAGTACATTGACAATTTTCTTGAAAAAGAGGGTGTGCGGTTACGACCTGAAAATATAGCCGTCAACCCCGCTAAAAGGCAGATCTCCAAACTTTTCTTAAATTCTTTATGGGGGAAGTTTGCTCAGCGGTCCAATCTACCAAGCACCAAGATTGTTAGGGATCCTGATGAGCTTTTTAGGTATCTCTTCCTGCCCTACTATGACATTTCTACGCTGGATTTTATCGATGACGAAACCGCTACCATTAACTGGAAATATGCGGAGGGGCACCACACAGTCAACAGAAACACAAACATCTTTATAGCCTGCTTTACCACCGCGTATGCGCGGCTAGAGCTCTATTCTCTGCTGGACAGGCTGCAGGAGAGGTGCCTTTATCACGACACAGATTCAGTTATTTTTGTGCACAGGGAAGGTGAGTGGCAGCCGCCTCTAGGCGATTACCTGGGGGAATTGACGAGTGAGATACCCGAGGGCACATACATCACAGAGTTTGTTTCTGCAGGGCCCAAAACTTACGGGTACAAGCTCAACACAGGGAAGACTCTCTTAAAAGTGAAGGGAATAACGCTAAATGTTGGTAACTCCCAATCTATCAATTTTAGCAGTCTGAAAGATCTAGTTCTGGACTACCCCCGTAATTCAGTCCCTGAAACTCAGAAGCGCATCGTCGTACAGCAACAGGGCATTGTGAGAGATAAGAAATATTGGAATGTTGAATCTCGTGTCCTACAAAAGACCCAGAAGTGTGTCTACACAAAGCGTCGCCTATTAGACGAATTCACCACCCTGCCGTACGGCTATTAGCACAGTATTGTGATGGATACGCGGTTACAACACCCGCTCTCGTGCATTCTAGCTGGGCCGTCTAATTCTGGAAAGAGTTATTTTGTAAAACAATTGCTGTAGAATATTGAAAGTAATTTTTCTCACAAGCCGGATAATATTGTTTGGTTTTATTCATGCTGGCAGAAACTATATGATGAAATCTCTCTCTCTTTTCCCAATACCAGATTTGTGGAGGGTCTGCCGAATACATTCGTAGATGACGAATTATTCCCACCGGGCAAGGTGAATTTGGCGATTGTTGATGATCTCATGGATAGTGCTAGCGAAAATTGCGAGATAGAAAAAGCGTTCACCAAGTATGTGCACCACAGAAATATCAGTATTTTCTACCTGGTACAAAACATATTTTGTCAGGGTAAGAAAAGCCGCACCATAAATTTAAACACAAAGTACATGGTTCTTTTTAACAACCCTCGAGATAAATTACAAATTTTAACACTAGCTCGTCAGATGTATCCTGGAAAAACACGTTTTTTCCTAGAAGCCTTTGAGGATGCTACGCGGGAGCCTTATGGGTATTTGCTGATCGATTTGAGAGCTAATACACCGGAGGATCACCGCTTACGGACGGGGTTGTTTCCACCGGCGTTACCAGCTGTCTATGTGCAGAAGAAAACCGCTTCTAAAAAGTGAATTTTATGCGGGCTCGCACATTCCACGCTGTGTGCACCGTGCTGTAAAGATGTCCGAGAGACTCCGGCGTAACTGGGCTCTCTTAAAAACCCTGGTGAAGGCAACCCCATCCGTCCGGAAATCTATTTTGTGCAATGCGAGCGTGGATTTAATCACCGCTATAGGTGAGATTGCTTTAAACATCTTAAAAGGCAGAATCCCGTTGAAAGAGCGCCAAAAAGGCATACTGAAGAAGTGGCGTAAAGCTATAAGAACCATGAGTGATAGAACGCAGTCCATAAAGAAAAAGAAACGTGTACTGAATTAGACCGGTGGCTTTATCGGTCCTCTTTTAGGCTTTGCAATACCCATAATAACGAGTCTGCTCGCGGGCAAATAATGGAGCATGCTGAGAAAATGTATCTAGTCCCCAAACAGGAGCTACATAAGCTAAGGACACCAATCCCAGAGAGCATACGCGAAACTGCTATTCGACGCCTCGATGATGAAATTAACTCCGTTTTACAGCGACGCGACATCCCCGACGATGTGAAAATTAAAATGTATAGCACCGTGCTGAAGCGCTACTTGGTACATACGAAACGCAGTTCGAAAGAATTAACAACTTTAAATCTCGTTAGCCCTCAGGATCCTGAGCATTAACAGCTGCCAAATACAGACACCGATAAAAAAAATCACGAGATCGCTGAAATTGTAGGTCATATAAACCAAAGATATAAAAAGAATGCTGAATTTTTACTAAACAGACTACTCCAGAATAAGAGTGTGACAGACTGGAATGATAAAGACAAATTTATTTTCAAAGGCTCTGTAATACCCGGGTCTAACTTAGTGGATTTAGTACGTAGTACAACGCAGAGTCACGCTCTGACCGTCAGGAATTTACCTAGGGGTTGGGAATCGTTTATGCGGGCTATGGCCGAGCTGAATATACCCTCTACTGTTGTGGGTAATCACACTACTAGACAACATTTAGACGAATTAAAAATGACCTCCAGCGCTGGTGTATCTACATCGATGAGGTTAGACCCCGCACCCCGTACAATTCATTCTCTGCACTCACCGTCATTAGGCACCACAAAGGGAACTCTACTACCTAAAAAAAGGTCTCTACCGATACTGCCAGCCATGTGGCTCACGATGTAGCCTATGTACTTGTTAAATATCTATTTTATCATGTGTGTGCTGCTATTTGTTAATTGTGCATGTGACACTTTTTATCGTTCTGTATATACTTTTAAATGCATGAAATGTCTTTGAGCTGTATTTATTACAATAAAATCTTGTAACCTTGTTTTTACAATACCGTGTCATTGCTTTTTTTTTTTAAAATACGAATAAACCATACTGTAATATTGTAACACGGCCATATACATAATATGCCCGTACAATGAGACGTGGTTATAAGTCTCGTCAGTTTTAAACATGCCCCAACATGCCTGGTGTGTTTTTACAATACCGTGTCATTGTTTTTTTTAAAATACGAATAAGCCATTCTGTAATATTGTAACACGGCCATATACATAATATGCCCGTACAATGAGCCGGGGTTATAAGCCTCGGCAGTTTTAAACATGCCCCAACATGTCTGGGGCTATACACAACACATAAAAATATATATACTGAATAAAACTATAAGTTGAGCGTCATAATTCCAAATTCCACCACAATAGTGTTTTACATGCATTTACTGGGTCCTTAAAAGTTTCTCTCCTCAAAAAAGATCAAGATTCACTCTTTAATTCACTAAAAATCCTTATATACTAGTTATATACAGAAGTCTGTATTTAACTAGAACTCCTTATACATTTACTGGGGCCTTAAAAGTTTCACCTCAACAAAAAAGATCAAGAATCGCTCTTTAATTCACTAAAACTCCACAGACTAATCTAATCCAGTGGATAAAATATCAATAGAGACGAATAAATCACTTTGATTGAAATTCACAAATCCAGCAGCTCAGATTTCCCAGCCTGAGCAAAGTCCAGACAGATCAAGTCCCAGGGAGACGGATTAAATGATAGGGGGCGTGTCGACCTGTCAGATTTGAGTTTGACGAATACTATACCTCCTATACTACTACTCACACTTAGTATGGATTCGGTAGATATTTTGACGATGTACTCGTCTGGAAGTCAGACACGTCCACATATCCTGAATTTGTCTCATATTTAAATTTCAACAATTGTAATGTCAAATTCACATGCATTTCATTGTCCAGCCAAACTCCGCTTCTTGACATCAAATTAGAAGGTAGTATCATCACCAACAAGTTGGACTCATCTCTATATTAAAAGGACACTACTGGAAATACGATCCTTCATCATCTAGTTCACATCCCAGACACACCATTAATGCCATTCCCAAAGGAGAGTTCAACAGAGCCAGGGAGATATGCTCCAATGAGGTGGAGTTTACTACAGAAAGTAAAAACATCAAAGGTAGATTGACTGACAAAGGTATAATATATCCACCATTAATATTGCATTTGAAGAGGACAGAAGTATCCCACATAGGAATCTATTATGCGGTCCTGGAAAGAGTCTCACATCCTTTTCTCCCTCCATCATTACCTTTTCCATTTCTTACAGCTGCTAGTTTCACACTGTTAAGAGCATTATTTTAAAATATTTACCTGTGGTGAACCAGGATAACTGCCTCCGTACTATATTGATGGTGGCTGCCAGGTGGTAGCTAAAAGAGGCAGGACGCTTGGTGACATGCTATCACCCAGTCTGGTATGAAGTATTAAATCCCCTTCATCGTGGCTTTCCACTACAGGCTTTTATAAATGTGCATTGAGCAGATGCAATGTGTGCTGCTATGTGGACAATGGAAAACATAACTTCTTTTCAACACAGGGTGTCTCTTTTTAGATCAAAACATTCATCAACTATGAAACGACTCATGTATTATATTGCATTCACTGTAATATTTGTAGTTTGCGGTACATAGGCTGTACTAGGCACAAACTTAAAAGTAGCACGTTAGCAAAAGCAATTGAAGAAACTCTGGCTATTCTGGTGCTGTAAAACACTTCACCACAATACACAAAGGTGACATCTCTAGTTTGTTCTTTTTTGGATCGAATAAGTGAACTGCTCCACCCAGGGGGGGATAATTGGCAAAAGCAAATAGCCCTAAATGAAACCCATTGGGTACTAACTCTAAACATCCCCATGGCATGAATTTAAAAATGATTTGGTTTTTATTTGTTAAACAGATTCATTTACTCATACTATTATTTCCAAACAGCAATACAGATAAATTTGGAACGGGGCAAAAAAGAAACTCAATCACGTGGATTTAGAATACACTTATCTTTTGATTTGATTGATTGATAACCCTTGTTCCCGGTGCTATTTCCACCAATATAGGGATATACAGGTTTCTGATAATTTTTCAACGTGGTATTTTTATGTTGTAACTTTGGTTGCTCAGGATGTTTTCATGCTGTGTGTAGGTTTTTCCCATGTGCGATTTATATACCACTTATTTATCATAAGTAGCTAACAACCTTTTGTCACACCATTGTTTTGGGGTCTCCTTTGGCTGAAACAGATATTGTGGAGCAGTGACCATGTCCCTCAGCCCTGTCATGTTCACTTTATTTGTTTGTCCATAACTGTTATCTGTGGCTCCGCATCTGACTCATTATTCAGGGCATAAGTACAGGTCATTTAACTATTAATCTGCCAAGCTGTTCACTCCAACTCTAGTGTCTTTGATACCTCTGTATTATCTACTTTAAGCAGCAATCTAGAGTAGCTTGGACCCAGGAATATAAGAAATGTGAAAGTTTGGATGTTAAATACATTTGCTTATCAATTTGTTTGACAACTCCTGTTTCGTCTCCTGTTGTTTCTATTAACACACTAATAGTCTCTTGTGACACTTATTACTGTCCTGCTTTGGGTGACTATATTTCTAGTAGCATTGATGGTGTCTCCTGGCTGCTTCCCTTCATGTCCCTATGCCATGCTGCATGTCTGTTGTATCGTTATTAGCCTGGGGTCACACTTGCGAGTGTGATACAAGAAACTCGCCATCGGCACTCGGGAACGTAGTGTGCGGCTACATGTATTTCTATGCAGCCGCACACTCTGGTCTGAGTGACGGCAGCAGTGCTAGGTTTTGATGCGAGAGATTCGTGCGAGTTTCTCACATCACACTTGCAAATGTGACCCCGGCCTTACTTTTGTTATCTGCTGCTGATTTATTACTCAAGAAATGGATCACAAGTCATTTAACCCTCTAATTGCTCAATTGTTTGTTCTAGTTTTGGCATTTATGAGACCTCAATTAATGTAAGTCACATTTTTGACAGGTTCTCACTATATTTGGCCTTTTTGCTATATGACATTAATGAAGGACTAATGCCAACAGCTGCTATTGCTCATGTGCAGGTGGCACCATCTTGATGGAGGACATTTTATTTCTTCTCCAGCAAGATGGCGCCACCGGTTCCTGTGCAAGAGCAGCTATCTGAACTCTATACAAACCAATAGCTGCTACTGCGCAGGCATGACTGGTGCCATTTTCAAAATTACTTTTTTTTTCCTCACTCAAGTAAATCTGCAAAAGGAATTAAATGCACAGTAACCATGCTATTATGCTGCAGCGCAGGTGCCAAGGACGGCACCAGTCTGCAGAAGCGTTTTTTTTTATTCAGCATGTGATGGTATTCATTATGCAACTAGGGGGCAGGTCAGTGAGGGATCAGTGACTTGTCAGCCGTCTGCATTATGAATATCTAATCAGACCACCACATACATGAACCTTGCCTTAGGGCACGAGAATCTCATTAACACAAAACTGAAAATAAAGATTAAGAAACTGCCACAAGATGGATTTCATCAATCAAGGCATCATTTTATTCAGTGTAACAGCGCCAACCTGACACTGTGTGTAGGTTAGTATGCACAATCCTGCTGACAGGTTCCCTTTAAATATCATCAAATGTTATTTTTATTACATTCCAAAGTCATAGATGCATGTTTAACTAATTGATCTTTTGTCCAAAATCATGTTTATCTGTTATATCCTGTGTAACTTATTGAAATGTCACATTCCTTTTTGGGATACATTTGTTTCTCCTTTGTATCATACTAATTCTCAATTCCTTACATTTGTAATTGTTTCTATTAGGCGTGACCAGCATCTGAAGTTTTGGCTCCAGCTTGATTAATTATAGCTGCTAATTGGCACATGCCTAGTATAAATGATAGCTCAAACTGATCCACCTCAGTTCTATGAATAAGGGTGTTGTATACACCAGAAATGTGTCAGGTTTCCCGAGGTTTCTTTTTACCATATTTTAATCTATTTTTCAATAAACAAAGATTTTACTTATATCCTGGATGGATGTGCCGACATACTTCCTTTTCCTCCACTATTTGTCTGTGATAACCAGCTGGTGCGGCACCCTCAAGACAAACTCCAGCCAAACCATTAATCTAGTGATTCCCAACTTGGTAAGCTTCCAAACCTCCCTCTCCCTCCTCCCCACTATTATTACAGTGCTTTAGAGACTGTTCCTGCTAAATACAGCATTTGCCCCCTTTCAGGTTAGACCAAGGTTGAAATGTATACCCCGAATCGATCTCGAGGACTTATCCCTTGTAATGTACTAACAAATATAGCTCTATGAATATAATTGCCTGTTGCCTTTAAATGTTACTGTAAATATTGTTCTTGTGTGATTTGTCTGTGATAATAATCTTTCCCACATTTAACCCTTGCAAAGTGAGTTAAGAAGATGTAGATTGCTGATCTCGACTGTTGTCTCCACTGTTGCATTAAGATCACCTGCATTATACACTGAAACTATACACTATATTGTATATACAGAGCTATTGTGTATAATGTCACTGGTGATCACTGTTTTACATGTATACTATACACAGTATACAGAGCTCTTGTTTGTAATGTCAATAGTGATTTCTGTATTACCTGTACACTAACAGTATATACAAAGCTCTTGTATATAATGTCACTGGTGATCACTGTTTTACCTGTACACTATACACTATATACAGAGCTCCTGTGGTAATATGTAGTCTGGTCATAGTGTGGTGGTATTTGTTCCTTGTTTGTAGCATTATTCGGTCACTATGTGGTGGTAATATGTGGTCTGGTCACGGTGTGATGGTATTTGTCATGTATACAGTACAGACCAAAAGTTTGGACACACCTTCTCATTCAAAGATTTTTCTGTATTTTCATGACTATGAAAATTGTAGAATCACATTGAAGGCATCAAAACTATGAATTAACACATGTGGAATTATACATTACACTTTACAAAAAAGTGTGAAACAGCTGAAAATATGTCTTATATTCTAGATTCTTCAAAGTAGCCAACTTTTGCTTTGATTACTGCTTTGCACGCAGAAAAGGAGAACGGATGGACTCTACATGCCTGGTTCCCACCGTGAAGCATGGAGGAGGTGGTGTGATGATGTGGGTTTACTTTGCTGGTGAGACTGTTGGGGATTTATTCAAAATTGAAGGCATACTGAACCAGCATGGCTACTACAGCATCTTGCAGCAGCATGCTATTCCATCTGGTTTGCGTTTAGTTGGACCATCATTTATTTTTCAACAGGACAATGACCCCAAACACACCTCCAGGCTGTGTAAGGGCTATTTGACCAAGAAGGAGAGTGTTGGGGTGCTACGCCAGATGACCTGGCCTCCACAGTCACCAGACCTGAACCCAATCGAGATGGTTTGGAGTGAGCTGGACCACTCACCGCTTCAATTTTGAATAAATTCCCAACAGTGTCACCAGCAAAGCACCCCCACATCATCACACCTCCTCCTGCATGCTTCACGGTGGGAACTAGGCATGTAGAGTCCAGCCATTCACCTTTTCTGCATGCAAAGCAGTAATCAAAGCAAAAGGTGGCTACTTTGAAGAACCTAGAATATAAGACATATTTTCAGTTGTTTCACACTTTTTTGTAAAGTGTAATGTATAATTCCACATGTGTTAATTCATAGTTTTGATGCCTTCAGTGTGATTTTACAATTTTCATAGTCATGAAAATACAGAAAAATCTTTGAATGAGAAGGTGTGTCCAAACTTTTGGTCTGTACTGTGTGTGGTATTATTTCATCACTATGTGTTAGTAATATGTGATCTGGTCATGATGTGGTGCTATTTGTCCCTTGTATGTGGTATTATTCGGTCGCAATGTGATGGTAATATGGGGTCTGATCATTGTGTGGCTGAATTTATCCCTTGTATGTAGTATTATTGATCATTTAAAACAATGTAAATGACACATTCTCTTAAAGAAAAATAAATAAAAACAAATAAGAATGTTAAGAAATTATTGATAGGTTAGCATAGAGTAGGGCCCTGCCAAAAGAGTCTAACTTGTCATGGTGACATTCTGATAAAAATCTTTTGGCCAAAACGAAACCTGATGACTATGTATGTGATATGATGGTTGATGGGAACTGTTAATGTATGATTGAGATGTAGAAGTGGAGTTTTTCAAAGAGTGGGTGGTGGAACTGTTGAAAGTTTTTGGGGTAGAGACAGAGCTGGGGTGAGATGGAGCTTGGGTACAGCCTGGGTGGAGTCTCAAGGGGGTCCTGAAATTTTGCCAGTATGGGTCCCAGAAATTCCTGGTGGCAGCTCTGACGACAAGCTGCATTTTGCTTGTGCTACTGTAAACAGCCTGCTTTCTACCATTTCTGAACATGTCTCACATCCAAAACATCTGGGGCATCATTTGTTGGCAATTGCAAAGCGAACTGCAAGCAGTGAATCTTGATGATGTTTGTACCTAATTGCATTCAGCTTGTTCAGAATATTACTCAGACAATTATTAATAACCTCATTGATAGCATGTCAAGGCATATAAGTAACAATTTTATTTATTTGTTTTTTTCATTTCCAAATCATTGTGTATTGATCACTACTTCTCCTTCTTAGTGTTACAATTTTAATGTGGAGTATAACATGCAGTATGTGGAAAGTGTAGATTATTATAGATATGAAAGGTGGGCCCAACTCAATTTTACCATCAATGGTTATGGAATTGAAGGTCCAACAATCTTATGGTGATGTAACAAGATACTGCAAAAGATATATTTTGTATGATGACAAGAAATTAATAATTTTATTAATTGAACCACAGTTTAGCAGGCCCTAATTTAATTTAACATTTCTAATAGTTCCTTAAAGGATTTAATTGAAAGCTAGAATTTTTCCTATCTGACCAGTGTCACTTTATGTGTAATAACTCTAGAATGATTCAACACATCTCATTGATTTTGTCATTGTTTTTTGTGACACTTTGTAGATTATGTTAATAGTAAATTTATGCCAACGTTTTCTGCGTTTATTTATAAAAATATAAAAAATTTGTCAAAAAAAATTCCAAAAATTAGCAATTTTCAAACTTTGAATGATTATCCCTTTAATCCAGAAAGTCATACCACATAAAATAATCATTAAATATTATTTACCTCATGTTTGCTTTACATCAGCACCATTTTTAAAATGTTATTTTATTTTGTTAAGAAGCTAGAAGTTTTTAAACTGTAGCAGCAATTTTTCATTTTTTCAAGGAAATTTACAAAACTTACTTTTTTAGGGACCTATTCAGTTTTGAAGTGACTTTGGTGGACCTGTATGTTGTAAAATCCTCAAAAATGAGACCATTTTTAAAACCACACCCCTCAAGGTATTTAAAACTGCTGTCAGGTAGTTTATTAACCATTTGGGTGCATTTCAGGAATTAATACAAAGTGACATGGCAGGAAGGAGAAATGTTATTTTTACCACCTAAATGTTGCCAACGTCTGAACATTCTACTATAGCCATCAGACTCTAAATCCGTTATTTGGCTTTGAATTGCCATGGCAAACATCAGGACTAGAGTTGAGCGAATTTGTTTGTAACCCTGCTTATTCGACAAGCTATAGCGCTTACCGAATAAGCTGCAGAGGGAACCCGGATACATGGAGCGAGCCGGCTGATGAGCTGTTCGGTACACAGCTGCATGTGTCGCGGCTGTGTCACAGTCACAACACATGCATGGAGAGCCCAACACACAGGCTATAGTTTCCACCTATCTTGTCGATCAGTGGTACCTTGACAAGACATGACAATCCCTTTAAAGGGGGTTGTCAAATGAAAAGGAGGATATATGATAAACTATAGATAGGTGGGGTTTGATTACTGGTATCTTCACTAATTGGCAGGAGAACTGTCATCTCCATGAGAAAAGAGCATAAGTGCACGTAATCAACTTCTGTCTCATTCATTCTTCAGCTGACATTTGCACTAAGCTTTTTCCAACAGTCCAGTAACTCACCTGGTTATGTGCCTTCCAGGCGTCAAAATATGTGGGTGTCAGAGCAGTATCATCATGATTGGGCACACATTTTTGACCTGGAATGACTTTTAATACTTTTTTAATAAAAAAAATGTTAACTAAGCTCCCTACATTTTTTACATGTGTTACTATTTATTTAATTTTTGTTTATGACATGTCAAAAATTCCATTTGCGCTTTCATTTTTTACTATCAGACCTTGTTAATGGGTAAAATTGCAAAGATGTGCAATTTTCATGTTATTTATCTAACTCATTCCCGAAGTGTGACACAAAAGTACGTTACATATCAGGTGCCAGTGAGTGGAATGACATCATACACAATTGTACACAGCCGTCTGATTTATGTAAAAGCAGTTACCAGATCTGCAGTAACTGTTGTTTAACCATCTATATGCCACTGTCAATCATAGACAGATGCATTTTAATAAGGTTATCAATAGTGCTCCCTTTACCCACCTTCAACACTTTTTCAGGGTGCCAAATGGTTGTCATTACAGCCCAGGGCCTGCTGAGGGCGCCAATGACTGCCATCTCAGTGGCTGCACTTATAGGCAAATTTCACTATGAAAATATACTACATTACTAGAGTATTGCAGAATACAGAAAAAAACAGATCAAATAATAGCAGGTTCAAATAAAAAAATATAAACATTTTTTAAAAAATAAATAAAAAAATTAATATTGGAATCACCCTCCTTTTTCCTCTTTTAATAACAAAAAAGATAAGCAAATAAATAAATAAGTGCATTTGGTATCACTATGTCGCAAAGTATCCAATCTATCCAAAAGTAAAATGTTTGACGCATACAGTAAACATACAGTAAAGAGCTAAGGAAATTGATACACCAAAATGTAGGTTACTCAGCCACTGCACTTTCCTAAAAACTTGCAATTAAAAGTGATCAAGCTGTGGTATGTACCTTGAAACGTTTTCAGTACAATGTATCTCTTTAATCAAATGAGATTTCAATTTTTCCATTGGGTGATAGAAAACCTAAATTATTACATAAAACAATGGCAACGGTTTCACACATCTATCGTGTGTCTAGATAGTTGCACATTTAATTTTCCCTTTGGAAGAAAAACACTTAACATCTTGTTTAATCAAAGTTTAAGTGTGAAAATGTGACTTTATTCTCAAAAAGCAAGGCAGATTTCAGTAGTTTCTAATTAAAAATAAATGAGATTTACAGTCTTAATTATCCATGCACAATTTTAGTATAGACATAAATTGGGAAAATTAACTCCATTTTTTAAAAGCAGCATCATTTTAAAAACAGCTTTTGAGCTCTGGAGGAAAGACATACAATTGTATCATTATTATTGTAGTACTTAAAAATGATTATTCAAAACAAGCACATTGTTTGAGACATTGCCCTATTAATGCACTTTTAGTTTCCAGATGAATTGCTACTAGTGATGAGCGAATATGTTCGGAAAACGATCGCCAAACATAAATTCGACACGAATATGTTACATTAGGATTCGTGATCGGTAACACGAGCATTTTTTTAAAATCGGAAAAAGTTGGTAACATTCGGTAAAAGATAGAATAAAAGCCGGCAATTCATGTGCCGTGTTCTGCAAAATCACAGACTGACAGGTTAGAATAGAATAGATAGAATAGACATATACACATAGAATATATATATATCTATATAGATATATATATATACTGTGTATATATATATATCTATATAGATATATATATATCTATATAGATATATATATATATCAGTTACACACTCAAATATATGTATATACATTACACAGATAGAAGAAAAGCCGGTAATTCAGCAGCAGCGGTAGTGTAACATCACAGCAGGAGCTGAAAGTATAGAAGAGATGGATTACTTACAGTAAATCCATATAGAATAGGTAGATATACAGATGTCTGTGACAAATGCAATTAGTACAGTGTGTGTGCAGCTTACTGTACATGTATTTAATTAATAAAAGTTTATTTGTCCGAAAACAATGGCGTTGGCTCCCGCAAAATTTTTGTAACCAGCAAAGGGAAAGCCGACTGCTGGTGGCCGATGTTTATAACCTGGGAAAGAGTTAATACCCATGCAGCTTCCCAGGGTATTAATATCAGCTCATAGCTGTATACAGTACTTAACCTTTACTGGCTATTAAAATGGGGAACCCTAAAAAAAATTACGTAGGGTCCCCCTATAATTAACAACCACCAAAGGCTATGCAGACAGCTGCGGGCTAATAATAATAGTCAAAGAAGGGGCCATGGACACTGCCCCCCAGGCTAAAAACACCAGCTCTCAGCTGCCCAGAAAAAATGCATCTCTAAGATTCGCCAATTTTGGCACTGAGCCTCGCTCTTCCCAATTGCCCTGTAGCGGTGTCAAGTGGGGTTCATATTTGTGAGGTTTATGTAACCTTTGTATTGTCAGGTGACATCAAGCCCGAGGTTAGTAATGGAGAGGCATCATTAAGATGCTCCCATTACTCACCCCATAGTCCCATTTAGAGATGAGCGACTTTCCCTTTTTTCGGGTCAGGTTGGGTTTCATGAAACCCGACTTTCGCAAAAGTCGGGTCGAGCGAAATCGACCGACTATAGGAAAAAGTCGGTGGGTCGACAGAAACATGAAACCCAATGCAAGTCAAAGGGGAAGCAAAATCGGAAGAGAGTGGAGGACAGTAAACACACCTACAGTGCCCATTTGAATGGCAACAACATCAATTATTATTACTTAAGCTTGGCAACCTTAATTGACTTTATAATAATGGTTACGCATCGAAAAATGGGGGTTATTTGGCTCAACTTGTGGGGGGGTAAGGATGGCTCCCTGTCTTAATGGGCCCCGGCCCAAGTAATGTCAGTGGGCCCCTTTAACACATACCACAATTCATGATGCTCCGATACGGCACAGAAATATAGGTATAGTACAATGAAAAATACTTCACTTCTTACATGACTGATATCTATGTTAAAATCAACAATAGCTCAAAAACCGGACACTATATTCCTCCATACAGTATTATGGCCACCACAAAGTGCACCATACAGAATAATGAGACACATATATTGCTCCATACATAATTGGTCCTATATATTGTTCCATACAGTTTATGATGAGCTCAACATACTGCTCCAGGATATGATAACCCCCATATAATGTGCCATAAAGTATAGGATGGTCCCCATAGAGTAGAATGAGCCCCACATATTGCTCCATGCAGTATAATGAGTCGCATATAAAGCTCCATACAGTATATGATGGGCCCCATATATTGCTCCATACAGAATAGGCCCCATATGATGCTCCATACTCTATATGATGCCCCATAAATAATGAACCGCATATGATTCTCCTGTATATGATGGACCACATGATTGATGCTTCAGTGTATGATGGGCCAAAATCATGCTCCATATACAGTACAGACCAAAATTTTGGACACACCTTCTCATTCAAAGATTTTTCTGTATTTTCATGACTATGAAAATTGTAGAATCACACTGAAGGCATCAAAACTATGAATTAACACATGTAAAATTATACATTACACTTTACAAAAAAGTGAGAAACAACTGAAAATATGTCTTATATTCTAGGTTCTTCAAAGTAGCCACCTTTTGCTTTGATTACTGCTTTGCACGCAGAAAAAGTGAACGGATGGACTCTACATGCCTGGTTCCCACCGTGAAGCATGGAGGAGGAGGTGTGATGGTGTGGAGGTGCTTTGCTGATGACACTTTGGGGATTTATTCAAAATTGAAGGCATACTGAAGAAGCATGGCTACCAGTGCATCTTTTAGCAGCATGCTATTCCATCTGGTTTGCGTTTAGTTGGACCATCATTTATTTTTCAACAGGACAATGACCCTAAACACACCTCTAGACTGTGTAAGGGCTATTTGACCAAGAATGTGAGGGTTGGGGTGCTACGCCATATGACCTGACCTTCCCAGTCACTGTACCTGAACCCAATCGAGATGGTTTGGGGTGAGCTGGACCGCTCACCGCTTCAATTTTGAATAATCCCCAACAGTGTCACCAGCAAAGCATCCCCACACCATTACACCACCTCCTCCATTCTTCACGGTGGGAACTAGGCATGCAGACTCCATCCGTTCACCTTTTCTGCGTGCAAAGCAGTATTAAAAACAAAAGGTGGCTACTCTGAAGAACCTAGAATATAAGGCATATTTTCAGTTGTTTCACACTTTTTTGTAAAGTGTAATGTATAATTCCACATGTGTTAATTCATGGTTTTGATACCTTCAGTGAGATTCTACAATTTTCATAGTCATCAAAATACAGAAAAATCTTTGAATGAGAAGGTGTGTCCAAAGAATGCTCCATATATAATGGGCCCCATTATTAATGTACAAGAGTATAATGGACCCCGGAAATGTCCTCCATTTACAATACTCCAGTATATGATGGGCCCCCATGGATGATGCTCCAGTGTGTTATGGGCCAAAAGAAAGCTCCATATATAATGGGCCCAATTATTAATGTTCCAGTGTGTAATGGGCCACATAAATTCTGCTCCAGTGTCTGATCTGCCCTATTTAAAACCCTCCAATACATGATGGGCCCCATGGATGATGCTCCAGTGTCTTATGGGCCAAAAGAAAGCTCCATATATAATGGGCCCATTATAAATGTACCAGTGTATAATGGGCCCCGGAAATACTGCTACTGTGTCTGATGTCATCCATTTACAATACTTCAGTTTATGTTGGGCCCCATGGATGATGCTCCACTGTGTTATGGGCCAAAAGAAAGCTCCGTATACAATGGGCCCAATTATTAATGTTCCAATGTGTAATGGGCCACGTAAATGCTGCTCCAGTGTCTTATCTTCCACATTTATAATGCTCCAATACATGATGGGCCCCATGGATGATGCTCCAGTGTCTCATGGGCCAAAAGAATGCTGAATATATAATGGGCCACATTATTAATGATCCAGTGTAAAATGCTCCCCATATATTCATCCAAAGATTTCAAAAAATGAAAAACCTCTTCTTGCTGTGCATTGCTCTACTCTGGACTCCTCAGCATTGCCATGTTACAGCTCTCTGCACTTGGACTGTTTAGGCAGAGGGAGTACAGACGTGACGTCATTGCGCTTTGTAACCTGAATGTTACTGTCAGGAAACGCGGAAGACTTCACAGCGGTGGAGCATGGAGAGGTAGGCATTGCAAGTGCTGGGGCCCTTAGCAAGCAGGGGGGCGGACTCGTGGGCGACTTCACTGGCACGGGGCCCCACATAGTACGTGTCTGACGGCGAGTGTGCCCATCCCACAGTCAGAGACAAATTTTTATACTATGAGTGGCCCTGTGCCAGGGCCGTCGCCCACGAGTCGGCCCGCCCACCTGCTCAGAGAACTGGCACTTGAGCGGGTGTGCCAGGTGCTGACGCTGGCCCTGGGGGGGATTTGTAGGTTTTGTTGTCCATTCACGCTTGGAAACACGTAACATTTGGGCGTCATCATCTTCGAACATGTTATAAACCTGCAAACCGTAACATATGGTAATGTTTTGTAGTTGATTATTTGTGTTATGTCATATGTGTATGTAAATTAACTGTTTGTTTTGCATAATTGTAAGAACATTGATGAGAAACTGATACCAATGGCAGACCTCTCTGATTTTCAAAGAGGCAAAATTGTTGGTGCCTGGATGGCCGGCACTAGTGTAACCAAAAGTGCCTGAATGCTTGGCGTGTCAAGAGGTACTGTCTCCAAAGTAATGACTGCGTTAGAAAGAGAAGGAAAAACGTCCACAGTAAAGCACAGGTCATGCCGAAAGTCAAATCTGACTGAGAGAAACCATCGGGCTGTAAATTGTGAGAGAGGATCGCAAGACCACGGCTCAGAAAATCACTGCTGAGCTCAATGAACACCGACAGAACCCAGTTTCCACGAAACTTTGTCGGGAGCTAAACAAATCTGGATTCCACGGAAGAGCTGCAATTCGAAAAGTGCTGCTCTCAATGACAAATGTTTCCAAGCGTTTAGAGTGGTGTTGAAACCTCCAGAATTGTTCCCTCAACCAGTGGAAACATGTGATATTCTCAGAAGACTTATTGTTTACCCTATTTCCTACCTCCCCTGAGTGTACATTTGTAGGCAGCCGAAAGAAGCATTCCATCCAGACTGCCTTCTCCCAAAGGTTAAACATGGCGGAGGTTCTGTGATCATCTGGGGTGCTATTTCATGGAGATCCGCGGGGCCAATGATATCCCTTCATGGAAGAATTAAAAGCCATGATTAATTAGGCATTTTGGCCGACCAAGTGCATCCTATGGTTCAAGCACTGTTCCCGGAGGGGAACGCCATCTTTCAGGATGATAATGCACCAATTCATACAGCTACAATCGTTAAATCACACCACAAAGAACATTCTAATGAAGTTGAGCATCTCATCTGGCCCCACAATCCCCAGACCTCAACATTAAAGAGCATTTATGTTCGATTTTAGAGATTCAAGTTAGACGTCGATTTCCGCCGCCATCGTCGCTCAAAGAACAGGAGGGTGTTTTAACTGAAGAATGGGCTAAAATTCTATACAGTGTTGGGGGGGATTGTAAATCTCCATATATATTTCAGGAAGAACACACACAGTCAGAGGCCCAGTCTGACTAACCAGAAATATGAAAATCAGAAAAGTGTACTGTACCAGTAGTGTCCAGCTGTATACAGTGTTGAGGGAATTGTAAATCAACGTATATATTTCAGGAGGCAGACTCTGACGCTCACAGGCTCAGTCTGGATTGCACAAGAATATAATAAGAAGTAAAAGGGGTAGTGTATCAGCAGATAGCAGGTATATATAGCATAATCAAAATATTCAAAATCTCAGTATGTATTTCAGGAGGCAGACACTGACGCTCACAATCTCAGTATGTATTACGCAAGAGTATAAAAAGCAGATCCGAAAGAAATAATCACACATGTGGGCCAATGTTCCCGGAGTCAATGATGCACTTAGAGTGTTGTGTGGAGGAGGACTTTATGCCAAAAAGGTTACTGGATCACAAGCGTCCAGCTGTATACAGTCTAGGGGTCATTGTAAATCTCTGTATATATTTCCAGAGTAAAAGACAGACTATCAGAAGCTCAGTATGTATCACACCAGAATATAATAAGAAGAAAATGGGGTACTGTATCACCAGATACCAGGTATATATAGTATATTGAAAATATTCTTAATCTCCATTTATATTTCAGTAGGCAGCCACTTATGCACTCAGTCTCAGTATATATTACACAAGAATATTAAAAGTTGGGGGGGTGGAGGAGGGGGGAGGGCAGCCCAGATATGGATGTTGTGGCAAATATGTGATATGTTGAGGTGTATAATGGATGAAAAGCAGCTGCAAATGGATTAATTGGAGAAGTCCGAGGAAGAGTAAGACAAAAAAAGGGGTACTGTATCACCAGATACAAGGTACTATAGTGAAAATATTCTAAATGTCCGTAAATATTTCATGAGGCAGACAATGACGCCCACAGGCTCAGTCTTGGTTACACAAGAATCGCAAAGTAAAAAGGGGTACTGTATCACCAGATACCAGGTATATATAGTATAGTCAAAACATTCTAAATCTCCTGATATATTACAGGAGGCAGCCACTGATGCTGTCAGGCTCAGTATGTATTACAGAATAATATAAAAAGCTGAAAAAGGGTACTGTTTCACCAGATACAAGGTATATATAGTATAGTGAAAATATTATAAAGTTCCGTATATATTTCAGGAGTCAGACAATGACGCTCATAAGCTCAGTATGGATTACACCAGAACATTAAAAGTTGACAAAGTGTACTGTAGAACGATTGCAGAAAAATATAAGAATTTACTTAGGAAATAAAATTTAATTAAGTTTAATATATTAATCTGCATAAAAGAACAGAATGGCAGACCATTCGGTATTAAATCAAAAAGGTTATATCCATAGATTGTAAAATAATTAAAATAAAATACAGAAATTCATATACAATATTTAAAAAAATATATTTTTTTAAATAAAAATAAATATGAACGAGGGATAATTTTTATTAAAAAACCTTTATTAGATTATGGTTTAACACAGTACATAAAAGGCACGCTGAAATAAATTAATTAATCACATTCATGGTCCATGGTAAATATATTCAAGATTTTTCCATGAACTTCAGCATATATATAATATATGTGAGGAACAAAGCACAAAAATCAAATGTCAAAAAATAAAAAATAATAAATAATAAATATAAAAAAATTTTTGTGGAAAAACTAACAATAACAATAAATCTTCAATAAAAATGAGTGTAATTAACCACAAAATATATCTTATAACACACAATATCTCAATAAAGTGCAAAAGTGCAATTGTGCAAAGAAATGCAAAAATTTTTCAAATCACAAAAAATGATTCCTGTGCAATATAAACTCACAAATGTGTGTGCAAATGTGCAATACTGAAAGTGCAATGAGTGCAAAAATAGCTCACTATTATAAAAAGCTGAACACCCCCACCTGGAATGTGTTAGTTAAGTAAGTGATGGAAGGCAAAAGTCCCTATATAAGAAAAAGCCTGTGTGTTTTTTTTTTATTTCATACAATAGGATTAATATTTAAGAGTTGTCTAATTGACAAATCTCAATTGTTAACCTGGCTTAAAGTCACCTTCCAATAGCAAGGTGCCTTTAACCCATTAGCCACCGCTACAGGGCAATGGGAATAGACGGGCAAAGTGCCAGAAAGGGCGATTCTAATTATAGATTTGCCTTTTCTGGGGTGGCTGTGGGCAGATGTTAGTAGCCGGGGGGGGGCACAAAATAAATGCACCCTCCCTAGGCTACAATTATCTGCCCCCACTCGCTGGCTTTCCCTGTCTGGTGTTGAAAATACAGCGGGAGCCCACGCATTTTTTTTCTACAAATTTACACATTTAATTAACCCCTACATGTCGGAAATTTTGCACACATAGACTCATGTCATTGTTAGTGAAAAGCATATATCAAACTACATGAAATGAAATGGTTTACTGTATCTAAACCATGTGTCATTTCATGTCGGATTCTGTATTGAAAGCCGGCAATTGAATCACCAGCTATTCTGCTTTGTAGAACTGTATGAAGTATATATATATATCTATATCTATATATATAGATATATATATCTATAAATATATAGTATATATATATATATCTATAGATATATATATATCTATATAGCTATATATCTACAGATATATAGCTATATAGATATATAGGATTATTTTCTTTTTAAACTGATGTTTCCTTTTTTTACATAGAGAGAACTGCTGTATGTAAAACCTCATGGTTAGTGTTGAGCGATACTTTCCGATATCCCTAAGTATCGGAATCGGAATGGTATCGCCGATACCATTAAAATATCGGCGATACCCGATACCGATACCGGAAGTCCCATGTAAGTCTATGGGAACAAATATCGGAACTAAAAAAACCCCATTCTTTCCTTGTAAACACTAAATATACACACATAGAATACATATATATATATATATATATATATACATGTCATTGTGACATATATATATACATATATGTATAGTTTATACACTTCTACATAGTAAAATATCCTCTGATTCAATTGCCGGGTAAAGCCGGCTTCAGTGAAAAGACAGAAGCACCCGACATGAAATGACACTTGGTGTACATAGGGTTAACCATGTCTTTTCATGTCCTTTCCTATCTGATTTGCACAAACAATTAAATCAGTCTATGTGTGCAAAATTTCACACCTGTAGGGGTTAATTAAAGGTGTAAATTCGTTGTAAAAAAAAACGGACTTTTTTGCTACGAATTTACACCTTTAATTAACCCCTACAGGTGTGAAATTTTGCACACATAGACTGATTTAATTGTTTGTGCAAATCAGATAGCAAAGGACATGGTTAGCCCTATGTACACCAAATGTCAGTTCATGTCGGGTTCTGCATTTTCACAAAAGCCGGCAATTGAATTAGCGGCTATTATACTATGTAGAAGTGTATGAACTATAAATATATATATATATATATATATATATATATATATATATATGTGTCACAAACTCAATGACATGTATATATATATATATATGAGGTGTAAAATTGCTGAAAAAAAATGCGTGGGCTCCCGCCCTATTTTCGCAACCAGACAGACAAAGCCAGTGAGTGGGGGCAGATAATAATAGCCCAGAGAGGGACCATTATTTTTGCCCCCCCGGCTACTAACATCTGCCCCCAGACACCCCAGAAAGGGCAAATCTCTAATTAGATTTGCCCTTTCTGGCACTTTGCCAGTCTATTCCCATTGCCCTGTAGTGGTGGCGAATGGGTTAATAAGGGGTTAAAATGACCTTGCAATTGAAAGGTCACTTTAAGCCAGGTTAATAATTGAGAGCTGTCAATTAGACAACTATCAATTATTAATCCTATTGTATGAAAGAAAAATCAAACACACACACTTTAATAAAAAAGAAGTTTAATGAAATAATCACACAGTTTTTGACCATATTTTATTTACCTGCTAAAACCATTTCCTGTAATAAAAATAAAATAATAAAGCAAAATTATTCTTACCAATCCGATGCACAGTCAGGTCCCACGGTGTAATCCTTCAGAAAGGGTTAATGTTTTCTGCAGGGACCGCAGCTAATGCTGCAGCCTCACAGTAAACCCCCAAATGAATGAGCTCCTCTCCTGGCTGACAGGAGAGGAAGTGGAAAGCTTAATTGATTGCTTTCCACTTTCACTTCAGGTCAGCCAGGGACACCATCAGTGACGTCAGAGGGAACTGATTAACAAAAATAGGGGTTCCCTTCGAAAAAAAAATGGCGTGGGGTCCCCCCTATTTTTGTTAACCAGCCAGATGAAGCAGACCGCTGAGGCCTGGATTTTCAGGCTGTTAAGGAGCCAAGATCCATGGACCTTGCCAGCCTGATAATACCAGGCCACAGCAGTCTGCATATCTTGGCTGATTAACAAAAATAGGGGATCCCCTCGAAAAAAAAATGGCGTGGGGTCCCCCCTATTTTTGTTAACCAGCCAGATGAAGCAGACCGCTGAGGCCTGGATTTTCAGGCTGTTAAGGAGCCAAGATCCATGGACCTTGCCAGCCTGATAATACCAGGCCACAGCAGTCTGCATATCTTGGCTGATTAACAAAAATAGGGGATCCCCTCGAAAAAAATTAGCGTGGGGTCCCCCCTATTTTTGTTAACCAGCCAGATGAAGCAGACCGCTGAGGCCTGGTTTTTCAGGCTGGTAAGGATCCAATATCCATGGACCTTGCAAGCCTGATAATACCAGGCCACAGCAGTCTGCTTAGCTTGGCTGGTTAACAAAAATAGGGAATCCCTCGAAAAAAAAAACGGCGTGGGGATCCCCCCTATTTTTGTTAACCAGCCAAGTAAAATGCAGACTGCTGCGGCCTGGTATTAAAAGACTGTCAAGGCCCATGGATTTTGGCCCTCAACAGCCTGATAATACCAGGCTACAGCAGCCCCACATTTGGCGCATCAAAAGATGTGCCAATTGTGGCACTTTACCCGGCTCTTCCCACTTGCCCTGTAGCGGTGGCAAGCGGGGTAATAAGGGGTTATTGTCACCGTTGATTGCACGGTGACAATAAGCCCGGTTAATAATGGAGAGGTGTCAATAAGACACCCATCCATTATTAATCCCAAAGTTATTAAATGTTTAAAAAAAAGACACAGCAAGAAAAAAGTCTTTTAATGAAATAAAAGAGACAACACAGTTTTCATTTTTTTTATTACTCTCTCATTCCTGCGACGCCATCGATCTCCTCTAAAAAAATTAAAAAAACAAACCAACAGTATACCACCTGTCCGACGCAGTCCATAGTAACGATTGTCCCACGACGATCCAGCTCTGCTACATCAGAATGACAGGCAGAGCCTGTCATCCCGGCGCAGCACAGCTGCTTACCAGCTTCCCCGGCGGTGACGTCATCGGACTGCTTTACGGCCGCGATTACCCAGCAGTCACTGCAGTTATCGCGAGATACTGCATGTGACCTCCGGGGAGAAGAGGATGGCGGCCATTAAGCAGCCCGGGATGTGACCGCCGGAGATCTTCTGCCGGGTAAGTGCCGCTGACTCCTGACAGACCCGACCGACGGACACTGACAGTGACAGTGACAATTCCGATTCCGGTATCCGATATGACGAAAATATCGGAACTCGGGATCGGAATTCCGATACAGCCAATATCGGCCGATACCCGATATTTGCAGTATCGTATCGCTCAACACTACTCATGGTAAAATCGCATTGCATACGGATGGAAAACGGAAGGAAACGGATGGTGCAATTAAAGTCGCATACAAATCGCATGACAATCTCAGGCCAATTGCATAGAATCAGACCGTTTTTTCCATCCAGAAAATGGACCGTTTTTTTTCTCAAAAAAGGGTATGTACCCTTAATCAACACGTAAATTTTTGAAATTTTGCACACATGCACTCATGTAATTGTTAATTAAAACTATATATCAAACGACATGAAATGAAATGGTTTACTGTATGAAAACCATGTGTCATTTTTTGTCGGATTCTGTATTGAAAGCCAGCAATTGAATTAGCGGCTATTCTGCTATGTAGCAGTGTATGACCTATATATGTATAGATAGATAGATAGATAGATAGATAGATAGATAGATAGATAGATAGATAGATAGATAGAGATAGATAGATAGATAGATGATAGAAGATAGATAGATAGATAATAGATAGTAATTATTTGCTTTGGGTGTATTTTTATTTTTTACAATGTGATTTTAACATGAGTTTATACATAGAGAGAACTGCTCTATGTCAAACATCATGTTTAAATCGCATTGCATACGGATGCAAAACGGATGGTAAACTGAGGGTGCGATTAAAAATCGCTTATAAATCGCATGACAATCGCATGCCAATTGCATAGAATCTGAACGTTTTTTACATCCGGAAAACAGGCCGTTTTTGTTTCTCGCAAATGGGTATGTACTAGTGTTGAGCGAAACGATAATGCAAATATCGGCTATCGGCCGATATTAGCTCTATCGGCCTTTCGATAATTCGTTTCGATATTTTCGTCTTATCGAATACCGGAATCGGATTTGTCACTGTCACTGTGAGTGTCCGTCGGTCGGGTCTGTCAGGAGTCAGCGGCACTTACCTGGCAGGAGATCTCCGGCGGTCACGTCCTGGACTGCTTGATGGCCGCCATTATCTTCTCCCTGGCGGTCACATGCAGTTTTTCGCAATAACTGCAGTGACTGCAGGGTAATCCCGACCGTAAACCAGTCCGATGACGTCACCGCCGGGGAAGCAGGTAATCAGCTGTGCTGCGCCGGGATTCTGATGTAGCAGAGCTGGATCGTCGTGGGACACTCGTTACTATGGACTGCGTCGGTCAGGTGGTATACTTTTTTTTTTTTTTTCTTTTTTTTACAGGAGATCGATGGCGTCGCAGGATGAGACTGTAATAAAAGTAATGAAAACTGTGTTTTTTTTTTTTTTATTAAATTAAAAAACTTTTTTATAAACATTCACCCGTCCGGGTACATAAACAATTTAACTATTTATCAACAATTTAACTATTTACATACAGGGACCCTGTCCGGGTTATTTATACTTCTTTGGCAGGGGTGTTCCAGGTACCACCTGGTACTCTTCTGATGCTTGCCAAACATCCGAGGCACCAAGGACCACCAGGACCTGATGACGTCGTGTGGCCTGTACAGTCAAGTCGTGACCCGCTATCTGGGTCTGTGTGGCCACCTCTTTCATCTCCCTCCGGGTCTGGAACCCTATGTCCCGGACTGAACGAACCCCAGGGGGCCTAACAGGCACCGGGTACGGGCCAGCTATACTTATCATGTCCATAGCTGGGGCTGCTGAGGAGACCACTGAGGGAGGCTTGGGAGATTTACGGCGTGGGGTGGGCACTTTTGCAGAGGCCTGGATGTGGGAGGCTGAAGGCTCCGAGGGTCTCACAGGTTCCTGACACACTGGGGAGTAGGGGTCGCACCTGGTAACATTTAGGGCGTACCATCCATTGTAACCCCAGTGTCGGGTGTAAGTCACCAAGTCTCCTGGCAACAGGTCCCTCCCCGGGTGTCCTTCTGGGAGGTGAGCCTCCACGTCCCGCCGGTTCACAAAGACTTCTAAATAAAGTCCAGGCTCCTTGATGAAGCCCCAACCACCTTTCAATTTAAAGCTCCGTACTGCACCCTTACGCCGCGGCTCACACAGGTTCCTTTATCCTTTCTCATCCGGTCCTTATCTGCCCGGTCCTTCTCCAGGTTACGTTGCCGAAGTTTTTGGGATTCTCGCTGCTCCCTTTGTCGCTCTGCTTCCCGCTCCCAACGTCTCCACTCTTCCTCCTGACGCCGGTTGAAATTCTCCTCCACCAGCTGCTCCATGTCTCCACCACTCCACTGCAGCTTACAGTGTCCGGTTTGCGGCAGCTCTCCTGTCGCCCCCCAGTCCTGGCGGCGCTCCCCTGCGGAGGAAGCAGACGGCTCTAAATCAGATGACAGTCGGGGCTCCGGTACAGGCAGGTAGTGCTCTGGTGCCTGCGCGGCCTCCTCCATGAGGACGGGTGTCGCTTCTTCTGTCTCAGCGACGGGGGCAGACAGCGGGATCTGGGGTGCTGACGGTGCTGCGGTTTTTGCAGGAACGGGTGCCTCCACTGCGACAACGTCAACCGGATCACATTGCAAGGACTCCTCTACTAGAACGGGTGCCTCACCTTCCGGTACAGACACTTCAGGTAAGAGGGATTGGCGCCGCTCCAAGTTTAGTTTAATGTGCACGCCAGCTCGCTTCCATCCTGGCGACCTCCTCCCGGTGCCGGGCCAGGCTGTTGTGAATGGGTTTGAGATGAGTTCTGAGCAGAGGCTCCCTCTGGTGGTTACAAGCGGTACTAGTGAGGATTGTGAGGACTGGGAATCAGGTGTTACTGATTGGTCTTATTTAAGGGAATCATTTTCCCATCAGGGTTGCCGGTGATCAATTGTTCTGGTCTGAATCCTTCTTTCCAGTTTCCCTTGTAGCCTGCTGTGTCGTGTCTGCATCTCCTGCTATCAGATAAGACAATTTCTTATTTTGTGTTTTTGCTATATTTTTGCATTTTGTCCTGCACTTCTGTGGGGGCCTTCTGGGTCCCCTCCGGGGGCTTTTGCCCTCTCAGTTTAGTTCAGCCACTGTGTTTTGTACTTTTGCTTTTTCCAGTTTTTTCAGTGGCTGCTGTTTTTGTTACACCAGAGAACTAATTTAGGTGGTAGAGGTCATGTGATCTCAGGTGATTTTGAAATTAGTAGAGTTGGTGTTTTTCAGGGTTTTCTGGGATTGCAGTAAGTACCCTTCCTATCCTTTTCTATTTAGATAGTTTGGGCCCCAGCGTTTGCTCATACTATTTTCTTTCTGTGTCAGTATTTCCTCTTGTCTAACCGCCATTACATGTTTGGGGGCTTTCTATTATCTTTGGGGGTTCTGCTACAGGGCAGATAGCTTTCCTATTTCTATCTTTAGGTGTAGTTAGTTTCTCAGGCTGTGACGAGGCGTCTAGGACCAACGTAGGAACGCTCCACGGCTGCCTCTAGTTGCGGTGGTTAGTCAGGGTACTGCAATCTCATAGATTCCAACTGCTCTGGTGTATTTCCTTTTTTGCCTGCACTCCTCAGCTACCGTAACATAACAGTATCACCGGCCATAAAAATTGTATGGTACTCACAGAAGGGAAAAAATATTTTGAAGGAAGAAAAGTTGTCAGAGATATTTTTCTGTTTGTTGCATTTTTTTTTTTTTTTTCCCTCTGCATCTCTGGGTGCTGGGGAGGATCTTTTCTCCCAATGGAGTTTGCACAGTTGTCTGGCCGTGTGGATCAGCTTGCCACTGAGGTTCAGAGTATTGCTGCATATCTTGCTAGGTTGCCTGTTGTGGAACCTAGGATCCCCATGCCAGATTTGTTTTTAGGGGATCGAGCTAAGTTTCAGAATTTCAAAAATAATTGTAAATTGTTTCTTGCCTTAAAATCTAAGTCCTCAGGAAACGCAGCGCAGCAGGTTAAATTATCATCTCTCTCCTGCGCGGCGATCCTCAGGATTGGGCTTTTTCCCTGATACCTGGGGATCCTGTTTTGAGTGATGTTGATGCATTTTTTCAGGCTTTGGGGTTATTGTACGATGAGCCTAATGTCACTGATCAAGCTGAAAAAGCCTTGTTGGCATTAAATCAGGGGCTTGATGACGCTGAGTTATACTGTCAGAGATTCCGTAGGTGGGCAGTCCTGACCAAATGGAATGACGACGCTTTGGCGGCCCTTTTCCGGAAGGGTCTGTCGGATAATGTAAAGGATGTTATGGTGGGATTCCCTGTCCCCTCTGGTCTCAATGATTCTATGTCATTGGCGATTCAAATTGACAGACGTTTGCGTGAGCGGAGAAGTATGTGTGGAGTGGTGTTGCCTTGTGAGCCAGCTGCTGAGCCCATGCAGTGTGATGGAGTGGTGTCTGGGGCACAGCGTCATGAGTTTCGAAAGCGCAATGGGTTATGTTTCTACTGTGGTGATGCCTCTCATGCTATTTCAGTCTGCCCTAAGCGGGGAAGACATTTTGCACGCTCAGTTGTCTTGGGTAGTGTTCAGACTAAGTTTTTATTAACTGTCACTCTGATATGCTCTCTGTCCTCATTTTCTGCTCAGGCTTTCGTTGATTCTGGAGCAGCTATTAACCTGATGGATTATGATTTTGCTAAACGTTGTGGGTTTTCCTTGATACCCCTACAGAAGTCTATTCCTTTACTGGGGATCGATTCTACCCTTTGGCTGAGAATAAACCCCAGTTTTCTACTCAGGTGATAATGAGGGTTGAACCTGATCACCAGGAGTGCTGCAAATTTTTGGTTCTATATAATCTGCATGACATTATAGTGCTGGGTTTCCCTTGGTTACAGTCTCATAATCCTGTTTTGGATTGGAAATCTGTGTCTGTAACCAGTTGGGGCTGCCAATGTGTTAGTGCCAACACTCCTGTTTTTTCTGCCTCCCTCCAGGCTGAGGATGTTCCTGAATTTTTGTTTGATTTTTCTGATGTGTTTAGCGAAAGTAAATCTGCATCCTTACCTCCCCATAGGAGCTATGACTGCGCTATTGAATTAGTGCCAGGTAGTAAATTCCCTAAGGGTCGCCTTTTTAACTTGTCTGTACCTGAACATGATGCTATGCGGTCTTATATCAAGGAATCATTGGAGAAGGGTCATATCAGACCATCCTCTTCACCCTTAGGTGCCGGTTTTTTCTTTGTGGCCAAAAAAGATGGTTCATTAAGGCCGTGTATTGATTATCGTCTCTTGAACAATATTACTGTGAAATATCAATACCGTTACCCTTGATTTCTGACCTGTTTTCCAGGGTGAAAAACGCTACTTGGTTTACCAATCTTGACCTCAGGGGGGCGTATAACCTTATTCGCATTAAGCACGGGGATGAATGGAAGACGGCATTTAACACCCCTGAAGGGCATTTTGAGTACCTTGTGATGCCCTTTGGGCTCACTAATGCTCCTTCCGTCTTCCAGTCCTTCATGAATGACATTTTCAGGGATTTTGTGGACAAGTTTCTGATTGTTTATTTGGATGATATCTTGATTTTTTCTAATGACTGGGACTCTCATGTGAAACATGTTCGAACTGTATTCCAGATTTTGAGAGAGAATGCTCTGTATGTGAAGGGATCAAAGTGTCTTTTTGGCGTACAGAAGATCTCATTTCTGGGATTCATTTTGTCCCCATCTGTTATTGAAATGGACCCGGTCAAGGTTCAGGCCATCTGTGATTGGGTCCAACCTACTTCATTAAAGGCTCTTCAGAGATTTTTGGGTTTTGCCAATTTTTATCGTAAATTTATTGGTAATTTCTCGGTTATTGTTAAACCATTAACTGATTTGACCAGAAAGGGTTCTGATGTGGTGAATTGGCCTCCTGAGGCAGTCTCTGCGTTTCAGGAACTTAAGCAGAGATTCACTTCTGCTCCTGTTCTACGGCAGCCTGATGTTTCTCTGCCATTTCAGGTGGAGGTTGATGCCTCTGAAATTGGGGCAGGTGCCGTTTTGTCCCAAAAAGATCCAGAGACCTCTAAAAGTAACCCTTGTGCCTTTTTCTCTCGAAAATTTTCTCTACTGAACGTAATTATGACGTGGGTAATCGGGAGTTATTGGCCATGAAGTGGGCTTTTGAAGAGTGGAGACATTGGCTGGAGGGAGCCAAACATCAGGTGGTGGTCCTTACGGACCATAAGAATCTGGTCTATCTGGAATCTGCCAAGCGACTCAATCCTAGACAGGCCAGGTGGGCCTTGTTTTTCACACGTTTTAATTTTGTGGTTTCCTTTCTTCCTGGCACTAAGAATGTTAAGGCGGATGCCCTCTCGAGGAGTTTCCTTGCGGACTCTCCTGAGCTATCTGATCCCTCTGTTATTTTGAAGGAGGGTGTAGTTCTTTCCGCCATCTCGCCCAATTTGAGACTTGCTCTGGAGGGGTGTCAGGAGGATAGGCCCGAGCGCTGCCCTGTTGGAAAATTGTTTGTCCCGGACCAATGGAAAAAGAGTGTGATGTCTGAGATTCATTGTTCCGCATTGGCTGGGCATCCCGGAATTTTTGGTACCAGAGACTTGGTTAGTCGGTCCTTTTGGTGGCCTACCTTGTCTCGCGATGTCAGGGAATTTGTGCAGTCCTGCGGGACTTGCTCTCGCTCCAAGCCTTGCTCTCGCTCTAGTGGTTTGTTGATGCCATTGCCTGTGCCCAAGAGACCATGGACCCATATCTCTATGGATTTCATTTCCGATCTTCCTGTTTCTCAGAGAATGACCACCATCTGGGTAATTTATGATAGGTTTTCCAAAATGATACATCTTGTGCCATTACCTAAGTTGCCTTCCTCCTCTGAATTGGTGCCGTTGTTCCTTCAGCACGTGGTTCGTTTACACGGCATTCCTGAGAACATTGTGTCTGACAGAGGAGTCCAGTTTGTTTCCAGATTTTGGAGGACTTTTTGTTCTAAACTGGGTGTTCAATTGTCTTTCTCCTCGGCATTTCATCCTCAGACCAATGGTCAAACTGAGAGAACAAACCAGACATTGGAGACTTATCTAAGATGCTTTGTGTCTGCTGATCAGGATGACTGGGTCTCTTTTTTGCCTTTGGCTGAGTTTGCTCTTAATAATAGGGCTAGCTCTGCCACTTTGATGTCTCCGTTTTTCTGTAATTCTGGGTTTCACCCTCGATTTTCTTCAGGACAGACGGAGGCTTCTGTCTGTCCAGGTGTTGACTCTGTTGTTGAGCGTATGCAGCAGATTTGGGACCAGGTAGTGGAGAGGTTGTCCCTCTCTCAGGAGAAGGCCCAGCGGTTTGCTAACCGGCATAGGACTGATGGTCCTCGGTTTAAAGTGGGGGACTTGGTCTGGTTGTCCTCAAAGAATATTCCTATGAGAGTAGCATCTCCTAAATTTAAGCCTAGGTTCATTGGACCTTATAAGATCATTGAGATTATTAATCCTGTTTCTTTTCGTTTGCTTCTTCCAGGGACATTTAAGATCCATAACGTGTTCCACAAGTCCTTGTTGAAGAGGTTTGTTGAGCCAGTGGTTCCTGCTGCTGTGCCTCCTGACCCTGTTTTGGTTGAGGGCAATCTGGAGTATGTGGTTGAGAAAATATTGGATTCTCGTTTTTCTAGACGAAGACTCCAGTATTTGGTTAAATGGAGAGGTTATGGTCAGGAAGATAATTCTTGGGTGTTTGCTTCGGACATCCATGCTAGGAGACTTATCCGTGCGTATCATAGAACTCATCCTGACCGACCTGGTTGCTCAAATGAGGGTTCGGTGACCCCTCCTCATGGGGGGGGTACTGTTGTGAATGGGTTTGAGATTAGTTCTGAGCAGAGGCTCCCTCTAGTGGTTACAAGCGGTACTAGTGAGGATTGTGAGGACTGGGAATCAGGTGTTACTGATTGGTCTTATTTAAGGGAACCATTTTCCCATCAGGGTTGCCGGTGATCAATTGTTCTGGTCTGAATCCTTCTTTCCAGTTTCCCTTGTAGCCTGCTGTGTCCTGTCTGCATCTCCTGCTATCAGATAAGACAATGTCTTATTTTGTGTTTTTGCTATATTTTTGCATTTTGTCCTGCACTTCTGTGGGGGCCTTCTGGGTCCCCTCCGGGGGCTTTTGCCCTCTCAGTTTAGTTCAGCCACTGTGTTTTGTACTTTTGCTTTTTCCAGTTTTTTCAGTGGCTGCTGTTTTTGTTACACCAGAGAACTAATTTAGGTGGTAGAGGTCGTGTGATCTCAGGTGATTTTGAAATTAGTAGAGTTGGTGTTTTTCAGGGTTTTCTGGGATTGCAGTAAGTACCCTTCCTATCCTTTTCTATTTAGATAGTTTGGGCCCCAGCGTTTGCTCATACTATTTTCTTTCTGTGTCAGTATTTCCTCTTGTCTAACCGCCATTACATGTTTGGGGGCTTTCTATTATCTTTGGGGGTTCTGCTACGGGGCAGATAGCTTTCCTATTTCTATCTTTAGGTGTAGTTAGTTTCTCAGGCTGTGACGAGGCGTCTAGGACCAACGTAGGAACGCTCCACGGCTGCCTCTAGTTGCGGTGGTTAGTCAGGGTACTGCAATCTCATAGATTCCAACTGCTCTGGTGTATTTCCTTTTTTGCCTGCACTCCTCAGCTACCGTAACATAACACCAGGCCTCTTAGGGTATCCGCCGCTTCTTGCAGCGTAGGAGGGTTTCCAGGCTGGGTGCCCAACGGTGGTTCCGTGGCGATCGGGTCGCTTCCGTGGGGGGAGAGCTCTGACTGCTCCATCCCTTCACACTTCTGCTCGTGTCCATTAGCCATCTCTGCCAAGTCACATGTGTCATCATTAGCATCTGGAGAGGGCCCTCTTTTGTAGGGAGGCGGGACCTTCGTGTTAGTTTCCACACACTGAGGAGGATGAGGAGGCGGAACTGAAGAGCTGTGGGGCACGATCTTACATTGCAGTACCATTTAGAGCCATCGTTTTCGCGTCACTGAGTGAGTGTACAGTGTACACCCATGAAGAGCACGCCCTTCTTCTTCACCAGTGCCTCGTCGTGACGCAGATATGGATGAAAAATGGCAAATACATTCTCTGATGATTTTAGCAATTCTCAAGCACAAAACCAGTTCAATTCAGGCACACAGGACTCGCTTATAGCGAGCTACAGAATCCTGTTCGTGACGCCCAAGTTGAGTCGCACAGAGTCAGAGGTTTTGGGGGTACTCGGCACCGAGCCCGTCGACTTCTATGGGGTATGTCACGGCTTTACCCGGCAATTGAATCAGAGTCTATTTTACTATGTAGAAGTGTATAAACTATAAATATATGTATATATGTCACAATGACATGTATATATATATATATATATATATATATATATGTATTCTATGTGTGTATATTTTGTGTTTACAACGTAAGAAAGGGTTTTTTTTGTTTCGATATTTTGTTCCCATAGACTTACATTGGACTTCCGCAATCGGAATCGGATATCGACGATATTTAGTGCTATCGACGATACAATTTCGATACGATATTTTTAGATATCGAGCAATATCGCTCAACACTAGTATGTACCCTATATATGTGTCACTATGACATGCATATATGTATATATATATATATATATATATATATATGTATTCTATGTGTATATATCTATTCTTTCTTTTGTGATTTTAAAACTGTCATTTGGATACATTATATGTCAGTTTTGCAAGCCGGCGAGAAAATCTCGCCATACGGATGCCATACAGATGACACACGGATATTTGGATGCGAGGAAATCGCATCCTTGCATTGCACACGGATGACATACGGATCACTGTTTAGGGGACTTTTCTGCTTATTACGGCCATATAATATGGACCGATTTTTATACGGTGTGTGTGACTCCGGCCATAGACAGATATATAGATGATATATAGATAGATAGATAGATAGATAGATAGATAGATAGATAATAGATAGATAGACAGATAGCTAGATAATAGATAAACAGATAATAGATAGATAGATAGACAGATAGCTAGATAATAGATAGATAGATAATAGATAGACAGACAGACAGATAGAAAGATAGATAGATAGATAGATAGTATAGATAGATAGATAGATAGATAGAAAGATATATAAATAGATCGATAGATAATAGATAGATAGACAAATAGCTAGATAATAGATAAATAGATAATAGATAGATAATAGATAGATAGACAGATAGCTAGATAATAGATAAATAGAAAGATAGATAATTGATAGATAGATTATAGATAGATGGATAATAAATAGATAGATAGATAGATAGATAGATAGATAGATAGATAGATAGATAGATAGATAGATAATTGATAGATAGGTAATAGATAGAAAAGATGGATAGATAGATAGAAAGTATAGATAGATAATAGATCGATAGATAGATAGATAGATAGATAGATAGATAGATAGATAGATAGATAGATAGATAGACAGATAGCTAGATAATAGATAAATAGATAGACAGTTAGATAGATATATGATAGATAGATAGATAGATAGATAGATAGATAGATAGATAGATAGATAGATAGATAATAGATAGATAGATAGATATATGACAGATAGATAGAAAATAGATAGATGATAGATATTACATAGATAATAGATAGATAGAATGGTACATAAATAATTAAAGACACACACGTGCACACATACACACATAAAATCTTCACGCAATAGCGTTAATTTTTTTAAAAAATGGGAAAAAAAATTTCTGCGCCAGAGGGGGAAAGCCGACGACTCGGGCCAATATTTCTAGCCTGGGAAGGGGTTAATACACATGGAGCTTCCCAGGCTATGAATATCAGCCCGCAACTAGCCTTTACTGGCTATTAAAATATGGGGACCCCAAAAAAAATGACGTGGGGTCCACCAGTTAGTTAAAGCCAGAAAGACTACGCAGACAGATGGCGGGCTGATATTCATAGCCTAGGAAGGGGCCATGGATATTGGTGCACCCCCATAGCTAAAAATACCAGCACTCAGCCACCCCAGAATTGGCGCATCTGTGCGATGCACCAATTCCGGCACTTAGCCCCTCTCTTCCCACTCCCTTGTAGCGGTGGGATATGGCGTAATAAGGGGTTAATATCACCTTGATATTGTAAGGTGATATTAAGACCGGTTAATAATAGAGAGGCGTCAATAAGACACCTATTCATTATTAATCTTAAGTTAATAAAGGGTTAAAAAATAACACGCATAAGAATAAATTATTTTAATGAAATAAAACACAACACGGTTTTCATATCTTTATTATACGCTCAGATCCAAGCGACGCCCTCGATCTCCTGTAATAAAACGTAAAAAAATAAAACAACCGTATACTCCCTGTCCGACGCAGTATAATTAATAACAAATATCCCATGACGGTCTCCCCTATAGAACAGTGACATCAGTTGATGCCACTGCTCTGTAGGGCCTCCCAGTGATGCACTGACAGGAGACAATGGCACCTGCAGCGCATCACTGAGTTCGTTCTCTCACTTTATAGCAATGTTGCGTGGGAATTTTCTCACCCAGCATTTCTAGTGAGAGAATGAACGGAAGTGAAGTCATTCTCTCCTGGCGTCTGATGTCAGTGCATCGCAGGGGTGGTGTAGAGCGCTGACATCACCTGATGTTAGCGTTCTATACCGGAGATCGTCTTGGTACACTCTTTAGTATCTGCACTACGGCAGACAGGTGATGCATAGGTTGCTTTATTATTTTATTTTTATTACAGGAGACAACAAAGCGAGCCATTTTGCTGGCAACCTATGTGTCATCTTGGGAAGGTGGGACAAAATCCTTTGAAACTCATGCATGGTTCATTTTAATAAAGGTTAGATCATCAACATTTTGTGTCGACAGACGGGTCATTCTTTCTGTCAGCATTGATTCAGCAACGCTGAAGACTCTTTCTGATAGCACACTTCCAGCAGGGCAAGCAAGCTCCTGTAAAGCATATTGTGCCAATTCAGGCCAGGTGTCCAGTTTACAGGCCCAGTAGTCAAAGGGGAATGACAGGTGAGGGAGAAAATTGATAGGGGAGGAGAAGTAATTTGTAACCATAGTTGACAACTGCTGTCTCCTGTCTGTTGCTATAGATTGCTCATTACAAGGCGTGTGAGCTGTCCTGGAGAAATCAGTCCACAACATGGTCATGAAACCCCTGTCTCCAACGCCACTTCAGCTGTGTGTACCACGAACACCTCTTCCATTTGGCCCAGTACGGCTCGTGGTAGAACCTGAACTGCTGCTGTGTGCTGGGAATGCCTCTAACAAACGGTTTTAAAAGAGTTGCTTGTTTGTTCGGCAATATTAGCTCTAGGTTCTCCTGTGGCATGATATTCTGTAATTTGCCTTTAGAGCGTGGATCGAGGATGCTGGCCAACCAGTAGTCGTCATCCTTCATCATTTTGGCAATGCGGGGCTCCCTTTTTAGGATCCGCAAGGCATAATCGCACATGTGGGCCAATGTTCCAGGTGTCAGTGAGGCACTGCCAGTGGTGGGTGGAGAAGCACTTTCTGCCAAATCCACATCACTCCAGTCACGCACAAACCCTGGACCTGAACTTGGCAAGCCAACATTTTCTCTTGCCCCCTGAGAAGCATCCTCCTCCCCAAAATAATCATCCACCTCCTCCTCCTCCTCTTCCTCTTCTTCCTCCACCTCATCCAGGACAGTTCCCTGAGCAGAAAATGGCTGAATGTCATCAAGGCTTCCCTCTTCCTCCTCTTCCTCCTCCGCTGCAGATGCCTGATCATTAATGTGCATCAAAGTTTGCATGCGCAGACGCATAAGTGGGATGCTCATGCTTATGATGACGTCTGTGCTTACCAGCCGTGTGCATTCTTCAAAACACTGAAGGACTTTACAGAGGTCTTTCAGCTTTGACCACTGCACACCAGACAACTCGATGTCTGCCCTCAAACTACCTGCCCATGTATCCTCCCTAAAATACATTACAGCCTGCCTCTGTTCGCACAGCCTCTCAACCATGTGCATGGTGGAGTTCCATCTTGTTGCAACGACTATGATTATGCGGTGCTTGGGAGGTTGAGTGATCGCTGCAGCTTCTGCATGCGACAGGAGTCTACGGGCGAGCGATGGATGTGCGAGCACAGTCTTCGCACTTTATGGAGCAGGGCTGTTAACTCAGGATAATTATTTAAGAAGCACTGCACCACCAGGTTCAAGGTATGAGCCAGGCAAGGTATGTGTCTGAGTTTTGCCAGGGCTATGGCCGCCACAAAATTACGGCCGTTATCTCTGACTACCTTGCCTGAATCAAGATGTATAATGCCCAGCCATGTCTCAGTTTGTCGCTGTAAGTATTGGGCCAGTACCTCGGCGGTGTGTCTGTTGTCGCCCAAACACATCATTTGTAAAACAGCCTGCTGACGCTTACCACTAGCTGTTCGATAGTGGGACACCTTGTGTGCAACACTGGCAGTTGCGGGTGGAGTGCTGGTGCGATTGCGCTCTGTTGACGAGCTTTCTCTTCTGGAAGAGGGGGATGAGGAGGATCAAACGCCTACAGCCAACTGTTGCCTATACCGTGGGCTAGGCAGCACTGTCCCACCACCGCTGTCCCCTGTGGACCCTGCATCCACCACATTAACCCAGTGCGCAGTGATGGACATGTAACGGCCCTGGCCATGCCTACTGGCACATGCATCTGTTGTTAGGTGCACCTTTCCACTTACTGATTGTTTGAGTGCATGGACAATGCATTCTTTCACATGCAGGTGGAGGGCAGGGATGGCTTTTCTAGAAAAGAAGTGCCGACTGGGTAGGTCATAGCGTGGGATAGCGCAGGTCATGAGTTCTCGGAACACTGCACTTTCATCCAAACGGAACGGCATCATCTCTAATGAGATCTGATTTGCAATGCAGATGTTCCAACCCAGTGTGCGTGGATGAGAGACCGGGTACGTTATTTTCTTACTCAGAATGTCTGGTAGGGTGAGCTGGACTTGAGAGCTGCATCTGGTGGAAATATCGGTGGACATGACGGACTGAGAGGTGGTTGGTTATGGTGATGGTGGTGGTGGTGGTGATGGCCTATATGCAGTCTTTCGTTGCAAAAACATTGTGATTCCCTGACTGCTTTGGCCATGCGAAGTCACCTCAACCTTTATTGCTGGTGGTGTGCCAACCGGTGGGCTTACAGTGGAGGGAAGCAATGTAGCATTGCTGGCTAACTTCAGTCGGAGCCGGTGCACATGTGCTACCTGAGTTTTTGTAGTCCGTCCATGCTTGCATGTGCATATCCAGTAAATGTCTAAGCATGCAACTGGTATTCAAATGTTTGAGATTTTTCCCTTGGCTAAAGGTTCTTAGGCACTTTTTACAGATAACCTTTGCCTCATCACTAGGATTTTGGTCAAAAAAGTGCCACACTGGACTCTTCCTACTATGGTATAAATTTTCAGGCCTTGCACGCTGTGCTAATTTGACCATCTGGCCAACCTGTCCTACAACTCTTTTTTTTTAACACCTTTTTGGAGTGATACGGGCCTGCCAGATAACCCCAGCTGCTATGTCAATACCTGCTGCAAATCCTTCTTCTCTTCTGAGCTAGTGCCTCTTCCACCACTAAATGCCAATCCGGGTCAACAACTGGGTCATCCATCACCTCCTCTTCAATTTCATCTGCACCTTCCTCTGTGTCACTGTGTAAGGTGGTAGAGTATGCGAGAAGGGGCACCTCAGTTTCATCAGGGTCACATTCTGGCTCAGTAGACTGCAAGGGCAATGTAGTGCTGTGGTTAATTGTGCCTGCACAATCATCTAGCAGTGGCTGTGCATCAGTGCATTCCATGTCAGATTCATCTTGGACTGGGGAATTCAGGATTTGACTTGATAACCCAGGCATGGTATGTGAAAAGAGCTCCATGGAGTAATCTGAAGTGTGGGCTGCCGCATCCTTCACTTTTGGTGGGGGTGAAGGACACAAGGAAGGGGTTGGTCCTGACCAGAAGCCTGCACTGACAACTCAGTGCTTGCAGCTTTTGAAACTTCAGAAGAGGAGGAGATAGAACTGGAGGCTGTTTTGGCAATGTAAGCCAAAACCTGTTCCTGAGGCTTCCACTTTGAAAGCTATTTACCTACTCCAAGAGAAGGAAGCCTTCCAGGCCTTATGAGCCAGACGATGAGGCAGGCTCAACACCTCCTGCCTTTGGTGCTATTGTGCTTTTGACACTACCAGCAGATGCACCACCACCACCACCATCAGTAGCAGGTGGCCCCCCACGACCACCTCCTCGACCTCTTCCACCATACTTCCTCATGTTTGTGTAAATGTACCCAAAATAACAGCAGATATATGGTACAGTATCAAAAGCATACAGCTGTATACGATGAAGGTGAAAAATGTTAATCTCTGGATATATTTGCTGAGTAACAGACACAGACTCTCACAGGCTCAGTATGGATTTGTCACGTTACTGGCGATACTGGACTGGAGGTCAGTGGCCGGAGCAGAAGTATGCAGGTGACCAGACCGTGGAAAGACTTCTGGAAGTGCAGTATATGGCGGTGGTAGTTCACTATGTCAGCAGATACCGGAACCCGCCCAAGCTAGGGCCGGCCGAGATCACACACAAGCACCAAGTCCGTTTAGATGATAGAAGTTCAAGGTAGGAACGGCAGGGTTTCCACAAGAGATCATCACCTGCCCTGCTGATTGCTCTCGCCCTGATTAAGACTGATTGGACCTGCTATATATACCTTGGATGATCTCTATCCAATCATTCTTAATCAGGGCGGGAATAATCAGCAGGGCAGGTGATGATCTCTATCTCAGACGAAGTATAGCCGCCCCCGGGAGTAGTTCTATTGGGCAGTCATATGGTCGATGCGGGGAATGTGTATCCGTTCCCTTCTTGTCACAGACATCCAAGAAATCTTCCTACACTGCTGGTAGCTGAGGCAATTCTGGATTCTGAACTGCTTCTTATGTGGACTCACTTGGTACCTCCGCCTGGACTTCCTTTTCGGGGAAACTGATCTTTTTCATCTCCCAACCGATGATAGGATTTTGCTTCTGCAACAAGGGCAAACCTAAAATGATGGGAAAACGTGGAGAAGAAATAATTAGGAATGTCAACATCTCACGATGCTTCGGCTCAATATAGATCTCCAAAAGTCCTGTCTCATGATCCACTGGCCCCGAATTCAGTGGAGATCCATCTACTGTCTCCATCACAATAGGTGAACGTCTTTTCTGCACATGTATGCCATGATTTTGAGCAAATGCAGAATCCATGAACATCCCGCTGGCCCCAGAGTCGATCATGGCTGATGCGGTGATCCACTGGAGTTAACCTTCAGTTTGATAGTTACAAAATAATGGGATTCTCGGCTCTCCTTCCTGGTAGGTGGAACTATGGATGATATGGACTGGATCTCATCTTTAGCGTAATCAGTCTCTGAGATGAAAGACTCCTCGTCGGAAGAATCAGGATCCATTATGGCCGCCACCATTTTTCTTGAACGGTTTGTGGGATGACTTGGACAGTTAATAAGTTAATGTCCTGCTTCCCCGCAGTACAGACATAGATTCTCTTTATATCTCTGTTCTCTTCATTCTGCACTCGCTCGTCTCTGGATCGCATCCACTTGCATTGGCTCTAGTTCTGTATTTCGGAAATTCCGTCTAGGCACTTCCTTAGTGACCGATGGCAGGGAGGAGTTATAAGAGTTAGTTGAACTATTCATGGAGGTCCACTTCTCTTGTCGTCATTCAGACAGGCGGGTGTCAGCCCGGATGCAATGCTTGATGAAATCATCCAGATCTGATTGGGTCTCTCCACCGGCAAGTTTGTCCTTTACTGCACTAGAAAGTCCTCTTTTAACCCCTTAACGACCAAGCCATTTTGTAGGTTAAAGACCAGGCCAATTTTTACATTTCTGACCACTGTCTCTTTATGAGGTTATAACTCTGGAACGCTTCAACGGATCTTGGCGATTCTGAGAATGTTTTCTCTAGACATATTGTACTTCATGATAGTGGTAAAATTTCTTCAATATAACTTGCGTTTATTTATGAAAAAAACGGAAATATGGCAAAAATTTTGACAATATTACAATTTTCAAACTTTTAATTTTTATGCCATTAAATCAGAGAGATATGTCACAAAAATTAGCTAATAAATAACATTTCCCACATGTCTACTTTACATCAGCACAATTTTGGAACCAAAATTTTTTTTTGTTAGGAAGTTATAAGTGTTAAAAGTTGACCAGCAATTTCTCATTTTTCCAACAAAATTTACAAAATCATTTTTTTTAGGGGCCACCTCACATTTGAAGTGAATTTGAGGGGTCAATATGACAGAAAATACCCAAAAGTGACACCATTCTAAAAACTGCACCCCTCAACGTGTTCAAAGCCACATTCAAGAAGTTTATTAACCCTTTAGGTACTTCACAAGAATTGAAGCAATGTGGAAGGAAAAAATTAACATTTTAACTTTTTTTCCCAAAATTTTTCTTTCGACACAATTTTTTAAAATTTTGTCAAGGGTATCAGTAGAAAATGAACCACAATATTTGTTGTACAATTTCTCATGAGTACATCGATACCCCATGTGTGGGGGTAAACCACTATTTGGGCGCATGGCAGAGCTCGTAAGGGAAGCAGCGCCATTTGACTTTTTTGGCTGGAATTGAGATTGGACGCCATGTCGCATTTGGAGAGTCCCTGTGTGCCTAAACAGTGGAAACCCCCCACAAGTGACCCCATTTTGGAAACTAAACCCCCCAAGTAACTTATCTAAATGTGTTGTGAGAGCTTTTAACCCCCAAGGGCTTCACAGAAGGTTATAACGTAAAGCCGTAAAATTAAAAAATCATGTTTTTTCCACAAAAATGATCTTTTCATCCCAATTTTTATTTTCCAAAGGATAAAAGGACCCCAAAAGTTATTGTGCAATTAGTCCTGAGTACGCTGATACCCCATATGTTGGGGTAAACCACTATTTGGGTGCATGGCAGAGCTCGGAAGGGAAGCAGCGCCATTTGACTTTTTTGGCTGGAATTGAGATTGGACGCCATGTCGCATTTGGAGAGTCCCTGTGTGCCTAAACAGTGGAAACCCCCCACAAGTGACCCCATTTTGGAAACTAGACCCCCCAAGTAACTTATCTAAATGTGTAGTGAGAGCTTTGAACCCCCAAGGGCTTCACAGAAGGTTATAACGTAGAGCCGTAAAATTAAAAAATCATGTTTTTTCCACAAAAATGATCTTTTCATCCCAATTTTTATTTCCCAAAGGGTAAAAGGACCCCAAAAGTTATTGTGCAATTTGTCCTGAGTACGCTGATACCCCATATGTGGGGGTAAACCACTATTTGGGCGCATGGCAGAGCTTGGAAGGGAAGCAGCGCCATTTGACTTTTTTGGCTGGAATTGAGATTGGATGCCATGTCGCATTTGGAGAGTCCCTGTGTGCCTAAACAGTAGAAACCCCCCACAAGTGACCCCATTTTGGAAACTAGACCCCCCAAGGAACTTATCTAGATGTGTGTTGAAAGCTTTGAACCCCCAAGGGTTTCACAGAAGTTTATAACGTAGAGCAGTAAAATTAAAAAATCATATCTTTTCCACAAAAATGATCTTTCCACCCCCAATTGTTATTTTCCAAAGGGTAACAGGACCCCAAAAGTTATTGTGCAATTTGTCCTGAGTATGCTGATACCCCATATGTGGGGGTAAACCATTATTTTGACGCATGGCAGAGCTGGAAAAGGAAGGAGCGCCTTTTTCAAATGCAGATTTTGATGGAATGGTCTGCGGGTGTCATGTCACGTTTGGAGAGCCCCTGATGTGCCTAAACAGTAGAAACCCCCCACAAGTGACTCCATTTTGGAAACTAGACCCCCCAAAGAACTTATCTAGATGTGTGGTGAGCACTTTGAACCCCCAAGGGCTTCACAGAAGTTTATAATGTAGAGCCGTGAAAATAAAAAAATCATATTTTTTTCCACAAAAATTACCATTTTTGCCCCAAATTTTTATTTTTCTAAGGGTAACAGGAGAAATAGGACCCCAAAAGCTATTGTGCAATTTGTCCTGAGTACGCTGATATCCCATATGTGGGGGGAACCACTATTTTGACGCATGGCAGAGCTCGGAAGGGAAGGAGCACCGTTTTTAAATGCAGACTTTGATGGAATGGTCTGCGGGTGTCATGTCGCGCTTGGAGAGCCCCTGATGTGCCTAAACAGTAGAAACCCCCCACAAATGACCCCATTTTGCAAGCTAGACCCCCCAAGGAACTTATCTAGATGTGTGGTCAGCACTTTGAACCCCCAAGGGCTTCACAGAAGTTTATAATGTAGAGCCGTGAAAATAAAAAAATCATATTTTTTTCCACAAAAATTACCATTTTTGCCCCAAATTTTTATTTTTCTAAGGGTAACAGGAGAAATAGGACCCCAAAAGCTATTGTGCAATTTGTCCTGAGTACGCTGATATCCCATATGTGGGGGGGAACCACTATTTTGACGCATGGCAGAGCTCGGAAGGGAAGGAGCACCGTTTTTAAATGCAGACTTTGATGGAATGGTCTGCGGGTGTCATGTCGCGCTTGGAGAGCCCCTGATGTGCCTAAACAGTAGAAACCCCCCACAAATGACCCCATTTTGCAAACTAGACCCCCCAAGGAACTTATCTAGATGTGTGGTCAGCACTTTGAACCCCAAGGGCTTCACAGAAGTTTATAATGTAGAGCCGTGAAAATAAAAAAATCATATTTTTTTCCACAAAATTACCTTTTTGCCCCAAATTTTTATTTTTCTAAGGGTAACAGGAGAAATAGGACCCCAAAAGCTATTGTGCATTTTGTCCTGAGTACGCTGATACCCCATATGTGGGGGGGGAACCACTGTGATCGCCTTACTGCGATCTTTGGGAGGCACAATGAACAAATCCACAAAAGGTGAAGAATTGGTTTTCATTTTTACGCCGTTCCTCGTGCGGCATTAGTGATTAGGCGACTTTATTCCTCGGATCGGTGCGATTACAGCGATACCAGATTTACATCCTTTTTTCATGTTTAGCTTCTGTCACACACTAAAAGATGCTTTTTCTTGGAATAATTTTTTGTAAGAAATTTTTGCATCGCCGTATTTTTGAGAGCTTTAATTTTTCCATATTTCGGCCGACAGAGTTATCTGTGGGCTTATTTTTTGCGGGACGAGCTGACGTTTTTATTGGTACCATATTCAGGCACATAACGTTTTTTGATCGCTTCCTATTCCGATTTTTGTGGAATCAGAATGAACAAAAACCAGCAATTCAGGAATTGTTTTTTTTTTTTTTTTTTTTCTTTTCCTCCGTTCCGTGTGTGGTAAAATTGATAAAGCAGCTTTATTCTTCGGGTCACTACGGTTACGGCGATTCCTCATTTATATATTTTTTTATGTTTTGGCGTTTTTTACACAATAAAAAATTTTATAGAAAAAATAATTATTTTTGCATCAGTTTATTCCGCGAGCTATAACTTTTTTATTTTTTCGCTGATGATGCTGTATAGTGGCTTGTTTTTTGCGGGACAAGATGACGTTTTCAGCGGTACCATGATTATTTATATCTGACTTTTTGATCGCGTGTTATTGCACTTTTTCCAAGCGGTATAATGATACCGCTTGGAAAAAGTATAATTTACTACTTTTTTGTGTTTTTTTTTTACGGCTTTCACTGAAGGGGTTAACTAGGGTTACGCTTTTATAGATAGGATTTTTACGGACGTGGCGATACCTAACATGTGTATGTTTTTTGTTTTTTATTTTTTTTATTACATAAAAATGTGTATTTTTTAGGGGATTTTTTTTAAATTATTTTTTAATATTTTTTTTACAATTTTTTTAAAAAATGATTTTTTTTAACTTGTCCCTTTATGGGACTTTCACTTTTTTTTACTTTTTATTGCAGTTACAATGCATTGCAATGCCCTAGCATTGCAATGCATTGCAACTATAGTGAAAGCTGCTGTGACAATGATCACAGCTGCTTCCCGTAGCTAAATGACCCGGAGGTTGTCATGACAACCCCGGGTCATCAAGGCAGAGATCGGCCCCTGCAAATACATTGCAGGGTGCCGATCTGAGGCAGAGGGAGCTCCTGACCCTCTGCCTCCCCCCCTGAGCTCTGCGATCGCGCTCGATCGCAGCAGTCAGGGGGTTAACAGCCAGGGGCGGTGGGGGCTCCGCTCCTGGCTGTCAGTGCAGGAAGCCTGGCCACTGCAGCGCCGGCTCCTGCACTGATCGCGCTGGAGAAGCTGACATTTCAGCTTCTCCTGCACGATCGCTGCTGTGTTTGGTCAGTCAGATTGACTGACCAATCACAGCGCTGTGGGTGCGGGGACCGACGGCAAAGGTCTCCGCACCGCTTGCCGTGCCTGTCAGCTGTCTGTGACAGCTGTCGGCACTGATCTACAACTGCGTGTTTACACGCAGTGGTAGATCAAAGCCATGACGTGCAGAGTCCGTCCTGGTGCCGGAACTGACACCTTGCCATGACGGACTCTGCACGTCAGTGGACATTAAGGGGTTAAAGAAAGTTACTTTAGCTGCATTATTCCATTCAGTGTTGACTGCCCACCTCTTATACTCCATAGCATACTCTGCAACGGGACGTTTGCCTTGTCGTAATGCCAGTGTCAGGAGTCAAACCCAGTACCTCTTGTCCACTGGCCAGCAGCTCTACCATCTGAGCTATTCTGCTGGCTGCAAAGTTCCTTGCTGAACCCAGATACCATTGACTGTTCTTCCTGATTGGCTACACCTAGTGCTCTCTTGATTGGGCCTCTGATTGCCAATTACACACCCTATATAAACCTGGCCCTGTGGGTGTGTCATTGCGAGATTATTGTGCTTCCAGCCTTTAGTAAAGCTCTTTCTCCTGCTGTTCCTGCTGTTACAAACACTGCTCTCCTGTGTACCGACCTCCTGCTGCCACCTGACTACGTTATCTGCCTGCTCCTCTGCTACCGAACTGCCTTTCCTGTGTACCGACCTCCGGCTGCCACCTGACTACGTTATTTGCCTGCTTCCCTGCTACAAACACTGCTTTCCTGTGTACCGACCTCGGCCTGCCTTCTGACTACGCTACCTGCCTCTGCTTTCCCTAGTGTTTGCAGTAACATCGGCTCCAACCCAGACGGGATCCTGACAGAATAATCTCGCGCCAAAATGGAGTCCGCTGTGAACACCCTGAGGCGGCAAGTTACGGAGCTTCAAAGTTTTTGTACTGACTCTCAAGGAAAATATGCCAAGTTACAAACTGATTTCACGGCGATACAACAGGAAGTAATTGAGCTACAAAAACAACTACTGGACGTGCGCAATTCAGGGTCCGAATCAAATGCGCGGCTGCCGCTGCCTGCAAAGTTCAGTGGGGATCGCAAGCAGTACCGAGGATTCCTCAATCAATGCCGCATATACTTCCAGATGCAACCTGCTCCCTTTACCAGTGAGAGGAAGAAAGTTTTTTTCATGATAAATCTCCTGACGGATGAAGCTCTTGCTTGGGCTTCACCTTATGTAGAAAAGGACTATGCCCTCCTTAATGACCTGGAAGCTTTCATCGCAGCTATGAATCAAGTTTTTGATGACCCAAACCGCTGTGCCACAGCAGAAACCAAATTACATAATTTGCGCCAAGGACGTCGCTCTGTTGCGGAATATACATCGGAGTTCCGTCGCTGGGTGGCCGACACCACCTGGAATCCAGCGGCCCAGAGAAGTCAATTTCGACGAGGGTTAACAGAACCAGTGAAAGACGAGCTTGCCAGGGTTGAGACCCCTGACCAGTTGGAGGACTTTATTCAACTATGTATCCGGATTGACCAGAGACTTACTGAAAGGAGAAAGGAGAGACTGCGAGCACTTGGGAATAGCCCTGGCTTCTCATTTTCAGCATCAGACCACCAAGAAAAGACGCAAGTTGTGTCTGAACCGATGCAGATCGACGTCATCCGAAGACCACTCTCTGCACAGGAGAAGGAGAGGCGACGTGCAGAACATCTCTGCCTCTATTGTGGGGACCCTGGACACTATGCCATCAACTGTCCTAACAAAAGGACTATAGCCTTTACCAACAACAGGTCTGCCAGCAATACGGACCTTTCTCAGCAGTCGGATTCCATCTTGCAGACTATCTCATCAGTAACGCCAGAAATAGACAAAATACATACCACATCATCTCATTTTGTAATCCCCATTCAGGTTGTAATGGGCACCCAAAAAATACAATGCTCTGCCCTGTTGGATTCGGGAGCAGGAGGAAATTTTATGGACTTAAAATTTACACGTGATAATGATATTTCCAGTAGGACCAAATCCACACCAATTGAAATGGAAACTGTGGATGGATCACCTTTGTCTTCTGGACCTGTCACGCATGAGACAATCGAACTGGAGATTTGTATCGACCCGGATCATCATGAAGCTGTCAGTTTCCACCTTATTTCATCTCCGAAATTTCCAGTTATTCTAGGGATCCCCTGGTTTTCAGTCCATAACCCTTCTATCAACTGGGGATCAAGGACCATCACCTTTCCATCTGACTACTGTAAGAATAATTGTCATAAGGAACCCCCTGTTCTCCAACAAGTCCAAATCTCTGAGATTTCGCATGAGAAGGAAGAGAAACTACCACCTCAATATCAGCAGTTCTCTGATGTCTGCAGTAAGAAGAAAGCAGATCAATTACCTCCTCACCGTCCTTATGACTGTCCCATTGAATTGCTGCCAGGAGCAACCATTCCATTTGGACGGATTTACAATCTTTCCGAACCTGAATTGAAGGTATTAAGAAAGTTCCTGGATGAAAATTTAGAGAAAGGCTTTATTCGACCTTCCACATCTCCAGCTGGGGCACCCCTGTTCTTTGTTGAAAAGAAAGACTCCACTCTGCGGCCATGTATTGACTACAGAGAGATGAATAATATCACTGTCAAGAATCGCTACCCGCTACCCTTGATTCCTGAACTATTTGAGAGACTCCGTTCTGCGAAAATCTTTACGAAGCTGGATCTTAGAGGGGCTTACAACCTCATACGGATTCGCCCAGGAGATGAGTGGAAGACCGCCTTCAGAACGAGATATGGACATTTTGAATCTCTTGTTATGACCTTTGGCCTTAGCAATGCCCCAGCCACCTTTCAACATTTTATTAATGATGTATTTCGAGATTTCTTGGACCAATTCGTTGTGGCTTATCTCGATGACATTCTTATATTTTCAGACACCTTGGAAGAGCATCGCAGGCACGTCCAGTTAGTCTTGGAACGACTACAGGAGAACCATCTCTACATTAAACTTGAAAAATGTGAGTTTGAACAAACCAGTATCCAATTTCTGGGATATATCATCTCCCCAGAAGGTCTGAGCATGGATCCCGGCAAAATCAATGCTGTAGTGGACTGGCCTGTTCCAAGAAATTTAAAAGACGTCCAGCGTTTCATAGGATTTGCAAATTTTTACCGAAAATTTATAAAGAACTTTTCACGGATCATACTACCAATTACTACACTAACAAAAAAGACAAAAGCATTTTTCTGGTCTCCAGAGGCACAGGAGGCTTTTGACAAGTTGAAAACTCTTTTTACGTCTGCTCCATTGTTAGTACACCCAAATCCTGAATTGCCATTTACTGTCGAAGTGGACGCCTCGGACTCTGCAGTGGGAGCTATTCTGTCTCAGCGAGTTGGGGACAAGATGCAACTTCACCCATGTGCGTTTCTTTCCCACACCATGTCATCTGCAGAAAAGAACTACGACATTGGTAATAAAGAACTGTTAGCCATTAAAGTTGCCTTCTCCGAGTGGAGACATCTTCTGGAAGGTGCCAATCACCCTGTGACTGTCCTCACGGACCACAAGAATCTTGAATTCCTCCGTACAGCAAAAAGATTGTCTGCAAGACAAGCACGATGGGCCTTATTTTTCTCAAGATTCAATTTTATAATCTCTTACCCGCCTGGTTCAAGGAATGGCAAGGCTGACGCCCTGTCCAGGATGTGTTCGGAACCTCAGGAGAGGTCTAGTAATGATGATACAATTCTAGGCCCTAAAAATTTTTTGGGAATATTGCACTCTAGAGGACTAGGTAATAGAATTAAAGATGGATATCAAGAGGACTCTTTCCTTAACCATCCTTCGGAAGACGTCGATCTTTCATTCAAAGAGGGGTTTTGGATGCAGAAACACCAAATATATGTACCTGAATCTTCTCGCCTTGAAGTCCTCAAAAGTGTCCATGATTCTAAACTGGCAGGACATCCTGGAGTTGCAAAAACACAAGACTTACTACTTCGTTTCTTTTGGTGGCCTAATTGTAGGAAGGACGTGAGGAAATATGTTTCAACCTGTTTAACATGCGCACGAAACAAGACCCCACGATCGTCTCCTCTAGGACTCTTGCAACCACTCCCAGTTCCATCCAGGCCTTGGGGATCTATTTCCATGGATTTTATTGTGGAACTACCCCCTTCCAAACAGATGACCGTCATCCTTGTCATAGTGGACCGACTCACAAAAATGGCCCACTTTATTCCAACTGAAGGAATTCCTACTGCTGAAAAAACTGCAGAACTGATGATCAAAGAAGTATTCAGGTTACATGGAATTCCTGACAGCGTGGTGTCTGACAGAGGCGTTCAGTTTACGTCAAAATTTTGGAATAGTTTCTGTACAGCCTTGGGAGTCACGGTGAATCTTTCTACCGCTTTCCATCCTCAGTCCAATGGCCAGACGGAGAGAACGAACCAGACTTTGGAGCAATACCTCCGTTGCTTCATTTCCTATCTTCAGGATGACTGGGTGGACTATTTACCAACAGCAGAGTTTGCCTACAACAACTCCATACATAGCGCTACATCTCAAACCCCATTTTTTGCTAATTATGGAGTACATCCAGTATTTATCCCTAATCTGCCAGTGAACACTCCCATTCCTGCTGTTAATGACAGGCTTACAAAATTACAGGAATCCCAGAAGGAATTATCAGAGATATTGCTCAAGACCCAGGAAGAATATAAGGAAGCAGCAGATAAACATCGGAGAGTGCCCCCTGCTCTTCAGGTTGGAGACAAAGTTTGGCTGTCCACTAAAAACCTTAAGACACATGTGCCATCCTCCAAATTGGGTCAGAAATTCATTGGACCTTTTCAAATTTCTGCAAAAATTAACCAGGTTGCTTTTCGTTTAAAACTTCCCAACAATCTAAAGATTCATCCAGTGTTTCACATATCCTTGCTCAAACCCTTCTGTGAAAACCCGTTTCCAGGAAGAATTCAGCCACCTCCTCCACCAGAAAGGATCCGTGGTGAAGAAGAATACATTGTGGATAAGATTCTGGACTCCCGAAAATTCAGAGGTAAATTGCAGTATCTGGTGCAGTGGAAGGGTTACGGACCAGAGGAAAATTCATGGGAACCAAGGGACAACGTCCATGCTCCTAGACTAACAAGAGCCTTTCATCAAAGGTACCTGGATAAGCCAGCTCCTGAGATGTCCAGAGGCCATCCTGGAAGGAGGGGAGTACTGTCAGGAGTCAAACCCAGTACCTCTTGTCCACTGGCCAGCAGCTCTACCATCTGAGCTATTCTGCTGGCTGCAAAGTTCCTTGCTGAACCCAGATACCATTGACTGTTCTTCCTGATTGGCTACACCTAGTGCTCTCTTGATTGGGCCTCTGATTGCCAATTACACACCCTATATAAACCTGGCCCTGTGGGTGTGTCATTGCGAGATTATTGTGCTTCCAGCCTTTAGTCAAGCTCTTTCTCCTGCTGTTCCTGCTGTTACAAACACTGCTCTCCTGTGTACCGACCTCCTGCTGCCACCTGACTACGTTATCTGCCTGCTCCTCTGCTACCGAACTGCCTTTCCTGTGTACCGACCTCCGGCTGCCACCTGACTACGTTATTTGCCTGCTTCCCTGCTACAAACACTGCTTTCCTGTGTACCGACCTCGGCCTGCCTTCTGACTACGCTACCTGCCTCTGCTTTCCCTAGTGTTTGCAGTAACATCGGTTCCAACCCAGACGGGATCCTGACAGCCAGCAACGTTGATTCAGCGGTAGCTGCACGGTTTGGGTCATCACACATCTGCTGCATCCCGAGTCTCAATCAGAGGATCAGCCCAAGTGATCGCTTTGTGGGTTAACAGCATAATGATGCATAGCACCTTTGACCTATCAGTCGGGAACTGATTAGCATGTGTATCGAAGAACAGGTAACATTGATTCAAAAATCCGCGAAATTTATCTCGACCACCGCCAAACGAAAAGGTGGTAGCTTGGGGGGCGTGGCAGATGCTGAGACGGAAGCTTGTCCTTCTAGCTGTGTAATTCGAGCAGTCAACACTTTTACCGCATTCTGCAGATCTTGGATAGCTTGTTGGTGAGTCTGGACATTATGATTGCTTTGTGCAATAAATGTGTCCATCCATGATTTTCCATTTATCTGTTCGGTGTGCAGACTGGATATTGCACCCTGCTTTCTGACACGTGTCTCCACAGTTTCTGCTCCAGCGGCCTCCATTTTTGAGAGGCTGAGTATTCTGTCACGTTACTGGCGATCCTGGACTGGAGGTCAGTGGTGTGCAGAAGTGTGCAGGTGACCGGACCGTGGAAAGACTTCTGGAAGTGCAGTATATGGCGGTGGTAGTTCACTATGTCGGCAGATGCCAGAGCCCACCCAAGCTAGGGCCAGCCGAGATCACACACAAGCAGCAAGTCCGCTTAGATCAGTGTTTCTAGACTCCAGTCCTCGTGACCCACCAACAGGTCATGTTTTCAGGATTTCCTTAGTATTGCACAGGTGATAATTTTATCACCTGCTCAAGCATTAATGCCATCACCTTTGCAATACTAAGGAAATCCTGAAAACATGACCTGTTGGTGGGTCCTGAGGACTGGAGTTGAGAAACACTGGCTTAGATGATAGAAGTTCGAGGTAGGAACAGCAGGGTTTCCACAAGAGACAGAGAGGCGCCAGCAGAACACCTTCCAGATCAGGAGCTAAGATAATGCTTCACTCAGTTAGACTGAGCACCACAATATACTCAGCAACAGGAAGCTGCACAGGGCCAGGTATATATAGCAGGTCCAATCAGTCTTAATCAGGGCGAGAGCAATCAGCAGGGCAGGTGATGATCTCTATCCAATCAGTCTTAATCAGGGCGGGAACAATCAGCAGGGCAGGTGATGATCTCTATCCCAGACGAAGATCGTATGGTTTCAGGCTGAAGATATACAAGTTCCGAATAGCTCCACAGCAAAGGAACAGACTAGCAAGCCATGTTTCACAGGTTCAAATCCTAACAGGATTACACTAGAATATAAAAAACAAAATTGTACTGTGTCAGAAGTATAAAGTGTTGGGGGAATTTTAAATCTCCGTATATATTTCAGCAGTAAGGGCTGGGTCTCACATAGTGATACACCAGCGATCCTGACAATGATATGCACTTGTCAGGATCGCTGGTGTATCGCTACATGATCGCTGCTGAGCTGCCAAACAGGCAGCTCAGGGCAGCGATCAGCACAGCTACACTGCGGGTAACATCGCTTAGTTACCCGCGGTGTACCTTGGATACCAGCGCCCTGATGCAGGGAGCTGGTAACCAAGGTACACATCGGGTTTCCAGGCTCTGCGTGGTGCCTGGAAACCCGCTGTGTACCTTGGTTACCAGCTCCCTGCATCAGGGCGCTGGTATCCAAGGTACACAGCAGGTTTCTAGGCACAGCCCTGCGCCTGGAAACCCGCTGTGTACCTTGGTTAACAGCGGATCGCTGGTCTCCCGCCTGTCACACGTAGCGATGCGTGCCTGTCAGCGGGAGAACAGCGATCAAAAAAATGTCCAGGACATTCAGCGACGATCAGCGATACCCAGCAGGGGGGCTGATCGTCGCTGAATGTCACACACAGTGATATCGCAGGGGAGATCGCTGCTGCGTCACAAAACTAGTGAGATCGCTGTGTGAGACCGGGGCTTAAGACAAACGGTCACAGGCCCAGTCTGGCTAACACCAGAATATCAAAATCAGGAAAAATGTACTGTCTCAGCAGCGTACAGCTGTATACAGTGTTGGGGGAAATTTAAATCTCCGTATATATTTCAGCAATAAGTCACACGGTCACAGTCCCAGTCTGGCTAACAACAGAACATCAAAATCAGGAAAAGTTTACTGTCTCAGTAGAGTACAGCTGTATACAGTGTTGGGGGAATTTTAAATCTCCGTATATATTTCAGCAGCAAGACACAAGATCACATTCCCAGTCTGGCTAACACCAGAATATCAAAATCAGGAAAAGTGTACTGTCTCAGTAGCGTACAGCTGTATACAGTGTTGGGTGAATTTTAAATCTCCGTATATATTTAAGCAGTAAGACACACGGTCACAGGCCCAGTCTGGCTAACACCAGAATATCAAACTCAGGAAAAGTTTACTGTCTCAGTAGAGTACAGCTGTATACAGTGTTGGGGGAATTTTAAATCTCCGTATATATTTCAGCAGTAAGACACAAGGTCACATTCTCAGTCTGGCTAACACCAGAATATCAAAATCAGGAAAAGTGTACTGTCTCAGTAGCGTACAGCTGTATACAGTGTTGGGTGAATTTTAAATCTCCGTATATATTTAAGCAGTAAGACACACGGTGTTAAGGGTCTGCGGAACGCACCAAATATATAAAGTAGAGAGGTGCGTTCGCAGCCCGGGGTCCACCGTGCAAGCGGAGCCTGCTGCTAGTATAAATGGCGCGAGAAGCAAACTCTGTTATCCCGCAGAGTCGCCAACATAAACGCCGTAATGCGCTGTGGCAATAAGTGCGAACTCTGTTACTCCACAGAGCCGCAGCGCTATATGGCGATGTGTGCGCACTCACTAGACACAACTGAGTGGCAAAGAAAACACGCTAGGGCGCTGTCTAGCGTTGAAAGCGAACCCTGTTACGTCACAGGGCCGCTGAGAAAAAGTACTGTGTCCTGTCAGGCTCTCAGGTACACAGTTAAGTGCTACGCATTCATAAAGCATGATCATGTGCTAATGTCCTCGTGGGAGTCACCCGCAATCTATGGCGTCTGAACGCCAGACCCTGAATACGACAATCAAAACTCCTCACCGGTTATGCCGGTAATCTAGGGCATCTAGGACACCGACCCTGACCAGCTACCATACCAAACTCCTCACCGATTAAGTCGGCATTCTAGTGGCTTATTTCAGCCGGGTCCCTATCCACACATACACATGACCACACTGGCGCATAGCATACAATGATTGTTATTAGCGCATGGCGGCCCAGCCATGCTACCCTTTTATAGCAACAGCTACAGGACCTTCCAGGAACAAGGACCAATGAGAAGCTGTTACAAACAAACGTAGCTACATGACCTTCCTGGCGGACCAATAGGAGCCGCTGCAGCACCTGAACATGTGACCCCTGATCTCCAATGAGAGATCTCACTCTGGGCATGCTCAGATGGGAAAACGCAGGACTTTGTCTCAAAGACGACTGCTCCAGCACTGGCTATAATAGCAGATCCAGGAAAGGCAGCAGCAAGTCACTGCACAGTAGAGGAGTGGGCAAGACGCCTGGACCGACGTCTCTGCTGAGCAGGCTCCACTGCAGCCGGAGATAAATGGGAGACTGCAGCGGGACGGGTTCGAGACTCCCCTTGTGCAGCAGCGGGAAATCGAACCCTAACACACGGTCACAGGCCCAGTCTGGCTAACACCAGAATATCAAACTCAGGAAAAGTGTACTGTCTCAGTAGTGTAAAGCTGTATACAGTGTTGGGGGAATTTTAAATCTCCATATATATTTCAGCAATAAGACACACGGTCACAGGCCCAGTCTGGCTAACACCACAATATCAAAATCAGGAAATGTTTACTGTATCAGTAGGGTACAGCTGTATACAGTGTTGAGGGAATTGTAAATCTCCTTATATATTTCAGCAGTAAGACACACGATCACAGGCCCTGTCTGGCTAACACCAGAATATGAAAATCAGGAAAAGTTTACTTTCTCAGTAGCATACAGCTGTATACAGTGTTTGGGGAAATTTAAATCTCCGCATATATTTCAGCGGTGAGACACACGGTCACAGGCCCAGTCTGGCTAACACAAGAATATGAAAATCAGGAAAAGGGTACTGTCTCAGTAGCGTACAGCTGTATACAGTGTTGGGGAATTTTTAAATATCCTTATATATTTCAGCAATAAGACACACGATCACAGGCCCAGTCTGGCTAACACCAGAATTTCAAAATCAGGAAAAGTTTACTGTATCAGTAGCATACAGCTGTTTACAGTGTTGGGGGAAATGTAATTCTCCGAATATATTTCAGCTGTAAGACACAGGGTCATAGGCCCAGTCTGGCTAACACCAGAATATCAAAATCAGCAAAAGTGTACTGTCTCAGTAGCGTACAGCTGTATACAGTGTTGGGGGAATTTTAAATCTCTGTATATATTTAAGCAATAAGACACCCAGTTACAGGCGCAGCCTGGCTAACACCAGAATATCAAAATCAGGAAAAGTGTACTGTCTCAGTAGCGTACAGCTGTATACAGTTTTGGGGGAATTGTAAATCTCCGTATATATTTCTGGAGTGACAGACACGGCCACAGGCCCAGTTTGGATAACAGCAGAATATGAAAGGCAGAAAAAGTGTACTCTGTCTGTAGCGTACAGCTGTATACAGTGTTGTGGGAATTGTAAATCTCCGTATATATTTCAGGAGTCACAGACACGACCACAGGCCCAGTTTGAATAACAGCAGAATATGAAAGGCAGAAAAAGTGTACTCTGTCTGTAGCGTACAGTTGTATACAGTGTTGGGGGAATTGTAAATCTCCGTATATATTTCCTGGGGCACACACAGATAGTCAGCCTGTATTTGTCCGTGATACCAGCCGGTACATGGTACTGTGCGGAGCATACAGCTCTATACGGTGTTGGAAAAGAGGAACACTCGGTAACTGAAAGAAATTTCCCCCCTTATCACTGGCAGGCAGCCTGCCTATTAATCAGTTCTGCTGCTCCACACAAGCAATTTCTACAGTGTCACTGGCAGGCAGCCTAATAACCAGCATTGCCACACACACCAAAATCCTCACCTGTCACTGCACAATTACTGTACAGCTAATCGCTATCAGCACAAGGAATTTTTTTTTTTAGGCCCTGCCTAACGCTCTCCCTGCTGAGAAGCAGTGGCAGCAACCTGTCCCTACACTGAGATCGGCAGAAGTAAAGTGGAGGTCAGCACTGAGGGATTTTACATGCACTGTGGCGCCACACAAAGCCAGCCAATCACTGCAATGCCCTTCTCTAAGATGGTGCCTGCCGCTGCCAATGTCATCGCGTTGCCCATAGCCTGCGTCCTTGCTCATTGGCCGAGAAAAAGCCCTTAAAATAGTAGGGGAAAACCAACTTCGACAAAATGGTCGCCGAACATGTGACCGACCTCGTGCCACGGTCGGGTTTCGTTTCATGAAACCCGACTTTGGCGAAAGTCGGCGATATTTGAAAATGAATGACCTGTTTCTCTCAAATCTAGTCACATTGTAAGAAAACACAGACACCCAGAAAAAAGTCCTTTAATTGAAAGAAAGACACAGACTCCTTTAATAATCTTAACTAAACCATGCTTACAACCTCACCTAATTCCACTGAAGCCCTCGTTCTCCTGTAATAAGGCAAAAATAATGAAACAACAATATACCATACGTCTGTCATTCTGTCCCATGCCATAATCCATGTCTGGGGAGAAATAGTTCTCAACCTGAACGGTGCTAAGATGCGACCATCCAAGCTGAGAACCACTGGTGACTGAACTGCTGTGAGCTCAGCCTCAGTGACTAGCAGTGATGTCACTGAGGCTCCGTTCCCAGTCGGGCTGAACTGCGGTGACTTCGGTTAGATCCCCGCTAGCATCGTGAGAAAGTCGCACAGTGTAGAGGCGAGTTCACCAGGAGTGTTCCGTGAGACTTTCTCACGATGCTAGGGGGATCTTTCTGGGGTCACCGCAGTTCATCCCGGTTGGGAATGCAGCATCAGTGATGTCACTGCTAGTCACTGTGTCACTGTGCACTCACAGCAGTTCAGTCACCAGTGGTTCTTAGCCTGGATGGTCGCATCTTGGCACCATCCAGGTTGAGAACTATTTCTCCCCCCACACATGGATTACAGCATGTAAAAAAAACGACAGACTGGTATGTGTTATGAAGGTTTTAGAACTGAATTCTGAGCAGAAGCTCCCTCTGGTGGTTACAAATGGTACTGAACCATTCAATGAGGATTGGCAATCAGGAATCACGGACTGGCTAGATATAAGGGAGGTTTCCCCCCATCATGGTTGCCGGTGATCAATTGTTCTTGTCTCAATGTTGTTTCCTGGTTCACTTGGAAGCTTGCTGAGTCTTGCCTCTTCTCCTGCTCTCAGATAAGATATTTTCTGTTTTTTGTTTTTGTGCTTGCCATTTGCAATTTTCTCTGCATTTCTGTGAGGTTGGCCAGGTTCCCCTCCTCGGGAGCCACTGTTGTTTGTTCATTTGCCTTTTCCAGTTTTTTCTGTGGCTGCGGCTTAGTTTTGTTACATCAGAGAACTAATTTAGGTGGTAGAGGTCGTGTGATCTCAGGTGTTTTTGCAATTAGTAGCGTTGGCCTTTTTTAGGGTTTTTTTTTGGATTGCAGTAAGTATCCTTCCTATCCTTTTCTGTCCAGGCAGATTGGACCCCAGCGTTTGCTCATACTATTTTCTGTCTGTGTCTGTATTTCCTCTTGTTTAACCGCCATTACATGTTTGGGGGCTTCCTTTGTTCTTTGGGGATCTGCTCCGGGGCAGATAGCTTTACTCTTTCTTTCTTTAGGTGTAGTTAGCCTCTCAGGCTGTGACGAGGCGTCTAGGACCAACGTAGGAACGCTCCACGGCTACCTTTAGTTGTGGTGGTTAGTCAGGGTACTGCAATCCAGTAGATCCCAACCTCTCTGGTGCATTGCCTTTTTTGCCTGCTCTCCTCAGCTACCAAAACATTACAGTATCACCGGCCAAACTGAAAATTATATGGTACTCACAGAAGGGAAAAATAGTGTGGAAAGAAAAAAGTTGTCAGAGTTGTCAGAGATTTTTTTTTTTTCTTCTGTTTGTTGCATTTTTTTTCCCTCTTTTTCTCTGGGTGCAGAAGAGGATTTTTTTTCTCTCAATGGAGTTTGCACAGTTGTCTGGCCGTGTGGATCAGCTTGCCACTGAAGTTCGGAGTATTGCTACCTATCTTGCAGGGTTGCCGGTTGTGGAACCTAGGATCCCCATGCCAGATTTGTTTTTGGGGGATCAAGCTAAATTTCTGAATTTCAAAAATAACTAAGTTGTTTTTTGCCTTAAAACCTAAGTCCTCAGGGAACGCAGCACAGCAGGTTCAAATTGTCATCTCTCTCATGCACCGCGATCCTCAGGATTGGGCTTTTTCCCTGACACCTGGGGACCCTGTTTTGAGTAATGTTGATGCATTTTTTCTGGCTCTGGGGTTATTGTACGATGAACCTAATGTCACTGATCAAGCTGAAAAAACCTTGTTGGCATTAAATCAGGGGCTTGAGGACGCTGAGTTGTACTGTCAGAAATTCCGAAAGTGGGCAGTTCTGACCAAATGGAATGATGATGCTTTGACAGCCCTTTTTCAGAAGGGTCTGTCAGAGAATGTAAAAGATGTTATGGTGGGTTTCCCTGCTCCCTCTGATCTCAATGATTCTATGTCATTGGCGATTCAAATTGACAGACGTTTGCGTGAGCGTAGAGGTATGCGTGGAATGGTGTTGCCTTGTGAACCAGCTTCTGAACCCATGCAGTGTGATAGAGTGGCTTCTGGGGCACAGCGTCATGAGTTTCGAAAACGCAATGGGATATGTTTCTACTGTGGTGATGCCTCTCATGCTATTTCAGTTTGCCCTAAGCGGGGAAGACGTTTTGCATGCTCAGTTGTCTTGGGTAGTGTTCAGACTAAATTTCTGTTGACTGTTACCCTGATTTGCTCCCTGTCCACATTTTCTGCTCAGGCTTTTGTAGATTCTGGAGCACCTATTAACCTGATGGATTTTGATTTTGTTAAACGTTGTGGGTTTCCCTTGATACCCCTACGGAGGTCTATTCCCCTACTGGGGATTGATTCTACCCCTTTGGCTGAGAATAAATCCCAGATCTCTACTCAGGTGATAATGAGGGTTGAACCTGATCATCAGGAAAGTTGCAAATTTTTGGTGCTGTATAATCTGCATGACATTATTGTACTAGTTTTCCCTTGGTTGTAGTCTCATAATCCTGTTTTGGATTGGAAATCTGTGTCTGTAACCAGTTGGGGCTGCCAATGTGTTAATGCCAACACTGCTGTTTTTTCTGCCTCTCCCCAGGCTTAAGATGTGCCTGACTTTTTGACTGATTTTTCTGATGTGTTTAGAGAAAGTAAATCTGCATCCTTGCCCCCCATAGGAGCTATGACTGCGCTATTGAATTAGTGCCTGGTAGTAAATTCCCTAAAGGTCGCCTTTTTAACTTGTCTGTACCTGAGCATGACGCTATGCGGTCTTATATCAAGGAGTCATTGGAGAAGGGTCATATCAAACCATCCTCTTCACCCTTGGGTGCCGGTTTTTTCTTTGTGGCCAAAAAGGATGGTTCATTAAGGCCGTGTATTGATTATCGTCTCTTGAACAATATCACTGTGAAATATCAATATCCGTTACCCTTGATTTCTGACCTGTTTTCCAGGGTGAAAAGTGCTACTTGGTTTACCAAGCTTGACCTCAGGGGGGCGTATAACCTTATTCGCATTAAGCACGGGGATGAATGGAAGATGGCGTTTCATACCCCAGAGGGGCATTTTGAGTACCTTGTGATGCCCTTTGGGCTCACTAATGCTCCTTCCGTCTTCCAGTCCTTCATGAATGACATTTTCAGGGATTTTGTGGATAAATTTCTGATTGTTTATTTGGATGATATCTTGATTTCCAATGACTGGGACTCTCATGTGAAACATGTTCGGACTGTGTTCCAGATTTTGAGAGAGAATGCTGTGTATGTGAAGGGATCAAAGTGTCTTTTTGGCGTACAGAGAATCTCATTTCTGGGATTCATTTTGTCTCCATCTGTTATTGAAATGGATCCGGTCAAGGTTCAGGCCATCTGTGATTGGGTCCAACCTAATTCATTAAAGGCTCTTCAGAGATTCTTGGGTTTTGCCAATTTTTATCGTAAATTTATTGGTAATTTCTCTGTCATTGTTAAACCATTGACCGATTTGACCAAAAAGGGTTCTGATGTGGTGAATTGGCCTCCTGAGTGGGGTTGAGCATTCCGATATTTTATCGGCCGATATTGGCTGTATCGGAATTCCGATTCCGAGTTCCGATATTTTCGTCATATCGGATACCGGAATCGGAATGTCACTGTCACTGTCAGTGTCCGTCGGTCGGGTCTGTCAGGAGTCAGCGGCACTTACCCGGCAGAAGATCTCCGGCGGTCACGGGCTGGACTGCTTCATGGCCGCCATCATCTTTCCCCGGCGGTCACATGCAGTTTCTCGCGATAACTGCAGTGACTGCTGGGTAATCCCGGCCGTAAAGCAGTCAGTCCGATGACGTCACCGCCGGGGAAGCAGGTAATCAGCTGTGCTGCGTCGCGATGACAGGCTCTGCCTGTCATTTCGATGTAGCAGAGCTGGATCGTCGTGGGACTGTCGTTACTATGGACTGCGTCGGACAGGTGGTATACTGTTGGTTTGTTTTTTTTCTTTTTTTACAGGAGATCGATGGCGTCGCAGGAATGAGTGTATAATAAAATTAATGAAAACTGTGTTGTCTCTTTTATTTCATTAAAAGACTTTTTTCTTGCTTTGTCTTTTTTTTATACATTTAATAACTTTGGGATTAATAATGGATGGGTGTCTTATTGACACCTCTCCATTATTAACCGGGCTTATTGTCACCGTGCAATCAATGGTGACATTAACCCCTTATTACCCCACTTGCCACCGCTACAGGGCAGTGGGAAGAGCCGGGTAAAGTGCCACAATTGGCACATCTTTTGATGCGCCAAATGTGGGGCTGCTGTAGCCTGGTATTATCAGGCTGTTGAGGGCCAAAATCCATGGGCCTTGACAGTCTTTTAATACCAGGCCGCAGCAGTCTGCAATTTACTTGGCTGGTTAACAAAAATAGGGGGACCCCTACGCCGTTTTTTTTCGAGGGGATCCCCTATTTTTGTTAACCAGCCAAGCTAAGCAGACTGCTGTGGCCTGGTATTATCAGGCTTGCAAGGTCCATGGATATTGGATCCTTACCAACCTGAAAAACCAGGCCTCAGCGGTCTGCTTCATCTGGCTGGTTAACAAAAATAGGGGGGACCCCACGCCAATTTTTTTCGAGGGGATCCCCTATTTTTGTTAATCAGCCAAGATATGCAGACTGCTGTGGCCTGGTATTATCAGGCTGGCAAGGTCCATGGATCTTGGCTCCTTAACAGCCTGAAAATCCAGGCCTCAGCGGTCTGCTTCATCTGGCTGGTTAACAAAAATAGGGGGGACCCCACGCCAATTTTTTTCGAAGGGATCCCCTATTTTTGTGAATCAGCCAAGATATGCAAACTGCTGTGGCCTGGTATTATCAGGCTGGCAAGGTCCATGGATCTTGGCTCCTTAACAGCCTGAAAATCCAGGCCTCAGCGGTCTGCTTCATCTGGCTGGTTAACAAAAATAGGGGGGACCCCACGCCATTTTTTTTTCGAAGGGAACCCCTATTTTTGTTAATCAGTTCCCTCTGACGTCACTGATGGTGTCCCTGGCTGACCTGAAGTGAAAGTGGAAAGCAATCAATTAAGCTTTCCACTTCCTCTCCTGTCAGCCAGGAGAGGAGCTCATTCATTTGGGGGTTTACTGTGAGGCTGCAGCATTAGCTGCGGTCCCTGCAGTAAACATTAACCCTTTCTGAAGGATTACACCGTGGGACCTGACTGTGCATGGGATAGGTAAGAATAATTTTGCTTTATTATTTTATTTTTATTACAGGAAATGGTTTTAGCAGGTAAATAAAATATGGTCAAAAACTGTGTGATTATTTCATTAAACTTCTTTTTTATTAAAGTGTGTGTGTTTGATTTTTCATTCATACAATAGGATTAATAATTGATAGTTGTCTAATTGACAGCTCTCAATTATTAACCTGGCTTAAAGTGACCTTTCAATTGCAAGGTCATTTTAACCCCTTATTAACCCATTCGCCACCGCTACAGGGCAATGGGAATAGACGGGCAAAGTGCCAGAAAGGGAAAATCTAATTAGAGATTTGCCCTTTCTGGGGTGTCTGGGGGCAGATGTTAGTAGCCGGGGGGGCAAAAATAATGGTCCCTCTCTGGGCTATTATTATCTGCCCCCACTCACTGGCTTTGTCTGTCTAGTTGCGAAAATAGGGCGGGAGCCCACGCATTTTTTTTCAGCAATTTTACACCTCATATATATATATATATATATATATATATACATGTCATTGAGTTTGTGACACATATATATATATATATATTTATAGTTCATACACTTCTACATAGTATAATAGCCGCTAATTCAATTGCCGGCTTTTGTGAAAATGCAGAACCCGACATGAAATGACACTTGGTTTACATAGAGTTAACCATGTCTTTTCATGTAGTTTGATATCTGATTTGCACAAACAATTACATGAGTGTAAGTGTGCAAAATTTCACACCTGTAGGGGTTAATTAAAGGTGTAAATTCATAGCAAAAAGTCCGTTTTTTTTACAACAAATTTACACCTTTAATTAACCCCTACAGGTGTGAAATTTTGCACACTTACACTCATGTAATTGTTTGTGCATATCAGATATCAAACTACATGAAAAGACATGGTTAACTCTATGTAAACCAAGTGTCATTTCATGTCGGGTGCTTCTGTCTTTTCACAAAAGCCGGCTTTACCCGGCAATTGAATCAGAGGCTATTTTACTATGTAGAAGTGTATAAACTAGAAATATATGTATATATATATGTCACAATGACATGTATATATATATATATATATATATATATGTATTCTATGTGTGTATATTTAGTGTTTACAAAGAAAGAAAGAGGTTTTTTTAGTTACGATATTTTGTTCCCATAGACTTACATTGGATTTCCGGTATCGGTATCGGGTATCGCCGATATTTTAATGGTATCGGCGATACCATTCCGATTCCGATACTTTTGGATATCGGAAAGTATCGCTCAACTCTACTCCTGAGGCAGTCTCTGCGTTTCAGGAACTTAAACAGAGATTCACTTCTGCTCCTGTTCTACGGCAGCCTGATGTTTCTCTGCCATTTCAGGTGGAGGTTGATGCCTTTGAAATTGGGGCAGGTGCCATTTTGTCCCAAAGAGATCCTGAGACCTCTAAAAGTAACCCTTGTGCTTTTTTCTCTCGAAAATTTTCTCCAACTGAACGTAATTATGACGTGGGTAATCGGGAGTTTTTGGCCATGAAGTGGCTTTTGAAGAGTGGAGACATTGGCTGGAGGGAGCCAAACATCAGGTGGTGGTCCTCACGGACCATAAGAATCTGGTTTATCTGGAATCAGCCAAGCGACTTAATCCTAGACAGGCCAGATGGGCCTTGTTTTTCACACAGTTTAATTTTGTGGTTTCCTTTCTTCCTGGCACTAAGAATGTTAAGGCGGATGCCCTCTCGATGAGTTTCCTTGCGGACTCTCCTGAGTTATCTGATCCTGCTGTTATTTTGAAAGAGGGTGTAGTTCTTTCCGCCATCTCACCCAATTTGAGACTGGCTCTGGAGGGGTGTCATGAGGATAAACTCGAGCGCTGCCCTGTTGGGAAATTGTTTGTCCCAGAACAGTGGAAGAAGAGTGTGATGTCTGAGATTCATTGTTCCGCGTTGGCCGGTCATCCTGGAATTTTTGGTACCAGAGACTTGGTGAGCCGGTCCTTTTGGTGGCCTACTTTGTCTCGTGACATCAGGGTGTTTGTGCAGTCCTGTGGGACTTGCTTTCGCTCCAAGCCTTGCTCTCGCTCTAGTGGTTTGTTGATGCCATTGCCTGTGCCCAAGAGACCATGGACCCATATCTCTATGGATTTTATTTCTGACCTCCTGTTTCTCAGAGAATGACCGTTATCTGGGTGACTTGTGATAGGTTTTCCAAGATGATACATCTTGTGCCATTACCTAAGTTGCCTTCCTCCTCCGAATTGGTGCCTTTGTTCCTTCAGCTCGTGGTTCGGTTACACGGCATTCCTGAGAACATTGTGTCTGACAGAGGAGTCCAGTTTGTTTCCAGATTTTGGAGGACTTTTTGTTCTAAACTTGGTGTTCAATTGTCTTTCTCCTCTGCTTTTTATCCTCAGACCAATGGACAAACTGAGAGAACAAACCAGACATTGGGGACTTATCTGAGATGCTTTGTGTCTGCTGATCAAGATGACTGGGTCTCTTTTTTGCCTTTGGCTGAGTTTGCTCTTAATAATAGGGCAAGCTCTGCAACTTTGATGTTTCCATTTTTCTGCAATTTTGGGTTTCACCCTCGATTTTCTTCGGGACAGACAGAGGCTTCTGTCTGTCCGGGTGTTGACTCAGTTGTGGAGCGTATGCAGCAGATTTGGGACCAGGTAGTGGAGAGGTTTGCCAACCGGCATAGGACTGATAGTCCTCGGTTTAAAGTGGGGGACTTGGTCTGGTTGTCCTCAAGAAATATCCCTATGAGAGTTGCATCTCCTAAGTTTAAGCCTAGGTTCATTGGACCTTATAAGATCATGGAGATTCTTAAATAATAAGATCTTATGGTATATTGTTGTTTTTTATTTTAGTTTCATTACAGGAGATTGAGGGCTTCAGTGGAATTAGGTGAGGTTGCAAATATTGTTTAAGATTATTAAAGTAGTCTGTGTCATTTTTTCAATTATAGTACTTTATTTTTGATGTGTGTGTGTTTGTACAATGTGACTATGGCCACTACAAAGGTCGCATCAACCCCTCAACTATCACCCCACTTGCCACCACTACGAGGCAAGTGGGAAGAGCTGGGCAAAGCACCAGAATTGGCACATCTAAAAGATGGGGCAGCTTTGGGGGGTCAATATCCATGACCCTTACCAGCCTGAGGATACCAGCCCACAGCTGTCTGCTTTAGCAAGGATGGTTGTCAAAAATGGGGGGGACTCCATGCCATTTTTTAAATTATTTATTTAAATAATTAAAAAAACAGCATGGGGACCCCTCTATTCTTGATAACCAACCTTGCTGAAGCTGACAGCTGAGGGTCGCAGCCTCCAGCTGTGAGTTTTGCCTGGTTGTATATCAAAAATACAGGGGAACCCACACAGGTTATTTTAATTATTTATTTACAGCACAGGAGCGGCTGATGAATACTCCCATCGACCGCTCCTGCTCTCACTTTTATTAGCGGCTGCAGGTGTCGGATGATGGGATCAGTAGTCCCATCTGCTGACACCAGTGACCAGAGGTAAATTTTATACCTCCATCACAGCTGAGTGCTCGTGCTGTCTTTTGACAGCATTGTAACTTCGGCTCTGTAATCGGCAGGGATGATTTCACTGCCGATCCGAAGAGATGTTTGCCGCGCTGTCATGCATATGACAGAATGTTAAACACTCTATTGTCGGTCCCCCATTCAAGTAAATGGGGTTTAGGCCCATTCTGCTGGACCCCATGCTGTTTTTTTTATTTATTTACTTCACAGGATTGGCTGATGAATACTCCCATCTGACGCTCTTGCTCTCATTGTTATTAGCGGCTGCAGGTGTCTGAAGATTGGAGCTGTTTTCCGATCAGCTGACACATGTGAATGGAGGTAAACTTTTTACCTCCTATCACATCTGAGCGCTCACGCTGTCTTCTGACAGTGCAGGAACTACGGCTTTCTGACCGGCAGGGATGATTTCACCGCTGATCAGAAGTGCTACGCTGGTGTTTCCCACACTGTTACACAGAGTTGGAAACACCGGCTTTTGTGCTGTGTATGTTTTGCTATATTCTATGATTTAATCGACGATTAAATTGGTGAATATTGTAAATTCGGCGATTGTGATCCGAGCCGAACATTGAAATATTTGCTCATCTCTAATCACTACATTTGTCAGAAACTCTTCTTTGTTAAAATTTGCTAATAATGTGCTCAGTGCACCCTGGGCGTAACCAAGCAGTTGAGTGCATGTTCTCACTTACTTGTTTTGTATCTATCTCCTTCCACCCACCTCTAACTTTACAGAAGTCAGAGGAGAGATAGATTATTTATGCAAGACAAAAAGATGGTGAGGTGCACTGAACTGCTTGGCCACACCAATGGCTGCACTAAACAACTTATTAGCATATTTAAATGAATTTGTACTGTATTGGTGAATTCAACTTCAGCTAAAAAACTTGTGTAATTTTCAAGTTAATGCATGAGACAAAAAGATAAAATTTGTTAAAAGCCTTTGCCTTAATGCAAACAAATACAAACAAATTATTTTACTATTAATCCATGTATGGTTAAAGATCCACAACATGACTCCACTAGGCTTTTATGAGGCAATGCTGTACTTCTAAAGAATAAACAAGTAGATATCCATATGCCTTAAAACCTTCTATCAAATATTGCATATGTCCCAGTTATGCCACTTTAACAACTCTGATTTGTCTGGACATAGACTCCAATAGTGAAAATATATTCCCTTAAAACATCATTTTATTATAAATATCGGTAAAATACACAAAAAACAAACCAAAAGCAGAAAAACAAAATATCCCAGGTGCAACAATAGGAAAAGAGTACAGACACTACATGAATCTGTATCTATATAAATAGGTGTATAGTAACGTGAATGCCATGTATTAGTGGTGGCAATTTACGGTTTGTTACTCGTATGTACCATGCACTGTTTTGATATATCACTTTTCCCTTACTGATAGATAGAGAAAATATAAAAAGGAGGAAAAATAATCCATATCAAAGTAGTCTAGTATATATTGCTATAGGTACATTAGAGTCAGTCTATATACCAAAAAACCATATGTATCTCAAAGACCATAGGTGCAGATAAATTATAGCAATATTTTCATAGATGCAAATTATGGTATATATTATCATATATATATGTCGCTGCCTCAAAGCGTTTCCTCCTTTTTTTTTATCTGGGTCATCAGGAGGCATACATTCAGTTATGCAAAGATAAAGAAGGATACCAAAAAAGTAAAGGTAATTTTCATAAAGAATCAGCTACGTTGAGCTCTCATTCCATCTCCCTCGCTCTTTCCATTTGCGTTGTGTCGGTGGCAAATATTGTCAATATTTGTGGGGTTGATGTCAGCAATTTTATGGCCGCTGACATCAAGCCCACAAGTTAGTGAGAAATTTTAGTGAACTCACTGAGCTCAGCGCTGCACTGTTAGACTTTTTCTCAAAGCGATGATCTCACTGAGGTCACCACAGTCCATCAGCCTAGGCTCACAGCAATGTGGGCAGGCGAACATAGCCTCAGTGAACTGCATTAACCGTGATGACGTCACCACTAGTCACTGACAGCGTAGGAACCGCAGCACTCTGACCGATGGTAATGATCTTAAAGTTTATCAGATCCATCCGTGTTTCTCACACTGTCATGCAGAAGACAGCATGTGAAATACCTGATGATCGGGGTGCCGAACCCAAACAGTAACAAAGACTTCCTGGAGAAGTTTACTGTTCTTCGTTTGCCAATCTCTAGACTCAATCTCTTCCTGTATAAGACTTTTACATGCACCCAGCTGTCCACATGATATAAAAGAAAATGTGATACATTAGATGAGGCTATATTTCTTTACTGCTACATGGTCTGTTTTTCATGCTCTCTTGCCCATAGTATGCATTTTCTGACTGGTCTATAGCTATGAAAAATGCTGTTATGCGCTGTGATTTTTGGTGACATTTTGTCTACATTTTGTCCTTTTTTATGATCAGACCAGATAGGATAGATATTAATCCCTTTACCACAAGGGTGGTTTGCAAGTTAACCCCTTAATGTCCAATGACGTGCACAGTCTGTCATGGCCGGATGTCAGTTCCGGCACCAGGACGGACTGTGCACGTCATCCCTTTGATCTACCACTGCGTGTAAACACGCAGTGGTAGATCAGTGCCGACAGCTGTCACAGACAGCTGACAGGCACGGCAAGCGGTGCGGGGACCTTTGCCGTCGGTCCCCGCACCTACAGCGCTGTGCTTGGTCAGTCAATCTGACTGACCAAACACAGCAGCGATCGCGCAGGAGAAGCTGAAATTTCAGCTTCTCCAGCGCGATCAGTGCAGGAGCCGGCGCTTCAGTGGCCGAGATTCCTGCACTGACAGCCAGGAGCGGCGCCCCCACCGCCCCTGGCTGATAACCCCCTGACTGCTGCGATCGAGCGCGATCGCAGCGCTCGGGGGGGAGGCAGAGGGTCGGGAGCTCCCTCTGCCTCAGATCGGCGCCCTGCAATGTATTTGCAGGGCCCGATCTCTGCCTTGATGACCCGGGGAGCATTGCAATGCATTGTAGCTGCAATAACAAGTAAAAAAAGTGAAAGTCCCATAAAGGGACAAGTTAACCCCTTCACCCCAAGGGTGGTTTGCACGTTAATGACCGGGCCAATTTTTACAATTCTGACCACTGTCTCTTTATGAGGTTATAACTCTGGAACGCTTCAACGGATCTTCGCGATTCTGAGAATGTTTTCTCGTGACATATTGTACTTCATGTTAGTGGTAAAATTTCTTCGATATACCTTGCGTTTATTTTTGAAAAAAACGCAAATATGGCGAAAATTTTGAAAATTTTGCAATTTTCAAAATTAAAATTTTTTTTCCCTTAAAACAGAGAGATATGTCACACAAAATAGTTAAGAAATAACATTTCCCACAAGTCTACTTTACATCAGCACAATTTTGGAACCAAATTTTTTTTTGTTAGGAAATTATAAGGGTTAAAAGTTGACCAGTGATTTCTCATTTTTACAACAAAATTTACAAAGCCATTTTTTTAGGGACCACCTCACATTTGAAGTCACTTTGAGGGGTCTTTATGGTAGAAAATACCCAAAAGTGACACCATTCTAAAAACTGCACCCCTCAAGGTACTCAAAACCACATTCAAGAAGTTTAATAACCCTTCAGGTGCTTCACAGGAGATCCATCTGCCTCAGATCGGCGCCCTGCAATGTATTTGCAGGGCCCGATCTCTGCCTTGATGACCCGGGGGTTGTCATGACAACCCCCGGGTCATCTAGCTACGGAAAGCTGCTGTCATCATGCTCACAGCAGCTTTCATCATAGGTACAATGCATTGCAATGCTGGAGCATTGCAATGCATTGTAGCTGCAATAACAAGTAAAAAAAGTGAAAGTCCCATAAAGGGACAAGTTAACCCCTTCACCCCAAGGGTGGTTTGCACGTTAATGACCGGGCCAATTTTTACAATTCTGACCACTGTCTCTTTATGAGGTTATAACTCTGGAACGCTTCAACGGATCTTCGCGATTCTGAGAATGTTTTCTCGTGACATATTGTACTTCATGTTAGTGGTAAAATTTCTTCGATATACCTTGCGTTTATTTTTGAAAAAAACGCAAATATGGCGAAATTTTTGAAAATTTTGCAATTTTCAAAATTAAAATTTTTTTTCCCTTAAAACAGAGAGATATGTCACACAAAATAGTTAAGAAATAACATTTCCCACAAGTCTACTTTACATCAGCACAATTTTGGAACCAAATTTTTTTTTTGTTAGGAAATTATAAGGGTTAAAAGTTGACCAGTGATTTCTCATTTTTACAACAAAATTTACAAAGCCATTTTTTTAGGGACCACCTCACATTTGAAGTCACTTTGAGGGGTCTTTATGGTAGAAAATACCCAAAAGTGACACCATTCTAAAAACTGCACCCCTCAAGGTACTCAAAACCACATTCAAGAAGTTTAATAACCCTTCAGGTGCTTCACAGGAGATCCATCTGCCTCAGATCGGCACCCTGCAATGTATTTGCAGGGCCCGATCTCTGCCTTGATGACCCGGGGGTTGTCATGACAACCCCCGGGTCATCTAGCTACGGAAAGCTGCTGTCATCATGCTCACAGCAGCTTTCATCATAGGTACAATGCATTGCAATGCTGGAGCATTGCAATGCATTGTAGCTGCAATAACAAGTAAAAAAAGTGAAAGTCCCATAAAGGGACAAGTTAACCCCTTCACCCCAAGGGTGGTTTGCACGTTAATGACCGGGCCAATTTTTACAATTCTGACCACTGTCTCTTTATGAGGTTATAACTCTGGAACGCTTCAACGGATCTTCGCGATTCTGAGAATGTTTTCTCGTGACATATTGTACTTCATGTTAGTGGTAAAATTTCTTCGATATACCTTGCGTTTATTTTTGAAAAAAACGCAAATATGGCGAAAATTTTGAAAATTTTGCAATTTTCAAAATTAAAATTTTTTTTTCCCTTAAAACAGAGAGATATGTCACACAAAATAGTTAAGAAATAACATTTCCCACAAGTCTACTTTACATCAGCACAATTTTGGAACCAAATTTTTTTTTTGTTAGGAAATTATAAGGGTTAAAAGTTGACCAGTAATTTCTCATTTTTACAACAAAATTTACAAAGCCATTTTTTTAGGGACCACCTCACATTTGAAGTCACTTTGAGGGGTCTTTATGGTAGAAAATACCCAAAAGTGACACCATTCTAAAAACTGCACCCCTCAAGGTACTCAAAACCACATTCAAGAAGTTTAATAACCCTTCAGGTGCTTCACAGGAGCTGAAGCAACGTGGAAGGAAAAAATTAATATTTAACTTTTTAGCCACAAAAATGATCTTTTACAAACTTTTTTTTATTTTCACAAGGGTAAAAGGAGAAAATGGGCAGATAAAGTTGTTGTGCAATTTCTCCTGAGTATGCCAATACCCCATATGTGGGGGAAAACCACTGTTTGGGCACACGGCAGAGCTCGTAAGGGAAGGAGCGCCGTTTGACTTTTTCAAACTAAAATTGGCTGGAATTGAGATTGGACGCCATGTCGTGTTTGGAGAGCCCCTGATATGCCTAAACAGTGGAAACCCCCCACAAGTGACACCATTTTGGAAACTAGACCCCCTAAGGAACTTATCTAGATCTGTTGTGAGCACTTTGAACCCCAAAGTGTTTCACAAAAGTTTATAATGCCTGGGTGTGAAAAAAAAAAAAAAAACAATTTTCCACAAAAATGATTTTTTAGTCCCAAATTTTTTATTTTTCCCAAGGAAATTGGACCCCAAAAGTTGTTGTACAATTTTTCCTGAGTACGCTGATACCCCATATGTGGGGGGGAAACTGTTTGGGCGCATGGCAGGGCTTGGAAAGGAAGCAGTAACGTTTTGGAATGCAAACATTGATGGGGTCATGTTCGGTTTGTAGTGCCCCAGATGAGCCTAAACAGTGGAAACCCCCCACAAGTGACCCCATTTTGGAAGCTAGACCCCCTAAGGAACTTATCTAGATCTTTGGTGAGCACTTTGAACCCCCAAGTGCTTCACACAAGTTGATAATGCCCGGGCATGAAAATAAAAAATCCTATTTTTTTTCCCACAAAAATTATCTCTTAGTCACTAATTTTTTATTTTCCCATAGGTAACAGGAGAAATTGGACCACAAAAGTTGTTGTCCAATTTGTCCTGAGTACGCTGATACCCCATATGTGGGGGGACCACTGTTTGGGCGCATGGCAGAGCTCGGAATGGAAGGAGCACCATTTGACTTTTTCCAACCTAAATTGGCTGGAATTGAGATTGGACGCCATGTTGCATTTCGAGAGCCCCTGCTGTGCCTAAACAGTGGAAACCCCCCACAAGTGACCCCATTTAGGAAACTAGACCCCCTAAGGAACTTATCTAGATTTTTGGTGAGCAATTTGAACCCCCAAGTGCTTCACACAAGTTTATAACGTAGAGCCGTAAAATTAAAAAATCATATTTTTTCCACAAAATTGATCTTTTCACCCCAATTTTTATTTTCCCAAGGGTAACAAGACTCCAAAAGTTATTGTGAAATTTTTCCTGAGTGCGCTGATACCCCATATGTGGGAGTAAACCACTGTTTGGGTGCATGGCAGAGTATGGAAGGGAAGGAGCGCCGTTTGACTTTTTCAACGCAGAATTGGCTGGATGCCATGTCGTGTTTGGAGAGCTCCTGATCTGCTTAAACAGTGGAAACCCCCCACAAATGACACCATTTTTGAAACTAGACCCCTCAAGGAACTTATCTAGATGTGTGGTGAGCACTTTGAACCCCAAAGTGCTTCACAGAAGTTTATAACGTACAGCCGTAAAATAAAAAAAATCTCTTTTTTTTTTTACAAAAATGATTTTTTCGCCCCCAATATTTTATTTTCACAAGGGTAACAGGAGAAATTGGACCCCAAAAGTTGTTGTCCAATTTGTCCTGAGTATGCTGATACCCAATATGTGGGAGTAAACTACTGTATGGGCGCACGTCGGGGCTCGGAAGGGAAGTAGTGATGTTTTGTATTGCAGACTTTGATGGAATGGTCTGGGGGAGTCATGTCGCATTTGGAGAGCCCCTGATGCGCCTAAACAGTGGAAACCCCCCACAAGTAACCCCATTTTGGAAAATAGACCCCACAAGGAACTTATCTAGATGTGTGGTGAGCACTTTGAACCCCGAAGTGCTTCACAGAAGTTTATAACGTACAGCCGTAAAAATAAAAATCCTTTTTTTTTTACAAAAATGATTTTTCGCCCCCAATATTTTATTTTCACAAGGGTAACAGGAGAAATTGGACCCCAAAAGTTGTTGTCCAATTTGTCCTGAGTACGCTGATACCCAATATGTGGGAGTAAACTACTGTATGGGCGCACGTAGGGGCTTGGAAGGGAAGTAGTGACGTTTTGGATTGCAGACTTTGATGGAATGGTCTGAGGGAGTCATGTCGCATTTGGAGAGCCCCTGATGCGTCTAAACAGTGGAAACCCCCCACAAGTGACCCCATTTTGGAAAATAGACCCCACAAGGAACTTACCGTATATACTCATGTATAAGCCGACCCGTGTATAAGCCGACCCCCCTAATTTTGCCACAAAAAACTGGGAAAACGTATTGACTCGCGTATAAGCCTAGGGTGAAAAATGATTATGCCCCCATATGATGCTCCACAGATTATGCCCCCATATGCTGCACAGATTATGCCCCTATATGCTCCAGATTATGCCCCCATATGCTCCAGATTATGCCCAATATGCTTCAGAGATTATGCCCCCATATGCTCCAGATTATGCCCCCATATATTCCACAGATTATGCCCCCATATGATCCACAGATTATGCCCCCATATGCTCCAGATTATGCCCTATATGCTCCAGATTATGCCCTATATGTTCCAGATTATGCCCCATATGTTCCACAGTTTATGCCCCCATATGCTCCATATTATGCCCCCATATGTTCCACAGCTTATGCCCCCATATACTCCATATTAAGCCACCATATGCTCCATATTATGCCCCCATATGTTCCACAGCTTATGCCCCCATATACTCCATATTATGCCACCATATGCTCCAGATCATGCCCTATATGCTCCAGATTATGCCCCATATGTTCCACAGCTTATGCCCCCATATGCTCCATATTATGCCCCCATATGTTCCACAGCTTATGCCCCCATATACTCCATATTAAGCCACCATATGCTCCATATTATGCCCCCATATGTTCCACAGCTTATGCCCCCATATACTCCATATTATGCCACCATATGCTCCATATTATGCCCCCATATGTTCCAGATTATGCCCATATGCTGCTGCTGGAAAAAAAAAAAATGACATACTCACCTCTCGTTGCTGGGGGCCAGGTACTGGGGTCCTGAGCAGGCGGGGACACTGGCGCGCTATGGGGGACAGGTGCCGGCATCACCGCTCGCTCAGGACCCCGGCACCTGAGATATTTACCTGTCCTCTCTGCACCGCAGCGCTGCGTCCTCGGCAGTGAATGATCTGGCAGGGGGCGCGGCGCTCACTAACGACATCATCGCGCCCTCTGCTGATCATTCACAGCCAGAGGAGTCAGACGAGGACGCAGCACAGCGGTGGAGAGAAGACAGGTAAATATCGCTGTACTCACCCCTCCGCCGCGCGTCCCTGCAGCCTCTCCTCCCGGCGATCTCTGCAGCGCTTCCTTCCTACAGAGGTCACATGGTACCGCTCATTAAAGTCATGAATATGTGCATATTCATGACTTTAATGAGCGGTTCCATGTGACCGCTGCAGGAAGGAGCCGGAGATCGTGGGAGGAGCAGGGGGGCTGCAGAGACCGCGGCGGCGGAGAGGTGAGTATAATCCGACACCCCCGCTCCCCCTCCCCCGCCGACCCCCGTATATGACCCGCGTATAAGCCGAGAGGGGGACTTTCAGCCCTAAAAAATGGGCTGAAAATCTCGGCTTATACACGAGTATATACGGTATCTAGATGTGTGGTGAGCACTTTGAACCCCAAAGTGCTTCACAGAAGTTTATAACGTACAGCCGTAAAAATAAAAAATCCTTTTTTTTTTTTACAAAAATGATTTTTTTGCCCCCAATATTTTATTTTCACAAGGGTAACAGGAGAAATTGGACCCCAAAAGTTGTTGTCCAATTTGTCCTGAGTACGCTGATACCCAATATGTGGGAGTAAACTACTGTATGGGCGCACGTCGGGGCTCGGAAGGGAAGTAGTGACGTTTTGGATTGCAGACTTTGATGGAATTGTCTGGGGGCGTCATGTCGCATTTGGAGAGCCCCTGATGTGCCTGAACAGTGGAAACCCCTCACAAGTGACCCCATTTTGGAAAATAGACCCCACAAGGAACTTATCTAGATGTGTGGTGATCACTTTGAGCCCCGAAGTACATCACAGAAGTTTATAACGTACAGCTGTAAAAATAAAAAATCCTTTTTTTTTACAAAAATGATTTTGTCGCCCCCAGTTTTTTATTTTCCCAAGGGTAACAGGAGAAATAGGACAAATTGCACAATAATTCTTGTGGTCCAGAGTACGATGATACCCCATATGCGGGAGTAAACTACTGTTTGGGCGCATGGCAGAGCTCAGAAGTGAAGGAGCACCGTTTGACTTTTTCAATGCAGAATTGGCTGGAATTGAGATCAGACGCCATGTCACATTTGGAGAGCCCCTGATGTGCCTAAACAGCAGAAACCCTCCAATTCTAACTCCAACCCTAACCCCAACACACCCCTAACCCTACTCCCAACCCTAACCACAAACCTAACCCTAACACACCCCTAACCGTAATCCCAACCCTAATCCTAATCCTAACGTTAGCGCCAACCCTAACCCTAACTTTAGCCTCAACCCTAACCCTAACGGGAAAATGGAAATAAATAAATTTTTTTAATTTTATTATTTTTCCCTAACTAAGGGGTGATAAAGGGGGGTTTGATTTACTATTTATAGCGGGTTTTTATGATTGGCAGCTGTCACGCTAAAAGACGCTTTTTATTGCAAAAAATTTTTGCATCACCACATTTTGAGAGCTATAATTTTTGCATATTTTGGCCCACAGAGTCATGTGAGGTCTTATTTTTTGCGGGACGAGGTGACGTTTTTATTGGTACCATTTTTGAGCACGTGACATTTTTTAATCGCTTTTTATTTCGATTTTTGGGAGGTTAGAATGAACAAAAATCAGCAATTCATGAAATTCTTTTGGGGAGGCGTTTGTACTGCTCCGCGTGTGGTAAAATTGATAAAGCAGTTTTATTCTTCGGGTCAGTACGATTACGGCGATACCTCATTTATATCATTTTTTAATGTTTTGGTGCTTTTATAGAATGAAAACAATTTTATATAAAAAATTATTATTTTTGCATCGCTTTATTCTGCGAGCTATAACTTTTTTATTTTTTCACTGATGATGCTGTATGATGGCTCGTTTTTTGCGGGACAAGATGCCATTTTCAGCGGTACCATGGTTATTTATCTCGGTCTTTATTATTGCGTGTTATTCTACTTTTTGTTCAGCGGTATGATGATAAAGCATTGATTTTTTGTTTCGTTTTCTTTTTTTTTTTAAGGGGTTCACTAAAGGGGTTAACTAGTGGGACAGTTTTATAGGGGGGGTCGTTATGGACGCGGCGATACCAAATATTGTACTTTTATTGTTTTGTTTTTTTTATTTACTGGAAAGAATGAATTTATTGGGGAATATATATATATTTTTTTATGATTTTTTTTACCACTTTTTATTTTTATTTCTTTTACTTTTTTACTTTGTTCCAGGGTGGGACATCACTGTATTTTAGCAGATCACTGGTGTGACAGTGTGCACAGCACTCTGTCACAACAGCGATCGCTCTGGCATCGCTGCAGGCTTCCTCAGCGCCTGCTCTCAGCAGGCACTGAGGAAGCCGCCTCCCTGGAGGACCCCGGCGCCATCTTGGATCCGGGGACCTGGAGGGAGGATGGACCCTCGGAACAGGGCGACACATCGCTCTGAGGGTCTCAGGGGAAAGCGCGCAGGGAGCCCCCACCCTGCGCGATCCTCCCCTGTGCCCCGGGTACATGATCGCGGTGTGCCAGGGGTTAATGTGCCGGGAGCGGTCCGTGACCGCTCCTGACACACAGTCACGGGTGTCAGCTATGATAATCAGCTGACACCCGGCGGCGATCAGCTGCGCTCCCCCCGGGAGCGCAGCAGATCGCCCATGACGTACTATTCCGTCCATGTAAATTAGGTCCAGGGTCAAATGGACGGAATAGTACGTTGATGGAATAAAGGGGTTAAAAAATAATAATTTTTTTAAAAAAATTGTAAAAAAAATATTAAAAAATAATTTAAAAAAATCCCCTAAAAATACACATTTTTATGTAATAAAAAAAATAAAAAAACAAAAAAATACACGTTTGGTATCGCCGTGTCCGTAAAAATCCCATCTATAAAAGTGTAACCCTAGTTAACCCCTTCAGTGAAAGACCATAAAAAAAAAAAATGTAGTAAAGTATACTTTTTCCAAGCGGTATCATCATACCGCTTGGAAAAAGTGCAATAACACGCGATCAAAAAGTCGAATATAAATAATCATGGTACCGCTGAAAATGTTATCTTGTCCCGCAAAAAACACGCCGCTATACAGCATCATTAGCGAAAAAATAAAAAAGTTATAGCTCGTGGAATAAACTGATGCAAAAATAATTATTTTTTCTATATGCAAATTGCCTCTTCAAACAAAGAGGACTTGTACTCTATAGCGCCACCTATTGGAAGTATATTTTTTCTATACAATTTTTTATTGTGTAAAAAACGCCAAAACATAAAAAAATATATAAATGAGGTATCGCTGTAATCGCAGTGACCCGAAGAATAAAGCTGCTTTATCAATTTTACCACACACGGAACGGAGGAAAAAAAAAAACAATTCCTGAATTGCTGGTTTTTGTTCATTCTGCTTCCACAAAAATCGGAATAGGAAGCGATCAAAAAACGTTATGTGCCCCAATATGGTACCAATAAAAACATCAGCTCGTCCCGCAAAAAATAAGCCCACAGATAACGCTGTCGGCCGAAATATGGAAAAATTATAGCTCTCAAAATACGGCGATGCAAAAAATTCTTACAAAAAATTATTCCAAAAAAAAGCATCTTTAAGTGTGTGACAGAAGCTGAACATGAAAAAAGGATGTAAATCTGGTATCGACATAATCGCACCGATCCGAGGAATAAAGTCGCCTAATCACTAATACCGCACGAGGAACGGCGTAAAAAAGAAAACCAATTCTTCACCTTTTGTGGATTTGTTCATTGTGCCTCCCAAAGATCGCAGTAAGGCGATCACAGTGGTTCCCCCCCACATATGGGATATCAGCGTACTCAGGACAAAATGCACATCAACTTTTGGGGCCCTATTTCTCCTGTTACCCATATAAAAATTAAAAATTTGGGGGCAAAAAGGTCATTTTTGTGGAAAAAAATATGATTTTTTTATTTTCACGGCTCTACGTTATAAACTTCTGTGAAGCCCTTGGGGGTTCAAAGTGCTGACCACACATCTAGATAAGTTCCTTGGGGGTCTAGTTTGCAAAATGGGGTCATTTGTGGGGGTTTCTACTGTTTAGGCACATCAGGGGCTCTCCAAGCGCGACATGACACCCGCAGACCATTCCATCAAAGTCTGCATTTAAAAACGGTGCTCCTTCCCTTTCGAGCTCTGCCATGCGTCAAAATAGTGGTTTACCCCCACATATGGGAATCAGCGTACTCAGGACAAATTGCACAATAACTTTTGGGGTTCTGTTACCCTTTGGAAAATAACAATTGGGGGTGGAAAGATCATTTTTGTGGAAAAGATATGATTTTTTAATTTTACTGCTCTACGTTATAACCTTCTGTGAAGCCCTTGGGGTTCAAAGCTCTCACCACACATCTAGATAAGTTCCTTGGGGGGTCTAGTTTCCAAACTGGGGTCACTTGTGGGGGTTTCCACTGTTTAGGCACACAGGGACTCTCCAAATGCGACATGGCGTCCAATCTCAATTCCAGCCAAAAAAGTCAAATGGCGCTGCTTCCCTTCCAAGCTCTGCCATGCGCCCAAATAGTGGTTTACCCCCACATATGGGGTATCAGCGTACTCAGGACAAATTGCACAATAACTTTTGGGGTCCTGTTACCCTTTGGAAAATAAAAATTGGGGGTGGAAAGATCATTTTTGTGGAAAAGATATGATTTTTTAATTTTACAACTCTACGTTATAACCTTCTGTGAAGCCCTTGGGGGTTCAAAGCTCTCACCACACATCTAGATAAGTTCCTTGGGGGGGTCTAGTTTCCAAAATGGGGTCACTTGTGGGGGGTTTCCACTGTTTAGGCACACAGGGACTCTCCAAATGCGACATGGCGTCCAATCTCAATTCCAGCCAAAAAAGTCAAATGGCGCTGCTTCCCTTCCGAGCTCTGCCATGCGCCCAAATAGTGGTTTACCCCCACACATGGGGTATCGGTGTACTCAGGAGAAATTGTACAACAAATATTGTGGTTCATTTTCTACTGATACCCTTGACAAAATTTAAAAAAATTGTGTCGAAAGAAAAATTTGGGGAAAAAAAGTTAAATGTTCATTTTTTCCTTCCACAATGCTTCAATTCTTGTGAAGTACCTAAAGGGTTACTAAACTTCTTGAATGTGGCTTTGAACACGTTGAGGGTACAGGTTTTAGAATGGTGTCACTTTTGGGTATTTTCTGTCATATTGACCCCTCAAATTCACTTCAAATGTGAGGTGGCCCCTAAAAAAAATGGTTTTGTAAATTTTGTTGGAAAAATGAGAAATTGCTGGTCAAATTGTAACACTTAGAACTTCCTAAAAAAAAAAATTTTGGGTCCAAAATTGTGCTGATGTAAAGTAGACATGTGGAAAATGTTATTTATTAACTAATTTTTGTGACATATCTCTCTGATTTAATGGCATAAAAATTAAAAGTTTGAAAATTGCAAAATTTTCAACATTTTTGCCATATTTCCGTTTTTTTTCATAAATAAACGCAAGTTATATTGAAGAAATTTTACCACTATCATGAAGTACAATATGTCACGAGAAAACAATCTCAGAATCGCCAAGATCCGTTGAAGCATTCCAGAGTTATAACCTCATAAAGAGACAGTGGTCAGAATTGTAAAAATTGGCCTTGTCTTTAACCTACAAAATGGCTTGGTCGATAAGGGGTTAATGACCAGGCCAAATTTACAGTTATGACCACTGTTAATTTATGAGGTAATAACTGGAATGCTTCCATGGATCCTGGTAATTCTGATACTTTTTTCTTGTGACATTTTGTACTTCATGATACTTGTAAAATTTCTTAGATATGACTTGCGTTTGTGAAAAAAATGGAAATTTGGTGAAAATTTTGCAATTTTCCCATCTTGAATTTTCATGCCCTTAAATCACAGAGATATGTCTCATAAAATACTTAATAAGTAACATTTCCCACATGTTTACTTTACATCAGCACAATTTTGGAATCAAATTTTTTTTTGTTAGGAAGTTATAAGAGTTAAAAATTAAACAGCGATTTCTCAATTTTACAACACCATTTTTTTTTAGGTACCGCATTACATTTGAAGTCACTTTGAGGGCTCTATACCCTAGAAAATATCCAAAACAGTGACACAATTCTAAAAACTTCTCCCCTGATGGTGCTCAAAAATACATTCAAGAAGTTTATTAACCTTTCAGGTGCTTCACAGTAATTTTTGTGGTGTTTTTATAAAAATTAACAAAAAATTTTATATCAGAACCAATTTGTTTTATTTTATCAAGGGAAACAGGAGAAATTGGACACCAAAAGTTTTTGCTCAATTTGTCCTGAGTACGCTGATACCCCATATATGCAGTTAAACCTGTTGTGAGCATGTTGGACTTGGAAATGACTTCTGAGTTGGGGCTCCCTCTGGTGGTTGCTGAGGATTTTGAACCAGTGTTGAATAGTAGAAGTCCATCACCTGCGAGCGATGATTGGCAATCAGGAGAGACTGACTTGGCTGATATAAGTGCTCTGTCTTCCCATGATCCTAGCCGGTGATCAATTGTTGTTTACTGGTTCATTTGGAAGTCATCTGGTGTATTGCCTTCATCTGCTACTTTTAAGATAAGATATTTTCTGCTTGTTTCTATCGTGTTTACATTTTTCCATTTTTTGTCTGCACTTTTGTGGGAAGTTAGCCGGGTTCCCCCTCCAGGGGCCTGTGCTACTCTCTGTTTTTCAGTAGCCACTGTTTATTTGTTCCATTGCTCTGTCTCTGTTATTTGAGTAGCTGCGGATAAGCCACTTGGTCACACCAGAGATCTGATTTAGCGGGTGGCGAGATCGTGTGGTCTCAGCATTTTTTGAAATCAGAAGTGTTGGAATTTTCTAGGGTTTTGCTGGGTTGCAGATAGTATTATGTCCTGTCCTGTCCTATCTAGGCAGTATTTGACCCTGAGTTTGCTCACTCTATTTTCTGCCTGCGTTTGTGTTTCTTCTTGTCTAACCGCCATTATATGTTTGGGGGCTACCTATTCCTTTGGGGCTCTACTCCGGGGCAGTTAGCTTTCCTGTTTCTATCTTCAGGTGTAGCTAATGTCTCCAGCTGTGCCGAGGCATCTAGGTCACCGTAGGTACGTCCCACGGCTGCTTCTAGTTGTGCCGCTAGCTTAGGGATCTGCAACCCATTAGTTCCCAACCTCTCTGGGTGTTTGGCTGCCTTTGCTGTTTTGTTTGCTCCTGTCCTCCTCGGCTACCAAATTATAACAGAATCACCCACCTTACCGAAAATTCTATGGTACTCAACAGAAGGAAGGAAAATTTAAAAAAAATAAATAAAATAAAGTAAGAATTTTTTTGTGGTGTGTGTATTTTTTCCTCCTTATCTCTGGGGGCTGTAGGAGGAGTTTTTCTGCAATAAAAGTCAAGCATTTGTCTAATCGTGTGTAGCAGCTTACTGCTAAAGTTCGGAGTATTTCTGTCTTTCTCACTCAGTCGTCTGCTGTAGAACCTAAGATCCCTAATCCGGATTAATTTTTTGGGGATCGGTCTAAATTTCTGAATTTTAAAAATAACTGTAAGTTGTTTTTTGCCCTGAAGCCTAAGTCCTCGGGGAACGCGCCACAGCAGGTTCAAATTGTCATTTCCCTGTGGCGCGGTGAAACCTCAGGATTGGGCCTTTTCCCTGACACCATGGGATCCTGTTTTGACTGATGTTGATGTGTTTTTTTCAGGCTCTTGGGTTGTTGTATGATGAATCTAATGTTACTGATCAAGCTGAGAAAACCATGTTGGCATTGAATCAGGGTCAGGAAGCTGCAGAGCTATTGTTAGGGTCTGCGGAATGCACCAAATAAATATAAATAATAGGTGCGTTCGCAGCCTGGGGTCCACCGTGCAGGCAGAGCCTACTGCTAGTAAGATGACACTAGATGGCGGTATAAGCGAACTCTGTTACACCACAGAGTCGCTGACATAGATGCTGTGGCACTATATGGCAGTATAAGCGACTTCTGTTACACCACAGAGTAGAAACTATGTCTTGTTAACCCCACTGGAGTACACAGATAGCTGCAGAGCGGATAGCAGTCCATGGTCATGCACACTGTAATGCAAACAACCAACTCCTCACCGGAGTAGCCGGTATTCTAGAGGTTATTTCAGCCAAGCCCTAAACATGTGCATACAAAACTCCTCACCGGAGGTGCCGGTATTCTAGGGGCTAATTTCAGCAGAGCCCTAACCGCACGCGTGCATGACCACACTGGCGCAAAGCACACAACAGATTTGATACTAGCGCCTTGCCGTGCGGCCATGCAAGCCTTATATAGAAGCAGAAAGTACAGGACCTTCCGGAAAGGACCAATGGAAAGCTGCTCCAGAACTACAGCAGCTTCATGACCTTTCTGGAGGACCAATGGGAGTCGCTGCAGTAGCCGAGCATGTGACCCCTGATCTTCTATGAGAGATCTTACCCTGGGCATGCTCAGAAGGGAAAACACAGGACTTAGTCCTAACTATGTCTGCTTGCCGCTGACCTGCACTGGTTACAATGGCAGGACCTGGAGAAGCTGTAGACATCCTCTGCACAGTGTTAGACCAGACGAGACACTGGGACCGACGTCTCTGCTGAGCAGGCTCCACTGTGGCCGGAGACGTATGGGGGACCGAAGCGGGAATGGCTTGAGATTCCCCTTGTGCAGCAGTGGGAACTCGATCCCTAACATTACCCCTCCTCCTAGGGCCCCCCATTCCTTGGGCCTCACTATGCTCAAAGGCAGAAATAAGCTGCGGAGCGTGAATGTGCTCGGCAGGTTCCCAGGACCTATCCTCAGGTCCATAACCCCTCCAGTCCACCAAATAAAATTTTTTGCCCCTTACCACCTTGCACCCTACAATCGTGTTCACCTCATGATCGTCCGTAGACGAACCCGATGTCCCGGCAGATGACTTGGAAAACCGGGACATGACCACGGGTTTCAGGAGGGACACATTAAAGGTTTCTGAGATACCTAAGCAAGGCGGGAGGGCTAAATGGTAAACCACAGGGTTGACCTGCTTGAGGACCTTGAAGGGACCCAAAAAGCAGTGTGTCAACTTAGTGGACTCCACCGGCAGCCTGATGTTTTGGGCAGAGAGCCACACAAGGTCGCTAGGAGCAAATGTCGGAGCGGGGCGCCGATGTGCGTCGGCCGAAGACCTCATCCTCTCCTTGGAGGCCTGAATCGCATCCTGAGTGCGGTCCCAAATGTCCCGTGCCTCCACAGCCCAGTCTACCACACTGGAGTCGACGGAAGACATGGGCATGGGCACAAGAACCTGCAGATGCTGACCATAGTTCAGGAGGAATGGGGTCTGTCAGATGGAGTCAGCTACAGCATTGTTTAGTGCAAATTCTGCCCACGGTAGCAGGGATGCCCAGTCATCTTGCCTGGCAGAGACAAAGTGTCGCAGATATGTGACCAAGGTCTGGTTGGCCCTCTCAACCAACCCATTTGTCTCGGGATGGTATGCGGAGAAGAGATTCAACTCAATATTATTATTATTATTATTATTATATATTATTATTATTTATTTATATAGCACCATTGATTCCATGGTACTGTACATTAGAGGGGGTTAAATACAAATTACAGATATCACTTACAGTAAACAAACTAACAATCACAGACTGGTACAGAGGGGAGAGGACCCTGCCCTTTCGGGCTTACATTCTACAGGATGGGGACGGAGACAGCAGGTTGGGGGATTGCAGCAGTTCCGGTGTTGGTTGAGGCGATATCTCCGGTAGTGGTGAAGAGGCAGCGGGGTCATTGTAGGCTGTAAGCTTTCTTGAAGAGATGGGTTTTCAGATTACGTCTGAAGGATTCGAGAGTGGTTGATAGTCGGACGTGTTGGGGCAAAGAATTCCAGAGGATGGGGGCTATTCGGGAGAAGTCTTGGTGGCGGTTGGGTGAGGAGAGAATAAGTGTGGAGGAGAGAAGGAGGTCTTGGGAGGACCGGAGATTACGTGAGGGAAGGTATCGGGAGATTAGATCAGGAACATATGGGGGAGACAGGTTCTAGATGGCCTTGTAGGTCAGTATTAGTAATTTGAATTGGATTCACTGAGGGAATGGGAGCCAGTGAAGAGATTTGCAGAGGGGAGATGCGGAGAAGTAGCGAGGAGAGAGATGAATTAGTCGGGCAGCAGAGTTAAGGATGGACTGGAGAGGTGCTAGGGTGTTAGCAGGGAGGTCAGGGAAAAGGATGTTGCAGTAGTCGAGGCGGGAGATGATGAGGGCATTTTAGTAGATTGAGGGTTGAGGAAGGGACGGATTCTGGAAATATTTTTGAGCTGGAGGCGACAGGAGGTAGAATGAGCTTGGATGTGTGGCTTGAAAGACAGGGCAGAGTCAAGGATTACTCCGAGGCAGCGGACCTCTGGTACGGGGGAAAGCGTGGTGTTGTGAATTGTTATAGATAGGTCAGGTAAGGAAGATCTGTGAGATGGGGGAAAGATGATGAGTTCAGATTTGTCCACATTGAGTTTGAGGAAGCGGTAGGAGCAGAAAGAGGATATGGCTGATAGACACTCAGGGATTCTGGACAGCAGAGAGGTGATGTCTGGGCCAGAGAGGTAGATCTGAGTGTCATCGGCATAAAGGTGGTAACCCGTCTGGTCTGAATTGTGGTAGAATTACGAGATTGACTTAAAAGTCTCCGTGGGTACCCTCTTTGTAAAAACGTATTCTCCATTTCGTCCAAACGAACAGATAGGGTCTCAGGGTCACTGACTATTCTCTTTACCCGTTCAAATTGTGAAGTTGGCACTGATCGTTTAACTGCTTTGGAATGACAACTTTGATACAGTAAAAGATTATTACGATCAGTTTCCTTAGTAAATAAATCCAGGGAAAGATTACCTTTCTCATCCAATAGTACCATTGTATCTAAAAAGTTAATTTTCCTTAAATCGTAGTTCAGGGTGAACTTTAACTCGGGCCAAACATGATTTAATTGGTCAAAGAAGAGATGTAAACAGTCAAGCGAACCATTCCAAATGCAAAAAATATCGTCTACATATCGACGCCACAATAGACAATGCATTTTAAATAAATCATTAGGGTAAACATAGTCCCTCTCAAAAAAGGCCATGTAGCAGTTGGCATATGGGGGTGCCACATTAGACCCCATCGCAGTTCCCTGCTTCTGGAGATAAAAGGTGTCTTCAAAGATAAAAAAGTTATTAGTCAAAACTAATTTCAACATTTCAAGAATGAAAGACATCACATCTGGGTCAAAGGAAGATTCTTCCAATAATCTTTTAATTGCTGTTATGCCCTTTGAGTGTTCAATTGACGTGTAAAGGCTATTCACATCTAAAGTTACTAATATCGTGTCTTTGGGTAGTGGTCCCATCTCTCGAATTAGGTGAAGAAAATCTCCTGTATCTAATAGAAAAGAGGGAGTTTCCTTGATAAGAGGTGTAAAAATCTTCTCCAAAACAACAGACAAAGGGGATAAAATAGAATTAGTTGAAGCAACAATTGGACGGCCCGGTGGTCTATCTAATCTCTTATGGATTTTGGGCAATACGTAAAATACTGGGATCATGGGATCATCTTTAATCAAATACTCTTTCATTTTGACATCTATAATCTGTTGCGTTAAGGCTTTATCAACAATATCCGCTATTCGTTCCTTAATCCAAACAGATTGATTATTAGCTAGAATTTCATAAATCTCTGGATTGCCTAATTGTGAATGTATTTCTTCTATATACATAGATCTATCCATGATTACCGTTGCTCCCCCTTTGTCAGCTGGCTTTATAATTATATCCTTGTCATTCATAATCGATTTCAAAGATATACGGTCTTCTCTGTTAAGATTGTTTTGGAGATGAAATTCACCCTTTAAGATTTTTTTAGAAAAATCTGACACCTCTCTATTAATACGGGCAATGTAAGTTTCAACTGGATGGTTATTTTTAGGTGGCATGAAATTACTCTGGAGTCGAAGATCCAGTTTAGATAAATTGATTTGAGCTGGTAGTGAAACAGGTACACTAAATGGTTCTACATTATCGAAATAAGCTTTTAAACGTAAATTCCTAAAAAACCTCTGTAGGTCTATGTCAAGTTGAAAAGTGCTAAATTTGTATGTGGGACAAAATGATAGTCCCTTTTGTAGTAAATTCATTGTAGGTACATCCAAACTCTTAGAGGAAGTGTTGATAACTAAATTATTGTTACCTGGGACCGCGTGTGCATCCCTTGCCGCTGTGTTTCTGTAACATTGGCCCCCCCTCCTCGTCCTTTTCTTGACTGTCTCCCTCTGCCTGACCCTAAAAAAGGCCGGCTGTAGTCCATACGTTCGCTGTCCGAGCTTGAAGCTGAAGAGCCATCTGTGTTCCTGAAACGACGATAACCTGGACGGAAAGAAGAACCCTGCCATCTATAAACTCTTTTTTGCAGATAGTCCTGTGTGTCTCTAATAAATTTCTGTCTCTTTCGTTTTTCTGTTTCCTTCCTGAAAGTGTCAAGATTATCCTTCGTGCGGGTTTTGATGGCTTCAAAGTCTTCTTTGGGTAGGGAGCCTTTCAATTGGGTTTCAACTGTGGAAACCTTCTCCTGGCAAGTCTTAATTTCCTTGTTCAAATTTTCTAAGGTTAATGTCATCAAATCCAGAGAACACTTGTTTAAGATTTGTTCAAATTTCTGACAAAACTCACTATTGTCTTGGAATAAGGTGGGTCTCAATGAGACGCGAATGCCTCGTGGAATCCTCTGAGTTTTAATGTACTCTGCTATTGTGATGCTATGTAGTTCCAAACTGACTAGGTGGCGAGATTCTCGTTCAAGATCACGAGATTTAAACTCGCTCCCTGAGATTTGTAAAAAATCTCCTGTGGTTGTGACTTGTGATATAATCTCAGCCACTTGTGTCTCGCTATATGAGAAACTGTTCGTAGACATTTCAATATAATGTTATGATGTAGAAATGAATATTTTAGTATCAAAACAATATAATAGTATGATGATACTATGATTCTGTTGGGGTGCTCATGTAACAAGGTCAAGTAGTATCAAATAGAAACACGTCACTCCCCACAAATGGAAGTACAGGTGCCTTGATTAAAGGGTTACATGACCCATATCGTAAATATATAAATGAACAAATCTGGCACTCTAGAAATGATGTTTAACCCAAAACTAGTATTTATTCACAGATTCCAAGGTAACGTTTCGGTCGAAAACCTCGACCTTCATCAGACTGTAAAAAATATCAAAACAAAGTATTACAGATAAGTACAGAGTCATAATTATCTAATCTTACAAAAGAAAATAAAATGTGTAATAAACAAATCTCACATTGAATTGAGAAAGGTATCACAGGGAAGTGAACCAGAAAGTTTTATCTCATATATTGAATCCAAGACACCACATGATGATAATCATAATCGGAATTCATAAATAAGTCTGATAGAGTCCCACTGAGGATTCTCAAAAGAAAAAACAAATCGTACCAACATGTATAGTAAACATACTATCCAGTGGAGTAATCCTAATAATGAATGAAATAGAAATTAGCTTACCCAATCTTTGGTTTAGAATCAGAGAATATTGTCTGAAAATACATAGAATGAAGTGAACCGCTGTATGTGAGTGTTCAAAGCGCCGTGCACAAGAATACTCAATGTGCCCAAAGTGATAAAAGAGACAAATTCTTACCACGGAAAAATATAACAGGAATCATAAGATAAAGCGCTTCTGTATCATGGCTTCTTAGCATATATTGATAGCGCTGTTCCTGTATATAATAGAAAATGCCTCAGAAAATTCAACTATTGTTGAGCTACCGGAATTCCCATAACACTAAAACAAATCTTACCCGAACCGGACTTCTCATATGGCATAGATAGAGCTGGTAGCGCTTATTTGAAATGGCATATACGCCAGTGCAGTGCGCTCAAAGTGCTGTGTCTCACGTGCGTCCTGAAATGGCGATGGACGCCGGAAGTAAAGAGCTCCTGGATGTACTGGGACATGGCCTCTGTCTCCAAGAGAGAGAGGGGATAGACCCTTCCCCGAGGAGGTTCTGTTCCAGGCAAGAGGTCAATAGGACAGTCATAGGGGCGATGAGGCGGAAGAGTCTCCGCCGCCTTTTTGGAGAATACGTCGGTGTAAGACCAGTAGAACTTGGGAAGGGAAGAGAGATCTGTGGGTATCTCAGTAGTAGCAACCTGAACGCACTTCCTCACACATCTGCCCGAACATGAGTTATTCCAACCCAGTATCCTCCCAGAGGACCACTCAATATGGGAGAATGGTAGTGAAACCAGGGTAATCCCAGCAGAACCTCGTCTATTCCCTCAGGAAGGATGAAAAAGGATATATTCTTCTAATGGGAAGGAGACATAGACAGGGAGAGAGGAACCGTCTGGAGGGTGATTTGAGAGGGCAGAATCGATCCATTCAATACTTGCACTGACACTGGCTCGGTGAGCATCACCTGAGGTAAAGTGTGGCGAGAAGCATAGGTAGAAGACATAAAATTCCCCTCTGCCCCAGAGTCCACACAAAGCCTGACGGAGAGAGTGGATGGACCTATGGTAATTGTGCCTTTAAGGAGTATTTTAGAAGCAAATGCCACTGTGTCTAGTGACCCTGCTCCCATGGTTACCGGAAGCGACCATCTACTCGATCGCTGTGGACATTACAGACCATGGGTGCTCGAGCGGGACCTAAGTCGTGGAGAAACCTCCATGGCCTCCTGGGGTTTGGATGCCTGAACGGGGAATTCTGGGGGTTTGGCGAAGGTGGGAGCCAGTCGAAACCTCTGCCTACACTGGGCCCGCTCCAACCTCCACTTGTGAAAACGGAGATCGATGCAGGTAAATATAGTGATAAGTTTCTCCTGTGTGGCCGGAATCTCACTGGTGGCAAAGGGGTCCTTCACATGGCCTGCCAGCCCTCTCCAGTACACCGGAATGAGGACTTTATCTGGCCATTCTAATTCAGAGGCCAGAGTCCGAAATTGGACGGCAAACTGGCTGACCATGGCCGAACCCTGTGAACTTGCCAGCAGTTGGAGCGCCGTATCGTGGGTGAACTGAGGTCCTAGAAAACCTTTTTTAGAGCCTCCAAGAAACGAGGAGCACTCCGTACCACACGGTCGTCGGGCTCCCACAGCGGCGTTGCCCACTCCAACGCTCTGCCTGACAAGAGAGATATAACAAAACCCACTTGTGCCCGATCAGTGGGAAAACGTGCAGCCAGAAGCTCGAGCTGTATAGAGCACTGACTCATGAATCCCCGACATTGCTTGCTGTCACCACCAAACTAGTCTGGAAGCGGGAGGTGGGATAATGTCAGAGCAGAGGTGGCAGAGGGCAAACTGGCTGCAGCCACGCTAGCAGCCTGAACAGCGACTGCGGTAACATCCACAGCTGAGGTTGTGCGCTCAAGGGCCGCCAACCTACCCTCCAGCTGCTGGATGTACAGCTGTAGATGCTGGTTATCCGCCATTTTACTAGCCAGACCCTGGCGCTAGTATTCTGTTAGGGTCTGCGGAACGCACCAAATAAATATAAATAATAGGTGCGTTCGCAGCCTGGGGTCCACCGTGCAGGCAGAGCCTGCTGCTAGTAAGATGACACTAGATGGCGGTATAAGCGAACTCTGTTACACCACAGAGTCGCTGACATAGATGCTGTGGCACTATATGACGGTATAAGAGAACTCTGTTACACCACAGAGTCGCTGACATAGATACAGTGGCACTATATGGCGGTATGAGCGAACTCTATTACTCCACAGAGTCGCTGTGGTAGAGACTGTGTCCTGTTAACCCCACAGGAGAACACAGATAGCTGCAGAGCGGATAGCAGTCCGTGATCATGCAGACAGTAACGCAAACAACCAACTCCTCACTGGAGTAGCCGGTATTCTAGAAGCTATTTCAGCCAAGCCCTGAACACGTGCATACAAAACTCCTCACCGGAGGTGCCGGTATTCTAGGGGCTTATTTCAGCCGAGCCCTAACCGCATGCATACATGACCACACTGGCGCAAAGCACACAACAGATTTGATACTAGCGCATGGCCGTGCGGCCATGCAAGCCTTATATAGAAGCAGCAAGTACAGGACCTTCTGGAAAGGACCAATGGAAAGCTGCTCCAGAACTACAGCAGCTTCAGGACCTTCCTAGAGGACCAATGGGAGTCGCTGCAGTAGCCTAGCATGTGACCCCTGATCTTCTATGAGAGATCTTACCCTGGGCATGCTAAGAAGGGAAAACACAGGACTTAGTCCCAACTACATCTGCTTGCCGCTGACCTGCACTGGTTACAATGGCAGGACCTGGAGAGGCAGCAGTCATCCTCTGCACAGTGTTAGACTGGGCGAGACGCTGGGACCAACGTCTCTGCTGAGCAGGCTCCACTGTGGCCGGAGACGGATAGGGGACCGCAGCGGGAATGGCTCGAGATTCCACTTTGCAGCAGTGGGAACTCGATCCCTAACAGCTATATTGTCAGAAATTCCAAAAGTGGGCAGTCCTTATTAAATGGAATGACGATGCCCTGGCAGCTCTTTTTCGGAAGGGTCTGGCAAAGACTGTAAAGGTTGTTATGGTGTGATTTCCTGTTCCCTCTGGTCTCAATGTCATTAGCTATTCAAATTGACAGATGTTTACGTGAGCGTAGAAATATGCGAGAGGTGGTGATGCCTTGTGAGCCAGCCCCTGAGCCCATGCAGTGTGATGGAGTAGTTTCTGGGGCTCAGCGTCGAGAGTTTCGAAAGCGTAATAAGTTGTGCTTCTATTGGAGACGCTTCTCATACTATTTCCGTCTGCACTACGCGGAAGACGTTTTGAGCGCTCAGTTGTTTTGGGTAATGTTCAGACTAAATTTCTTTTGACTGTTACCTTTATTTGCTCCGTGTCCACATTTTCGGCTCAAGCATTTGTTGATTCAGGAGCAGCGCTAAACCTGATGGATTTTGATTTTTCCAAACGTTGTGGTTTTCCCATGGTACCCCTGCGGAGGTCTATTCCTTTTCTGGGTATTGATTCTACCCCTTTGGCGGAGAATAAACCCCAGTTTTCGACCCAGGTGATAATGCGGTTTGACCCTGACCACCAAGAGAATTGCAAATTTTTGGTGTTACATAATTTACATGACATTATTTTACTGAGTTTACTGAGTTTTCACTGGTTACAGACTCATAATCCTGTTTTGGATTGGAAGTCTGTGTCTGTGGTCAATTGGGGTTGTCAATGTGTTCGTAGTGATACTCCTGTTTTTTCTACCTCTCCCCAGTCTCAAGATGTCACTAACTATTTGGTTGATTTTTCTGATGTGTTTAGTGAGAGTAATTCTGCGTCCTTACCTCCTCATAGGTAAATTTCCCAAGGGTCGGATCTTCAATTTATCGGTACCCGAGCATGATGCTATGCGATCTTATATCAAAGAATCTTTGGAGAAGGGTCATATCAGACCATCCTCTTCACCCTTGGGTGCTTGCTTTTTCTTTGTGGCCAAAAAGGATGGTTCATTGAGGACAAGTATTGACTATCGTGTCCTTAATAAGATCACTGTTAAATATCAGTATCCGTTACCCCTGATTTCTGATTTATTTTCCAGAGTGAAAGGTGCCAGTTGGTTTACCAAGTTTGACCTTAGGGGGGCATATAATATTTTTCGCATCAAGCACGGAGATGAATGGAAGACTGCGTTTAATACCCTTGAGGGGCATTTTGAGTACCTTAGTGATGACTTTTGGGCTCAATAATGCCCATTCCGTCTTCCAGTCTTTCATGATTGATATTTTCTGGGATTTGGTGGATAAGTTTATGATTGTTTATTTGGACGTTATTTTGATATTTTCCAATGACTGGGATTCTCATGTGGAACATGTTCGGATGGTATTCCGGATTTTGAGAGAGAATGCTTTGTATGTTAAGGGATCAAAATGTCTCTGTGGCGTACAGAAGGTTTTGTTTTTGGGATTCATTTTGTCTCCGTCTGCTATTGAAATGAACCCGGTCAAGGTTCAGGCCATTTGTGATTGGGTTCAGCCCACTTCATTGTAGGCTCTTCAGAGATTTTTGGGTTTTGCTAATTTTTACCGTAAATTTATAAGTAATTTCTCTAGTATTGTGAAACCACTGTCTGATTTGACCAAAAAGGGTTCTGATGTGGTGAATTGGTCTCCTGAGGCAGTTTCTGCATTTCAGGAGCTCAAGTGGAGATTCACTTCTGCTCCTGTTCTACAGCAACCTGATGTTTCTCTACCATTTCAGGTGTAGATAGATGCTTCTGAGATTGGTACTGGAGCCGTTTTTTCCCAAAGGGATCCTGTAACCTCTAAGATTAACCCTTGTGCCTTCTTCTCCCGAAAGTTTTCCCCAACTGAACCTAATTATGATGTAGGGAATCGGGAATTATTGGCTATGAAGTGGGCGTTCGAATAGTGGAGACATTGGTTGGAGGGAGCCAAACATCAAGTTGTGGTCCTCATCGACCACAAAAACTTGATCTATCTCGAATCAGCCAAGCAATTGAATCCCAGACAGGCCAATTGGGCCTTGTTTTTCACGTGCTTTAACTTTGTGGTCTCCTTCCTCCCGGGTACTAAGAATGTTAATGCGGATGCCCTCTCTAGGAGTTTCCTTGCGGATTCTATTGAAGTGACTGAGCCTACGGCCATTCTGAAGGAGGGTGTCGTTCTTTCCGCTATCTCACCAGATTTGAGACTGGCCCTGGAACAATTTCAGGGAGATAAACCTGAACGTTGCCCTGCAGGGAAATTGTATGTTCCAGATCAATGCAGAGAAAAAGTTATGTCTGAAGTCCATTGCTCTGCGTTGGCTGGTCATCCCGGTATTTTTTTTACTAGAGATTTGGTGAGTCGGTCCTTTTGGTGGCCTACTTTATCTTGTGACGTCAGGAACTTTGTGCAGTCCTGTGGGACTTGTTCTCGGTCCAAACCTTGCTCTCGCTCTAGTGGATTGTTAATGCCATTGCTTGTGCCCAAGAGGCCATGGACCCATATCTCTATGGATTTTATTTCCGACCTCCCTGTCTCTCAGAGAATGAACGTTATCTGGGTGATCTGTGATAGGTTTTCCAAGATGATCCATCTTGTGCCACTGCCGAAGTTGCCATCCTCTTCCGAGTTGGTGCCCTTGTTTTTTCAGCAGGTGGTTCAGTTGCACGGCATTCCAGAGAACATTGTGTCTGACAGAGGAGTCCAATTTGTTTCCAGATTTTGGAGGACATTTTGTTCTAAACTGAGAGTTCAGCTGTCTTTTTCCTATTCGTTTCACCCTCAGACCAATGGGCAGACGGAGAGAACAAACCAGACCTTGGAGACTTATTTGAGATGTTTTGTGTCTGCTGATCAGGATGACTGGGTCTTTTTTTGCCTTTGGCTGAATTTGCTCTGAATAATAGGGCTAGTTCTGCCACCTTGATGTCTCCTTTTTTCTGCAATTTCGGGTTTCATCCTCGGTTTTCTTCGGGGCAGGTGGAGGCTTCTGTCTGTCCAGGTGTTGACTCTATGGTGGAGAGAATGCAGCAGATTTGGGATCAAGTAGTGGATAAATTGTCTCTTTCTCAGGAGAGGGCCCAGCGGTTTGCCAACCGGCATAGGACTGATGGTCCTCGGTTTAAAGTGGATGACTTGGTTTGGTTGTCCGCAAAGAATATCCCTATGAAGGTTGCGTCTCCAAAGTTTAAGCCAAGGTTCATTGGACCTTATAGGATCTTGGAAGTCCTTAATCCAGTTTCTTTTCGTTTGGCTCTTCCTGGGACGCTTAAGATTCATAATGTCTTCCACAAATCTTTATTGAAAAGGTTTGTCGAGCCAGTGGTTCCTATGGCTGCGCCTCCTGAGACTGTTTTGGTTGAGGGCAATCTGGAGTATGAAGTGGAGAAGATATTGGATTCTCGTTTGGCTAGATGGAGACTCCAGTACTTGGTTAAGTGGAAAGGTTATGGTCAGGAGTAGAGTTGAGCGATACTTTCCGATATCCAAAAGTATCGGAATCTGAATGATATCGCCGATACCATAAAAATATCGGCGATACCCGATACCGATACCGGAAATCCAATGTAAGTCTATGGGAGCAAAATATCGGAATTAAAAAAAACTCATTCTTGGCTTGTAGGTTAATTGTACATGAAGGAAAACAACAAAGAGTAATGTAGAATGTATTGGTGGAGGTTGAGGAGACATTAAAGGCATAGATGTTTAACCCAATCCAATGGAATAGCATTAATATTTTTTTTTTTAAAGACGTTCGGATTGATGAAATAATTGACAATGTTGTTAACCTTTTTTCTATTTTGCCAAATATGTATGTTTCACAACTTCCATGCTCTTCACCTTTTTAACTTTTGCCACACTTTCACCTTCATAATCTTCAGCAGCATCATCTTTGTCATCAAATTATTCTTCATCTTCACCTTCTTTATCTTCTTCTTAAACTTCTTGCTATTCATCTTTTTGTTAACATTACTCATATTGTTCTTATTAAACTATTATTCTTCTTCATATTCTACTTCTTCATCTTCTTCCTCTTCATCTTCTTCATCATATTTTTATTTGTGACAGAGATTCCTGTACTTGTAATCTGTAAAAGTATGAATTTTTCATCCTTCCGTTCTTGCTGTCACAAAATATTTAAATTACAACAGTATTTGTCCGTGTTCAGTTTAGCCTGCAGCAGCAGGCATTTTCCAGGGGCACCACGAGGAGGAACGGACTCACCCCCATACACTGCTTAGTCTTCTGCTTATATTTTAGAGCATATATTTTGCTCTTCATTTTGGTCTTATACTTCATGTTCTTCTGCTTTTTGATCTTCTGCTTATTGTTCTTCTGTCTCTTGTTCTGTATCTTGTAGTTTGTCTTAACCTTCTTTGTCCTGTTGGTGATCTTCTTCTGGGTAATCTTATATTTCTTCTTTGTGATGGTGTTCAGGCTGGTTGTCTTGATGCTCGTCGTCCTTGGGGTCGTCATCTTCTTCGGGGTGGTCTTTAGGGTCGTCTAACTTCCGAGAACCAGTTGACGTTACTGGAACCCGGACGGGTAGCAGAAGGTACAAGAGCCAATGCAAGTAACGAGGACCAGCTGACTGTGCTGGAACCCGGAGGGGCAGCAGAAGGAAAAGAGCCAATGGCACAACCGAGGAGCAGCTGACGTTACTGGGACACGGTTACTAAGCAGGAGGTACCTGTGCTCAAAAGCACTACCAAGGACCAGCAGACGTTGCTGGAACTCGGATACCGACATGGAGGCACCTAGGCCAAAGGCACTGCGGAGAACCAGTTGACGTTACTGGAACCCGGACGGGTAACAGAAGGTACAAGAGCCAATGCAAGTAACGAGGACCAGCTGACTGTGCTGGAACCTGGAGGGGCAGCAGAAGGAAAAGAGCCAATGGCACAACCGAGGAGCAGCTGACGTTACTGGGACACGATTACTAAGCAGGAGGTACCTGTGCTCAAAAGCACTACCAAGGACCAGCAGACGTTGCTGGAACTCGGATACCGACATAGTGGCACCTAGGCCAAAGGCACTGCGAAGAACCAGTTGACGTTACTGGAACCCGGACAGGTAACAGAAGGTACAAGAGCCAATGCAAGTAACGAGGACCAGCTGACTGTGCTGGAACCCGGAGGGGCAGCAGAAGGAAAAGAGCCAATGGCACAACCGAGGAGCAGCTGACGTTACTGGGACACGGTTACTAAGCAGGAGGTACCTGTGCTCAAAAGGACTACCAAGGACCAGCAGACATTGCTGGAACTCGGATACCGACATGGAGGCACCTAGGCCAAAGGCAGTGCGGAGAACCAGCTGACGGTACTGGAACCCGGACGGGTACCATAAGGCACCCATGAAAATGTAAGTTGACAGGCCGCAAGCCGTCCGCAGTTACCGAATCACACAGTCCTAGAGTGGGTGCTTGTCCTATTGTCACAACGGAAACAGCCTTTATTAAGATATCCCACAGCACACATAGGAATCAACTAAACTGCAGGCACCATAGAGTCGGCTAACCCGAATGCAACACGACAGGACAACTTATTGGAGGCTAATTAACGTTGACACTGCCAGGAAACAGCTGTTGTGCTGTAACCAGGCTGGGCAGGAGTCATTACCCGTGGCAATTACTTCCGAGCAACAACTGGCAGTGTTGGAGCCCAGGGATGAGAGGAGGACAGGGTGGAGGCAGCATGACTTTTTGGAGTACACACAGCAGGGGAACAGCTGACATTACTGAACCCCAGTAACACAGGAGCAAGTGTTGACTGTGCTAACAGCACTTCCGAGCGTTCCTTTATGTGCACTTTAGTAATAGGTCGGCGTACCCCCCTGCTACGGGAAGAACAAATTGAAGCCGTTGTTGCTTGGATGGCAGCCAATGCATCTACTTCAATTGCTTCCACCTCCTCTCAGGACCACAGCACTGTTGAGCAACCATCTGTCGCTTCACCGCCTGCCAAATTGCCCAGGCAGTCAGACAGTTCTGTACAGGATCCAGCTGAGTCTCTGATTCTGTTCTCAGAATCTGTTGGCTTGCAAACAGGGGCCCAGCCAAGCAGCATTCTGGAATGTGAAGAAGAGGGAGTATGCAGTGATGCGCAACAGCTGTGTATCTCAGAATCTGAAGAGGCGGGTGAGGCAGTGCCGATGCTCAGCACACCGCAGAACGCATCTGATGATGATGAGACTCAGGTGGCAGTTTCTGTTGAGCATGGTGCTGGCCAGACCACCCAACAGCAGCAGGTTTTGGAAGAGGGTAGTGGAGATGATGAGGTCCAAGACCCAACATGGCGTGAGGAACAGGAAGGTGGTGGGAGCAGCTCTGAGGAAGAGATTGCCCCAACGGTACAAACAGGAGGGAGACTTAGGCTGCATACTCGGTTGACTTTAGCCTCCAGTTTGGAACCTGTTCGGAGCAGTTCTCTTCCAAAAGTCAAAACGGGCGCTCCCATGACTTGCACTGCGTGGTCCTTTTTTGACACACTTGCAGATGATATTTGCTATGTCAAATGCAAGCTGTGTAATCAAAAAGTAAAAAGAGGTAAAAGTGTCAGTAACGTCAATAACACAAATATTATTATTATTATAGATTTTAATCGCGCCATTTATTCCATGGCGCTTTACATGTGAAGAGGGGCAAATATAGACAATTACAGTAAACATGAGCAATACAAGGCACACACAAGTACAGAAGGAGAGAGGACCCAGCCCGCGAGGGCTCACAATCTACAGGGGTGGTTGAGGATACACTAGGAGACGGAGAGCTGATCGTGTGTTGGTTCAGTAGACTGATGATCATTGCAGGTTGTAGGCTTGTCGGAAGAGGTGGGAAATATGTGCAAACTTGTGGGTACAAAGCACGTAGTTGAGTTACAAAGACACACTGGTGTACAATAATAAATTATATTGTGGTACCGTGTTAGCCAGAAAAATCGATGTGAATACTTTTCCATCCAATTATGACAAGAGCATTCTTAAGGTGATACCTTTAATGGCTAACCAGAAAATTATATGTTCGCTAGCTTTCAGAGCTCAAGGCTCCTTCTTCAGGCAAGATTACATTTGGAATAATAAGAAAGACACATTAGATGCTTACTATAGTAGGAAATTTGTTCAAGACCTGGGAGGTGTGATGCCTTCAAAAGATAAGCAAAGGAAATTAAATTAGCATTTTCTTACAAATGGAGAGCTAGTGGGCATGTGTTATTAGCTATCTGGAGTCCTTCTGGTGAAGGTGTGAACTGTGTCTATGTAATGAGACATAAAACCGGGTGTTAAGTTGAGTCCTAGTGTCAAAGTATTGAACATCCTAATAAGTTTGAATTCCCATATTTTTCTCTCCCTGTCATCCTTAAAATGACCTTTTAGTATTAAGACTTTTAAGTCTGTCATACAATGTCCAGTTCCAGAGAAATGTTTTCCCACAGGCGTGTCCATTTCATTCCTGATCGTATGTCTGTGTAGATTCATCCTTGTTTGTAGTTTTTGCATGGTTTCCCCAATATAGATAGCTCCAGGGCACCTTGTACATTGTATCATGTACACCACATTGGAGGATGTACATGAAAAGGAACCCATGACCTTATAGTCCTGATTTGTGTTTGGTACACGGACTGTATTTGTTGGTAATATGTGGGTACAAGTTTTGCATTTTTTGTTGTTACATGGGAATGTGCCAGTCACTGATGGTGACGAAAGGACACTTCTGACAAGGAGATTCCTTAAGTTAGGGGGCTGTTTGTAGGAGAGGAGTGGTAGTTCTGGGAATATGTCTTTCAATTTGTGGTCCCTGTGGAATATGGGTTGGAGATCAGCACCAATTTTCCTTAGGATGCTCATGTGGGGGTTGTATGTGACCACAAGAGGTACCCTGTTGTTGTCCTCTCTCAGTTTGTAATCCAGGAGGTTGCTTCTTGGGATTCTTGTAGCCCTGTGGATCTGTTCATCTATTACCAGTGGATGGTATCCTTGTTGTAGGAATGTATTCCTCAGAGATAGCAGCTGTAGTTCCCTGTCTTTACTGTCTGAACAGATCCGAATATATCTCAGAGCTTGACTGTAGATGATGGATTTTTTGTGTGTCTTGGATGAAAGCTGTTCCATCTAAGGTATGCTGGACGTCCTGTGGGCTTATGGTAAATTGATGTTTGTATGACGTTGTCCTTGATGTATATGGTCAAGTCCAGAAAATGTATTTGAGACTTTGAAAAGTTGAGGGTGAGCTTGATGGTTGGGTGGTATTTGTTGAAGTTATTGTGGAAGGTGAGCAGATCATCTTTTGAGCCTGTCCAGATTATTAGCAGATCATCAATGTAGCGGAAGTATGCAAGAGGTTTAATAGGGCAAGATGACAAAAACTCCTCCTCCAGTTTCGCCATAAATAGGTTGGCATATTGTGGGGACATTTTGCTTCCCATGGCGCTGCCCATGCACTGTTGGTATAAATTGTTCCCAAAAGAAAAATAGTTGTGATGAAGCACAAACCTGATGAATTGCAGTGTTGGTTCTGTGGCCAGATTGTTCTTTTGAAGGAAATATTTACATGCTGTGATTCCATCCTCATGAGGAATGTTGGAATAGAGAGACTCTACGTCCATGGTGGCTAGTATCGTGTCCCTTGGAAGTGGGCCCAGCGCTGACAATTTGCAAAGAATATCCGTGGTGTCCTGGATATAGCTGGGTGTGCTCCTCACCAAGGGTTTTAGAATGTTCTCCACCCAGCCGGAGATATTCTCAGTTAAAGTCCCAATACCAGAGATGATGGGCCCCCAGGATTACCTTCTTTGTGTATTTTAGGCAACATGTAGAAGGTACCTGTTTTGGGATTGCCTGGTACTAGTTCCAGTAGTGAGGATGAAGTAGAATCAAATCCATTGATGATACGTGTTAGTTCCTCAGTGTATTGTTTGGTAGGATCTTCCTGAAGTGGAGTGTAGTATTTTATATCCAAGAGTTGTCTGTTTGCTTCCTGGATGTAATCTGTCGTGTTCATGATGACTATAGCTCCTCCTTTGTCCGCTGGTTTGATGATGATATTGTTGTTGGCTTTTAAGGATTGTATAGCTTTTCTTTCCTCCATGCTGATATTGTTTGGCACTTTATGGTGTCTGTCCAAAATGTCAGATTTAACTTTTTTGCGGAAACAGTCTATGTAATGATCCAGAGTTTGGTTGTGTCCGGGTTGCGGGGTCCAGTTTGTCCTCTTTTTCTTTTTTGCTGTGTTATTCACATTGTCTTGTGAAGTGATATCTGCATGGTTATGAAAGAATTCTTTGAGTCGCAATCTGCGGAAGAATTCCTCAATGTTTCAGAGCTCAAGGCTCCTTCTTCAGGCAAGATTACATTTGGAATAATAAGAAAGACACATTAGATGCTTACTATAGTAGGAAATTTGTTCAAGACATGGGAGGTGTGATGCCTTCAAAAGATAAGCAAAGGAAATCAAATTAGCATTTTCTTAAGGGTATGCCACACTAAACAATATCGCTAACGGGATCGCTAAAAAAACGTCACTATTTAGCGATCCCGTTAGCGATATTGTTCAGTGCGGCAGCTTCCAGCGACGAGCTTCCTGCTGTGATCTCGCTCGTCGCTGGAATCGTTCCGGACCCTATTTTCTCGTCGGCGCTCCCGCTGGGTAAGTATCTTATCGCTGTGTGGCACCTTTTCTTAGCGATTTAGCGGTACTTTTGTACCGCTAAAGTCATTAAGAAGATCGCTAACGGCGATAGCGTCGTTAACTATATCGCTAAATGTGACCGCAATTAGCGATATAGAAACAATCCCGCTAGCGATCGCATTAGTATGCGTCGTTATTGTGATCGCTAGCGGGATTGTTTAGTGTGGCAGTACCTTTACTTTAATAAATTATATTGTGGTACCGTGTTAGCCAGAAAAATCGATGTGAATACTTTTCCATCCAATTATGACAAGAGCATTCTTAAGGTGATACCTTTATTGGCTAACCAGAAAATTATATGTTCGCTAGCTTTCAGAGCTCAAGGCTCCTTCTTCAGGCAAGATTACATTTGGAATAATAAGAAAGACACATTAGATGCTTACTATAGTAGGAAATTTGTTCAAGACCTGGGAGGTGTGATGCCTTCAAAAGATAAGCAAAGGAAATTAAATTAGCATTTTCTTACAAATGGAGAGCTAGTGGGCATGTGTTATTAGCTATCTGGAGTCCTTCTGGTGAAGGTGTGAACTGTGTCTATGTAATGAGTCATAAAACCGGGTGTTAAGTTGAGTCCTAGTGTCAAAGTATTGAACATCCTAATAAGTTTGAATTCCCATATTTTTCTCTCCCTGTCATCCTTAAAATGACCTTTTAGTATTAAGACTTTTAAGTCTGTCATACAATGTCCAGTTCCAGAGAAATGTTTTCCCACAGGCGTGTCCATTTCATTCCTGATCGTATGTCTGTGTAGATTCATCCTTGTTTGTAGTTTTTGCATGGTTTCCCCAATATAGATAGCTCCAGGGCACCTTGTACATTGTATCATGTACACCACATTGGAGGATGTACATGAAAAGGAACCCATGACCTTATAGTCCTGATTTGTGTTTGGTACACGGACTGTATTTGTTGGTAATATGTGGGTACAAGTTTTGCATTTTTTGTTGTTACATGGGAATGTGCCAGTCACTGATGGTGACGAAAGGACACTTCTGACAAGGAGATTCCTTAAGTTAGGGGGCTGTTTGTAGGAGAGGAGTGGTAGTTCTGGAAATATGTCTTTCAATTTGTGGTCCCTGTGGAATATGGGTTGGAGATCAGCACCAATTTTCCTTAGGATGCTCATGTGGGGGTTGTATGTGACCACAAGAGGTACCCTGTTGTTGTCCTCTCTCAGTTTGTAATCCAGGAGGTTGCTTCTTGGGATTCTGGGAAACTGGCACAAATGAACAGCGACATCTTCTTTCTATCCAGATGCAAAAAGGAAAACCTAATCCCTAAAGGCCTCATGATAAGGAATCCAACAAAATATACCTACAACACCCATTTTTCACAGAAACTTTGCTACAGATCATCTGAGAGACTGCGGAATCATCTCATTGGATTTTTCTACCACAAGAAAAGGACCATCCATAAAGAGATAAATTACCTACAGGACCGAATACAAGGACCGGGTTCACGTTTCATCAAGGAGACGCTACAGGAATTCTACAATAATTTACAACATCACCTCATTATCAACAAGAAAAAGAAACTGGACAGACTCAGGAAGAAAGCTGGTCTCAATGTAGCTGAAGGTAAGCCCTATTTACAGAATCATTTACATACATTGCCCTCTGTTGTGAACAGGTGCTTATCTTTTGAAGGCATCACACCTCCCATGTCTTGAACAAATTTCCTACTATAGTAAGCATCTAATGTGTCTTTCTTATTATTCCAAATGTAATCTTGCCTGAAGAAGGAGCCTTGAGCTCTGAAACATCGAGGAATTCTTCCGCAGATTGCGACTCAAAGAATTCTTTCATAACCATGCAGATATCACTTCACAAGACAATGTGAATAACACAGCAAAAAAGAAAAAGAGGACAAACTGGACCCCGCAACCCGGACACAACCAAACTCTGGATCATTACATAGACTGTTTCCGCAAAAAAGTTAAATCTGACATTTTGGACAGACACCATAAAGTGCCAAACAATATCAGCATGGAGGAAAGAAAAGCTATACAATCCTTAAAAGCCAACAACAATATCATCATCAAACCAGCGGACAAAGGAGGAGCTATAGTCATCATGAACACGACAGATTACATCCAGGAAGCAAACAGACAACTCTTGGATATAAAATACTACACTCCACTTCAGGAAGATCCTACCAAACAATACACTGAGGAACTAACACGTATCATCAATGGATTTGATTCTACTTCATCCTCACTACTGGAACTAGTACCAGGCAATCCCAAAACAGGTACCTTCTACATGTTGCCTAAAATACACAAAGAAGGTAATCCTGGGAGGCCCATCATCTCTGGTATTGGGACTTTAACTGAGAATATCTCCGGCTGGGTGGAGAACATTCTAAAACCCTTGGTGAGGAGCACACCCAGCTATATCCAGGACACCACGGATATTCTTTGCAAATTGTCAGCGCTGGGCCCACTTCCAAGGGACACGATACTAGCCACCATGGACGTAGAGTCTCTCTATTCCAACATTCCTCATGAGGATGGAATCACAGCATGTAAATATTTCCTTCAAAAGAACAATCTGGCCACAGAACCAACACTGCAATTCATCAGGTTTGTGCTTCATCACAACTATTTTTCTTTTGGGAACAATTTATACCAACAGTGCATGGGCAGCGCCATGGGAAGCAAAATGTCCCCACAATATGCCAACCTATTTATGGCGAAACTGGAGGAGGAGTTTTTGTCATCTTGCCCTATTAAACCTCTTGCATACTTCCGCTACATTGATGATCTGCTAATAATCTGGACAGGCTCAAAAGATGATCTGCTCACCTTCCACAATAACTTCAACAAATACCACCCAACCATCAAGCTCACCCTCAACTTTTCAAAGTCTCAAATACATTTTCTGGACTTGACCATATACATCAAGGACAACGTCATACAAACATCAATTTACCATAAGCCCACAGGACGTCCAGCATACCTTAGATGGAACAGCTTTCATCCAAGACACACAAAAAAATCCATCATCTACAGTCAAGCTCTGAGATATATTCGGATCTGTTCAGACAGTAAAGACAGGGAACTACAGCTGCTATCTCTGAGGAATACATTCCTACAACAAGGATACCATCCACTGGTAATAGATGAACAGATCCACAGGGCTACAAGAATCCCAAGAATCAACTTCCTGGATTACAAACTGAGAGAGGACAACAACAGGGTACCTCTTGTGGTCACATACAACCCCCACATGAGCATCCTAAGGAAAATTGGTGCTGATCTCCAACCCATATTCCACAGGGACCACAAATTGAAAGACATATTCCCAGAACTACCACTCCTCTCCTACAAACAGCCCCCTAACTTAAGGAATCTCCTTGTCAGAAGTGTCCTTTCGTCACCATCAGTGACTGGCACATTCCCATGTAACAACAAAAAATGCAAAACTTGTACCCACATATTACCAACAAATACAGTCCGTGTACCAAACACAAATCAGGACTATAAGGTCATGGGTTCCTTTTCATGTACATCCTCCAATGTGGTGTACATGATACAATGTACAAGGTGCCCTGGAGCTATCTATATTGGGGAAACCATGCAAAAACTACAAACAAGGATGAATCTACACAGACATACGATCAGGAATGAAATGGACACGCCTGTGGGAAAACATTTCTCTGGAACTGGACATTGTATGACAGACTTAAAAGTCTTAATACTAAAAGGTCATTTTAAGGATGACAGGGAGAGAAAAATATGGGAATTCAAACTTATTAGGATGTTCAATACTTTGACACTAGGACTCAACTTAACACCCGGTTTTATGACTCATTACATAGACACAGTTCACACCTTCACCAGAAGGACTCCAGATAGCTAATAACACATGCCCACTAGCTCTCCATTTGTAAGAAAATGCTAATTTGATTTCCTTTGCTTATCTTTTGAAGTCATCACACCTCCCAGGTCTTGAACAAATTTCCTACTATAGTAAGCATCTAATGTGTCTTTCTTATTATTCCAAATTTAATCTTGCCTGAAGAAGGAGCCTTGAGCTCTGAAAGCTAGCGAACATATAATTTTCTGGTTTGCCAATAAAGGTATCACCTTAAGAATGCTCTTGTCATAATTGGATGGAAAAGTATTCACAAAGACACACTGGAGATGTAGGCCAACCTACAGCAGCACCTACATCTTCAGGTCGTGTCGGAGCCTCTTCCTCCAGCTCACACACAGCAGGTTCGGCTTCCTCACAGGATCGCCATGGAAGAACCTCGGTCACTGTTGTCCAGAGACAAAGTGTTATTCCACCCACAGCAGCAAGTTCCCTGTCATCCTCACACTCCCAGGCCACAAAACAGCCATCGGTAGCACAGGCATGGGATAAAAGACGGCCATACTCGGCAAACCATCCACGAGCACAGGCTCTGAATTCTGGCATTCCAAAACTCCTGTCCCTTGAAATGCTGTCATTCTTGCTGCTGGAGACTGACATTTTCCGTAACTTAATGGCATTGGCAGTCCCACAATACAATGTGCCAAGCCGATTTTATTTCAGCAGGCAAGCCGTCCCTGGTCTGCAAAAGCATGTTGAGGGAAAAATTAAACATGCGCTACTAAACTCCGTCAGTAGCAATGTCCACCTGACCACAGCTGCGTGGACCAGTACCCATGGCCATGGACGATACCTTTCCCTCACTGCCCATTGGGTCAATGTTGTGTAGCCGGGTACAGATCTTGTGAGTGGCGCTGTACGTGTTCAGCCAACTCCAAGGATTGCAGGAATCAAGTCTGTACACATTGACTCCTCCTACTACTCCAGTTCCTCAGAAACATCACTGCAGGAGCCGTCACGGTCTACCTCCACATGGACCAGTGAACGCTTAATAATAATAATCTTTATTTATATAGCGCCAACAGATTCCGCTGCGCTTTACAGTTTAACAGTTTCAGAACACAAGTCATAAGTAACAACGTTAACAATAAAATAATTAAAGCAATATAAGCCGCCCCTGCTCTTGAGAGCTTACAATTTACAATGAGGTGGGGGAGCTACAAAGTACAGGTGTTTATATACAATGGTGTATTTACAATGATGGTCCAGCCATTTAGAGGGAGTGAGGGATGGATGGAGATAGTGAATGGGCTACACACACTTACACATAGAATGACTTTGGGCCTGGGGGCCGATATATGACCGCTACTCTGAGGGAGAGGGGACGAAAGAGCCTGATGGTGTGGACCTCAAAAGAAGGGAATGAGAGTGATGGAATTGGGGGTATGATCTGGAAAGTGCATTGTGGGGACAGGAGTATGCCGACTCCACCACCATGTGTGTTTGAGGGTCTCGGGGAATGTGAGAACTGTAAGCCACCATAGGAAATGGCAGGAGGGAGACCGTGTCAGAATCCTGAATCCAGGTTTCAGTGAGGGCCAACAGATGAAGAGAGTTGTTCAGAAAGTAGTTGTGCAGGAAGGTTAGCTTGTTGCATGCAGACCGTGGATTCCAGAGCGAACAGTTAAACGAAGGAGATGAGGGAGTGCAATTAATATTAATAAGATTACTATGGTTTCGATATGAGGTAGGGTAGGGATTGAGGTTGGGGGATGGTGGACCAGGGTTGGGGGAGATGTCCCCTGAAATCAATAGGAGTAGGAAGATAAAGAGCAGGTAGTTGTTGGAGTTGTAAGTTGCTTTTTTCTGTATTGTGTTTGGGCTAGATGGCCTGAGGTTTCTCAGGAAGGTGATGACTGCATGGGAACTGTACATGGGAGAGGGAAGTATGGAGGGGCTGATGTGTATGAGTCGTGATGAAGGGGGTATGGGCGGTAAATGTGGATGGCAAGGGAACACAGGAGGATAGAGTTAATGTACATAATTAAAAAGATAACAAACAACAAGAAACAAATATACTAAAATAAAATTAAAAATATATTGCAAAAGATGCATGAGGTTGTAATAATAATAATAAGGGTATTTGATAAACCTAATGTTTATGAAAAAGTTTTGTTCAGGATTAAAAATATAGCAAAGTGTGGACTACCTTATTCCAGCCCTGATTAACTGCCATGGATAACTGCCGTTTACTCAATGCTTGTCTTCTATGATGCTTAGCTTTTTGTGATTCGTGCACCCCACACATGAACCACACAACGCTTAGCTGTTGCGACCGATATGAGCAGTGCCGTGGGCAAACGTCAACAGGCCGTCCTGAAATTAATTTCCATGGGGAATCGAAGCCACACAGCGCAGGAGCTCTGGAATGCCATCAAGCAGGAGAGCGACGTGTGGTTTTGGACAGCGAATCTCCAGCCAGGCTTGGTAGTGTGTGACAATGGCCGAAATCTGGTGGCAGCTCTGGGCCTAGGCAACCTCACTCACATACCATGTGTGGCACATGTGCTCAACTTGGTCGTGCAGAGTTTTTTGAGGGACTATCCGGATCTTGATGCACTGCTGCACAAGGTCCGCCTACAGTGCACTCACTTGCGACGTTCCAGCATGGTCAGATCGTTCATTGCAGCTCTGCAACGCAGATTTAGCCTTCCTGAACATCGCATCATATGTGACGTACACACCAGGTGAATTCCACATTACATATGTTGGAGCAGTTGTGTGAGCAGCAGCCAGCAGTAATGGAGTATCAGCTGCATCAGCGCAATCAACTCGCAATTTGCGCCGTTCACACTTCACCACTACTGAGTGTGCCTCTATAATAATAATAATAATCTTTATTTATATAGCGCCAACATATTCCGCAGCGCTTTACAGTTTAACAGTTTCAGAACACAAGTCATGAGTAACAACGTTAACAATACAATAATTAAAGCAATATAAGTCGCCCCTGCTCGTGAGAGCTTACAATCTACAATGAGGTGGGGGAAATACAAAGTACAGGTGTTTATATACAATGGTGTATTTACAATGATGGTCCAGCCATTTTTGAGGGAGTGAGGGATGGATGGATGGAGATAGTGAATGGGCTACACACACACACACACACACACACACACACACACACACACACACACACACACACACTTACACATAGAATTACTTTGATTAGTGAATGTGATAGGCCGCTCTGAACAAATGTGTGTAGAGGGAGCGCCTAAAACCATGCAAATTGCGGATAGTCGTAATTTCTTTGGGTCGAGCATTTCAGAGGATTGGCGCAGCGCGGAGAAGTCTTGGAGTCGGGAGTGGGAGGTACGGATTAGTGCAGAGGTTAGTCGAAGGTCGTTTGCAGAGCGCAGCAGTCGGTTAGGCCGATAGATAGAAATGAGGGAGGAGATGTAGGGGGGTGCTGCACTGTGGAGAGCTTTGTGGGTGAGAACCAGTACTTTGAATTGGATCCTATAATGAATGGGCAGCCAGTGAAAGGACTGGCGAAGGACTCTATGAAGGACATCTGCCACGTTTTGCGTGCGTTTGATGAGTCAACGCGGATGGCGAGTGCAGATTATGCACTAGTCAGCCTGACTGTCCCCCTTATCTGCCTGCTTGAAAAAACGCTGCAAGCACTAAGGGATGAAGTTTTGGAAGAGGTGTAGGATGAGGAGTCACAAATTCCATCACCTTCTGGACAGTCAGCGCAACGTGGTTCCTCACAAAGGGCTCGGCAGGGTTCACTTTGTGAGGAGGAGTCAATGGAGGAGGAAGACATCGCTCCAGAGGGAGGTACACAACGCTCTACTCAGTATGTAGAGCGAGGGTGGGGTGATGCAGATCAGGCAGATATGACGCCTCTTGCAGGGGACAGCGTTTCTTGGCCAGTTCGAAGTCTGCAGCACATGGTTGATTTCATGCTGCAGTGCCTGAGAAACGACCGCCACATCACCCACATTCTCACCATGTCTGATTATTGTCTGTACACCCTCCTAGACCCTTGCTACCGGGACAACTTTCAAAGCCTCAGCAGACCGTTGAACCGGGAGCGTAAAATGCGGGAGTAACAAGACACACAGGTGCAATTATTATTATTATTATACATTTATATAGCGCCATTTATTCCATGGCGCTTTACATATGACAAGGGAAAAATATAGACAGGTATAATAAAGATGTGCTGGACAAGGGACACACAAGTACAGAAGGAGAGAGGACCCTGCCCGCGAGGGCTTACAGTCTGCAGGGATGGGTGAGAATACAATAGGAAAGGGTAGAGCTGGTCGTACGATGGTTCAGTACACTGAGGATCATTGCAGGTTGTAGGCTTGTCGGAATCCATAATGTTCTCCATTCCAGCCGAGAGCACTGCTGCTACTGCTTTACAAAGCAGCTATGTGCGTCGAGACAGTGGAGACAGCTCTGCAACAAGAGGGAGCACAAGCAGCGCCTCTGCACAGGGCAAGACCAGTATGTTCCAAATGTGGCGAAGTTTTGTGGCAGCGCCACTAATGTCTACACCATCCGAGACGGCTCCAGTCAGCAGGAGGCAACGTTTCCGTAACATGGTGACAGACAACATGTCTTGCCCTCTCAGTGTATTCCCAGATGGCTCTTCCACATTCAAGTTTTGAGTCTCTAAGCTGGATACATGGCCAGAGCTTAATAATAATAAATAATAATAATCTTTATTTATATAGCGCCAACATATTCCGCAGCGCTTTACAGTTTAACAGTTTCAAAACACAAGTCATAAGTAACAACGTTAACAATACAATAATTAAAGCTAAATAAGTCGCCCGCTCGTGAGAGCTTACAATCTACAATGAGGTGGGGGAGATACAAAGTACAGGTGTGTATATACAATGGTGCATTTACAATGATGGTCCAGCCATTTTGAGGGAGTGAGGGATGGATGGAGATAGTGAATGGGCTACACACACACACTTACACATAGAATGACTTTGGTTAGTGAATGTGATAGGGCACTCTGAACAAATGTGTTTTGAGGGAGCGCCTGAAACTATGCAAATTGTGGATAGTCCTAATTTCTTGGGGTAGAGCATTCCAGAGCCAGTATGCATTGGAGGTGCTGGCTTGCCCTGCTGGCAGTTTATTATCGGAGCGCGTTTTTGGTGCTTCAGGTGTGTACTAACAGACCGTCGCATGCGACTATCCTCCGATAAGTAGACCGGCTTACTTTGCTGAAAATGAACAAGGCATGGATCACGCATTAATTTGCCTGTCCGGTTTCAGATTAAATAACTGGTTGGCAACGTTATACATGTCTCCTGTTATATTCATCTTTCTACCACCTGAACTGTACTCCTGGCTACAACACTGCCATGTTGCTGCTCAGAAATGTTAGATGCACAGATCAAAAAAATCGCTGATGTTTTTGTGGGGTTCAGTAACGCCTGCTGTTCCCCTGCTGTGTGTCAGGCAACAATTACTGATAGTTAGCTACACATGTTGAAAAAAACATGACTTGTTAAAGTGGCTAGTGCTACACATAGATATAGGCTACACCCTTATTTCTACGCTGTAAACAAGTAAAACGTCACCTTTTTAAAACCATAAATTATTAGTCTTTGTCACAAATCTGTTAACCCCTTCCCGACCCATGACGCCTACGTTGGCGTCATGAAACCTGCGCCATCCCGACCCATGACGCCAACGTAGGCGTCATGCTATAAATCATGTTCCTGCGGGTCGGGGGACCGAAATCACTGAAAGGTCATCCG
>JARQOD010000003.1:480836283-480916970 GCA_033576555.1 Oophaga sylvatica | reverse complement strand
GAATCGAGCAGCACCAATTTGAGAAAAATGTCAAGGATGAGGCAGTGAGACACGCTCAGCAGACTACAAGCAGCAGTGGTTCAAGAAGTAACTGGAGCGTGATCTGCACTCAAAAAAAAACAAAAACAAAAAAAAACAGACTAGAGTAAACACTGCACACAACTGTTCACTATCTGTGAAAGGCTCCATGGTGTACTTCTATAGTGTTTGCAACCAATGTATTGGATACGGATGAAAGAGCGTCACACTATAATTTCAATTGAATGGAGCTGCAAGAATTACACTAAAGAAAAAAAAAAGAGTCAGTGAGTGACACGTGCAGATGCCTACAAACAGCGTTGGATGCAGAGCAAACTGCAGCGCGTCACCTGCACTCACACACACACCTTGCAGAGCTGTGAAAACAACACTGCAAGGAAAAAGGATGATTTACACAGCGGTTGGTAAACTAGCCTGCCTAAAGCACAGTACACAAAATCGCAATCTCTAACTGTCCCTCAGAGTCAGCAGAGCAGCGTTCTGTCCCTAACTGAATTCACAGCACAGTGACGCTAAAATGGGGCGGCGCCTTTTATAGTGCATTCTGACATCATTTCAGCATCCAATCACAGCCATGCCATTAGTTAACATGACCGCAGCAGTACAGGATGTGCCCACACTTCTTAGAATTCCTCATTGGCTGACTAAAATCACATTGCCTCTTAAAGAATTATGGGAACTTCCGATTCCGGTATACGATATATGAAAAATATCGGAACTAAGTATCGGAATTCCGATACAGCAAATATCGGCCGATACCCGATACTTGCGGTATCGGAATGCTCAACTCTAGTCAGGAGGACAATTCTTGGGTGTTTGCTTCTGACATTCATGAGGCTAGACTGATTCGTGCCTATCACCGAGCTCATCCTGATTGGCCTGGTGGCGCAGGTGAGGGTTCGGTGACCCCTCCTCAAGGGGGGGTTACTGTTGTGAGCATGTTGGAAATGACTTCTGAGTTGGGGCTCCCTCTGGTGGTTGCTGAGGGTATTGAACCAGTGTTGAATAGTAGAAGTCTATCACCTGCGAGCGATGACTGGCAATCAGGAGAGACTGACTGGGCTGATATAAGTGAGCTGCCTTCCCATGATCCTCGTCGGTGATTAATTGTTGTTTCCTGGTTCATTTGGAAGTCAGCTGGTGTCTTGACTTCGTCTGCTAATTTCAGATAAGATCTTTTCTGCTTTTTTCTATTGTGTTTGCAATTTCCATTTTTTGTCTGAACTTTTGTGGGAGGTCAGCCAAGTTCCCCTCCTGGGGCCTGTGCTACTCTCTGTTTTTCAGTAGCCACTGTTTATTTGTTCCATTGCTCTGTCCCTGCTATTTGAGTAGCTGCGGGTTAGCCGCTTAGTCACACCAGAGATCTGATATAGCGGGTGGCAAGATCGTGTGGTCTCAGCATTTTGTTAAATCAGAAGTGTTGGAATTTTCTAGGGTTTTGCTGGATTGCAGATAGTATTCTGTCCTGTCCTATCTAGGCAGTATTTGGCCCTAGCGTTTGCTTACTCTATTTTCTGCCTGTGTTTGTGTTTCATCTTGTCTAACCGCCATTATATGTTTGGAGGCTACCTATTCCTTTGGGGCTCTACTCCGGGGCAGTTAGCTTTCCTGTTTCTATTTTCAGGTGTAGCTAATCTCTCCAGCTGTGCCGAGGCATCTAGGTCACCGTAGGTACGTCCCATGGCTGCTTCTAGTTGTGCGGTTAGCTTAGGGATCTGCAACCCATTAGTTCTAAACCTCTCTGGGTGTTTGGCTGCCTTTGCTGTTTTTTTTGCTCCTGTCCTCCTCCGCTACCAAATCATAACATAAACCACTGTTTGGGCGCATGGCAGAGCTCAGAAGGCCATTTGACTTTTCAATACAAAATTGACTGGAATTGAGATTGGACGCCATATCGCGTTTGGAAAGCCCCTGATGTGCCTACAGAGTGGAAACCCCCCACAAATGACACCATTTTGGAAAATATACCCCTAATGAACTTATCTAAATGTGATGTGAGCACTTTGAAGCCCAAAGTGCTTCACAGAAGATCATAATGTAGAGCTGTAAAAATAATCATATTTTTTTTGCAAAAATAATTTTTTTCATCCCAAATTTTTTATTTTCCCAAGGGTGAAAGGAGAAATTGGACTGCAACAGTTGTTGTGCAATTTTTCCTGAGTATGCTGATACCCATGTGTTTGGGTAAATCACTGTTTGGGTAAAGGCAGAGCTCGGAAGGGAAGGAGCACTGTGACTTTTTCAACGCAGAATTGGCTGGAATTGAGATCAGATGCCATGTCGCATTTGGAAAGCCCTGATGTGCCTAAACAGTGGAAACCCCCAATTCTATTTTCAACCTTAACCCTAACACATCCCTAACCCTAATCCCAACCCTAACCACAAACCTAACCCTAACACACACCTAACCCTAATACTAATCACAAACATAACCCTAATCCCAGCCCTAAGAATAATCCCAACCTTAACCATAATCCAAACCCTAACCCCAACGCTAGCCCCAACCCTAACCCTAACTTTACCCCAACTTTAGCCCAAAATTTAGCCCCAACCCTAACCCTAACTTTAGCCCCAATCCTAACTCTAGCCCCCACCGTAACCTTAACTTTAGCCCTAACTATAACTCTAACCCTAACCCTAATGGGAAAATAGAAATAAAGACATTTACTTTATTTTATTATTTTTCCCTAACTAAGGGGGTGATAAAGGGGGGTTTGATTTACGATATATAGTGGGTTTTTATAGTGGGCTTTTATGTTTGGTAGCTGTCACAGACTAAAGAATGCTTTTTATTGTAAAAAATATTTTTGCATCACCACATTTTGAGAGCTATAATTTTTCCACATTTTGACCCAATGAGTCATGTGACGTCTTGTTTTTTGTGGGATGAGTTGCTGTTTTATTGGTACCATTTTCAGGCACATGACAATTTTGATCACTTTCTACTCTGATTTTTGGGAGACAGAATGAGCAAAAGCCAGCAATTCATGAATTTCTTTTGGGGGGGCGTTTACATCTTTCTGCATGTGGTAAAATTGATAAGGCAATTTTATTCTTAGGGTCAGTACGATTACAGCGATACTTCATTTATATCTTTTTTATGTTTTGGCACTTTTACATAATAAAATCTATTTAATAGAAAAATAATTGTTTTTGCATCACTTTATTCTACCAGCTATACCTTTTTTATTCTTTTGCTGATGACACTGTATGGCAGTTCGCTTTTTTGCGGGACAAGATTACGTTTTCAGAGGTACCATGCTTATTTATATCCGTCATTTTGATCGCGTGTTATTCCACTTTTTGTTCGGTGATATGATGATAAAGCATTGTTTTTTGTATTTTTTTTTATGGTGTTCACTAAAGGGGTTAACTAGTGGAACAGTTTTATAGGTCGGGTCGTTACGTACAAGGCGCTACCAAATATGTGTACTTTTATTGTTTAAATTTTTTTTATTATTCAAATATTTATTTAGTTATAGAATACAGTGCCTTGCGAAAATATTCTGCCCCCTGAAACTTTTCAACCTTTTCCCACATATCATGATTCAAACATAAAGATACTAAAGGAAATTATTGGTGCAGAATCAACGAGTGGGACACAGTTGTTAAGTTGAATGAAAGTTATTGGTTATTTTAAATTTTTGTGGAAATACAAAAACTGAAAAGTGGGGCGTGCAATATTATTCGGCCCTTTTAACTTAATACTTTGTTGTGCCACCTTTTGCTGCAAGTCACTTGGGGCATGTCTCTATCAGTTTTGTACATCGAGAGACTGAAATTCTTGCCCATTCTTCCTTGGCAAACAGTTCAAGCTCAGTGAGGTTGGATGGAGATTGTTTATGAACAGCAGTTTTCAGCTCTTTCCACAGATTCTCGATTGGATTCAGGTCTGGACTTTGACTTGGGCATTCTAACACCTGGATACGTTTATTTGTGAACCATTCCACTGTAGACTTTGCTTTATGTTTGGGATCATTGTCTTGTTGGAAGACAAATCTCCATCCGATTCTAAGGTCTTTTGCAGACTCCAACAGGTTTTTTTCAAGAATGGTCCAGTATTTGGCTCCATCCATCTTCCCATCAATTTTAACCATCTTCCCTGTCACTGCTGAAGAAAAGCAGGCCCAAACTATGATGCTGCCACCACCATGTTTGATAGTGGGGATGGTGTGTTCAGGGTGATCAGCTGTGTTGCCTTTAAGCCAAACATAACGTTTGGCATTGTTGCCAAAAAGTTCGATTTTGGTTTCATCTGTCCAGAGTACCTTCTTCCACATGTTTGGTGTGTCTCCCAGGTGGCTTGTTGCAAACTTTAAATGACACTTTTATGGATATCTTTGAGAAATGGCTTTCTTCTTGCCACTCTTCCATAAAGTCCAGATTTGTGCAGTGTACGACTGATTGTTGTCCTATGGACAGACTGTCCCACCTCAGCTGTAGATCTCTGCAGTTAATCCAGAGTGATCATGTGCCTCTTGGCTGCATCTCTGATCAGTCTTCTCCTTGTTTGAGATGAAAGTTTAGAGGGACGGCTGGGTCTTGGTAGATTTGCAGTGGTTTGATACTCCTTCCATTTCAATATGATCGCTTGCACAGTGCTCCTTTGGATGTTTAAAGTTTTGGAAATCATTTTGTATCCAAATCCGGCTTTAATCTTCTCCACAACAGTAGCACGGACCTGCCTGTTGTGTTCCTTGGTTTTCAAACAGAACCCTGAGACTATCACAGAGCAGGAGCATTTATGCGGAGACTTGATTACACATTGGTGGACTATATTTATCATCATTAGTCATTTAGGAAAACATTGGATCATTCAGAGATCCACAATGAACTTCTGGAGTAAGTTTGCTGCACTGAAAGTAAAGGGGTCGAATAATATTGCTCGTCCCACTTTTCAGTTTTTGTATTTCCACAAAAATTTAAAATAACCAATAAATTTCGTTCAACTTCACAATTTTGTCTCAATTGTTGTTGATTCTTCACCAAAAGTGTGCATTTTGTGTCTTTATGTTTGAAGCATGATATGTGGGAAAAGGTTGAAAAGTTCTAGGGGGCCGAATACTTTCGATAGGCACTGTAAATATTGACTATTTTTATAAAATTTTTGTATTTTTTTCAATATTTTTACAATTATTTAAAAAATATTTTTTTTCTTCATTCTAAGTTTTACACCTTGTCTCACTATGGGACAATGATTTTGTGCAGGCTGATCGTTTCTATAGCATGCAGATGAAGCAGCATCTGCATGCTACAGAAGCTGTCAATGCTGCAGTTTCTGTGCACTGACCTGAGAGACTTTCAACATGGCCGCTGTCAGTCCATGTGCGGGCTTCGGAACGCTGCAATCTTGTTTATTCGCAGTGTTCTGGGGGTTAAAGTGTGGGGAGCGGCCTGTGACCTCTCCTGTTACTTAGTGCCGGGTGTGAGCTGAGAGAATCAGCTGACACCCGGCCGCAATCGGCCGCGCTCCCCGCCACGAGCGCGGCCAATCGCCTTTGACGTACTATTTCGTCCATGGGAATTAAGTCCCAGATAGTATGTCCAATGGCAGAGAGGGTGTAATAACCATTAGCACCACTGAGCTTTATGCATCCTTGACTCAGTTGTTGGTTCACCAGTGTTAGGGGTCGAGTTCCCGCTTCTGCACAAGGGGAATCTTGAACCATCCCGGCTGCGGTCTCCCATTCGTCTCCAGCCACAGTGGACTCTGCTCAGCTTAGACGTCGGTCCCAGCGTCTCGCCCAGTCTAACAGTGTGCAGAGGATTGCTGCTGCATCCCCAAGCTCTGCTGTTGTGGCCAATACTGGTTAGCGGCGAGCAGACATCTTTAGGACAAAGTCCTTGTTTTCCCCTTCTGAGCATGCCCAGGGTGAGATCTCTCATTGGAGATCAGGGGTCACATGCTCTGGTACTGCAGCAGCTCCTATTGGTCTGCCGGGAAGGTCCTGCGACTACTGGTGTTCTGGAACAGTTTCATTGGTCCTTCTTTCTGGCAGGTCCTGTATCTGTAACTATAAAAGGGTGGCATGGCTGAGCGGCTATGCGCTAGTGTCAACCATTATATGCTTAGCGCCAGTGTGGTCATGCGTGTGTGTGGTTAGGGCCCGGCTGAAATAAGCCCCTAGAATACCGACTTAATCGGTGAGGAGTTTGGTAAGCTAGCTGGACAGGGTCGGTGTCCTAGATGCGCTAGATTACCGACATAACCGGTGAGGAGTTTGATTGGTGTAATCAGGCCTGGCGTTCAGACGCCATAGATTGCGGGTGACTCCCGTGAGGACATTAACTGTTGTGAATGGGTTTGAGATGAGTTCTGAGCAGAGGCTTCCTCTGGTGGTTACAAGCGGTGCTTGTCTGTCCAGTGAAGATTGTGAGGACTGGGAATCAGGTGTTCCTGACTGGTCTTATATAAGGGAGTCACCTTCCCATCAGGGTTGCCGGTGACCAATTGTTCTGGTCTGAATCCTTCATTCCTGTTTCCCTTGTAGCCTGCTGTGTCGTGTCTGCATCTCCTGCTAACAGATAAGACATTTTCTTCTTTTTGTTTTGTGCTATATTTTTGCATTTTTGTCCTGCACTTCTGTGGGGGCTTTCAGGGTCCCCTCCGGGGGCTTTTGCCCTCTCAGTTTAGTTCAGCCACTTATGTATGTACTTTTGCTTTTTCCAGTTTTTTCAGTGGCTGCTGTTTTGATTTTGTTACACCAGAGAACTAATTTAGGTGGTAGAGGTCGTGTGATCTCAGGTGTTTTTGAAATTAGTGGTGTTGGTGCTTTTCAGGGTTTTCTGGGATTGCAGTAAGTACCCTTCCTGTCCTTTCTATTTAGTTAGTTTGGGCCCCAGCGTTTGCTCATACTATTTTCTTTCTGTGTCAGTATTTCATCTTGTCTAACCGCCATTACATGTTTGGGGGCTTTCTATTGTCTTTGGGGTTCTGCTCCGGGGCAGATAGCTTTCCTATATCTATCTTTAGGTGTAGTTAGTTTCTCAGGCTGTGACGAGGCGTCTAGGACCAACGTAGGAACCCTCCACGGCTGCCTCTAGTTGTGGTGGTTAGTCAGGGTACTGCAATCTCATAGTTTCCAACTGCTCTGGTGTATTGCCTTTTTTTATCTGCACTCCTCAGCTACCAAATCATAACAATTAGCGCATGATCACGTTCTATGTTGGCTTAGCAGTTAACTGTGTACCTGGGTGCCTGGCAGGACACAGAAGTTTGTATCAGCGGCTCTGTGACATAACAGGGTTCGCTTTCAACGCTAGACAGCGCCCTAGCGTGTTTATTTTGCGACTCAGTTGTGTTTAGTGAGTTCGCACACATCGCCATATAGCGCTGCGGCACTCCTAGCGGCTCTGTGGATTAACAGAGTTTGCACATATTGCCACAGCGCGTTATGGCGTTTATTTTGCGACTCTGCGGGATAACAGAGTTCACTTCTCGCGCCATTTTACTAGCAGCAGGCTCCGCCTGCACGGTGGACCCGAGCTGCGAACGCATCTCTCTACATCATATATTTGGTGCGTTCCGCAGACCCTAACAACCAGTTGCTTTTCCATGGAGGAATTTTGGCAGGTATTAAACACAACATAACTAGAGAACCCCATAAGACCCGTTCACAAACTGCTTAATATAGAAAAAACATTAATAGGTATCATTGTCATGGAAGGAGCCTTATTCACTTTACCTTTCAATTACTTTAATGTCATGGTTGATCTGTGTCTATAATATGATTAGACATGAGCAAACATGTTTGGAAAACATTCACCAATCATAAATTGGGCACAAATGTAACAAATTCAGATTCGTGTTCGCTTTCACAAGATTTTTTACTCAAAGTCGGCAAATGTGGGTCATAGTTTGGTAAATTGTCGCGTTTCCACTAATGCTTTTATATGACTTTGGCTTGGATAGTGCTGCTGTATGATGAGTGGTGAGATGGGGGGATGTGTTTGATGAGGGGAGGGGGTGTAGAAAGGTTAAAGGAGCTCCAGAAGATATTACAGGAGAGGCACATGCTTTTTTTCACTTAAGTTTATGTGTATTAATTCCGACAACCAATGAGGGCACAGAAATCATCCACAATGTCATGACACAAGGTCTTCTGTAATTGGCTGCTGAAGTCACATGTTCTTGGCTGTATAAAAAGGGCCATCATGTTTTGCTTGCGCCATTTGCTCAGTGTCAGAGTACAGAGAGGTCGCTCATGCACTAGTGCTGGTGCTGCTAAAAGTGAACTTGTCCTGTGTGAAATCGATCTTCTAGCACCGAAGTAGAATGTGGAAAAACTGTGTGGTAGTCTCCAGAAGCCCCATTTGCTACTCCAAATCGTTTGTGCTAAAACTGTGTTCAGATATGCGTTCCAACAGTGCAAATAGATTCTCCCTGACCTTCATACTGCGAAGCCATGGCTCACTGCAATTAGGCAGTCCTTAAATTACTATGCCTTGGAGATAGCAGTAACACAGCTCAAGAGTTGTGGACAGGTATCCAGGCCAAGCAAGAGTACTAGCTGTCTCCAGTAAACCTGGAACCAGGGAAGGCCACGAGCAATTACGGTGCAAACCTGGTGGTAGCCCTATGCTATTGCAACCTCACACACGTGCTTTGCATGGCTCACTTCCTCAACTTGGTGTTACAGCAATTTCTCTTTCACTATCCCGGCCTGGATGTGCTGCTGCATAAAGCAGGTTGAGTGCTCACTACTGATGATCTCACCCCGCAGGTCATAAATTTACATCGCTACAGAGGTCTTTTGGCCTACGGGTTAACCATTTGATTAGAAATGTCCCAACACGGTGTAATTTCACTCATGTTGCTGCTGCTGTGGCAGCAGCTACGAGCCCTAGTTCAGTATGTTTTTTTGCATAACCGTGTCCAACGCAGTCTGGACATGTTGCAAATCACGCTAGCATAGTAGGCACAGATGGAGGTCCCAGCTTTGATAGCTTGGAAATTGCTACTAAGATGGTTAGCACTGACGATGTTTTCCTCAGAAACACTATTCCGCAAATCTACATGCTGGAGCACACTTTGAATAGTCTGCATGAGGAGGTGATGGTCCCATGGGAAGAGTTGGAAGCAGATCAGGCTGCTGCCATGGGATGGTGGCTTACAGTGATCAAAGGGGGCTCATAACACCAGAAAAACTGTTAGTGAAGATTAGTGTTGAGCATTCCGATACTGCAAATATCGGGTATCGGCCGATATTGGCTGTATCGGAATTCCGATTCCGAGTTCCGATATTTTCGTCTTATCGGATACCGGAATCGGGATTGTCACTGTCACTGTCAGTGTCCGTCGGTCGGGTCTGTCAGGAGTCAGCGGCACTTACCTGGCAGAAGATCTCCGGCGGTCACATCCCGGACTGCTTCATGGCCGCCATCTTCTTTCCCCGGCGGTCACATGCAGTTTCTCGCGATAACTGCAGTGACTGCTGGGTAATCCCGGCCGTAAAGCAGTCAGTCCGATGACGTCACCGCCGGGGAAGCAGGTAATCAGCTGTGCTGCGTCGCGATGACAGGCTCTGCCTGTCATTGCGATGTAGCACAGCTGGATCGTCGTGGGACAGTCGTTACTATGGACTGCGTCGGACAGGTGGTATACTGTTGGTTTTTTTTTTTTCTTTTTTTACAGGAGATCGATGGCGTCGCAGGAATGAGTGTATAATAAAATTAATGAAAACTGTGTTGTCTCTTTTATTTCATTAAAATACTTTTTTCTTGCTTTGTCTTTTTTTTATACATTTAATAACTTTGGGATTAATAATGGATCGGTGTCTTATTGACACCTCTCCATTATTAACCAGGCTTATTGTCACCGTGCAATCAACGGTGACAATAACCCCTTATTACCCCGCTTGCCACCGCTACAGGGCAAGTGGGAAGAGCCGGGTAAAGTGCCACAATTGGCACATCTTTTGATGCGCCAAATGTGGGGCTGCTGTAGCCTGGTATTATCAGGCTGTTGAGGGCCAAAATCCATGGGCCTTGACAGTCTTTTAATACCAGGCCGCAGCAGTCTGCATTTTACTTGGCTGGCTAACAAAAATAGGGGGGATCCCCACGCCGTTTTTTTTTCGAGGGGATCCCCTATTTTTGTTAACCAGCCAAGCTAAGCAGACTGCTGTGGCCTGGTATTATCAGGCTTGCAAGGTCCATGGATATTGGATCCTTACCAGCCTGAAAAACCAGGCCTCAGCGGTCTGCTTCATCTGGCTGGTTAACAAAAATAGGGGGGACCCCACGCCAATTTTTTTCGAGGGGATCCCCTATTTTTGTTAATCAGCCAAGATATGCAGACTGCTGTGGCCTGGTATTATCAGGCTGGCAAGGTCCATGGATCTTGGCTCCTTAACAGCCTGAAAATCCAGGCCTCAGCGGTCTGCTTCATCTGGCTGGTTAACAAAAATAGGGGGACCCCACGCCAATTTTTTTCGAGGGGATCCCCTATTTTTGTTAATCAGCCAAGATATGCAGACTGCTGTGGCCTGGTATTATCAGGCTGGCAAGGTCCATGGATCTTGGCTCCTTAACAGCCTGAAAATCCAGGCCTCAGCGGTCTGCTTCATCTGGCTGGTTAACAAAAATAGGGGGGACCCCACGCCAATTTTTTTCGAGGGGATCCCCTATTTTTGTTAATCAGCCAAGATATGCAGACTGCTGTGGCCTGGTATTATCAGGCTGGCAAGGTCCATGGATCTTGGCTCCTTAACAGCCTGAAAATCCAGGCCTCAGCGGTCTGCTTCATCTGGCTGGTTAACAAAAATAGGGGGACCCCACGCCAATTTTTTTCGAGGGGATCCCCTATTTTTGTTAATCAGCCAAGATATGCAGACTGCTGTGGCCTAGTATTATCAGGCTGGCAAGGTCCATGGATCTTGGCTCCTTAACAGCCTGAAAATCCAGGCCTCAGCGGTCTGCTTCATCTGGCTGGTTAACAAAAATAGGGGGGACCCCACGCCATTTTTTTTTCGAAGGGAACCCCTATTTTTGTTAATCAGTTCCCTCTGACGTCACTGATTGTGTCCCTGGCTGACCTGAAGTGAAAGTGGAAAGCAATCAATTAAGCTTTCCACTTAAGGGCCCGTCTCACATAGCGATATCGCTACCGAGATCGCTGCTGAGTCACTAGTTTTGTGACGCAGCAGCGAGCTCACCAGCGATATCGCTGTGTGTGACATTCAGCGACGATCAGCCCCCCTGCCGGGTATCGCTGATCGTCGCTGAAATGTCAGGACCTTTTTTTAATCGCTGGTTTCCCGCTGACAGGCACACATCGCTGCGTGTGACAGGCGGGAGACCAGCGATCCGCTGGTAACCAAGGTACACAGCGGGTTTCCAGGCGCGGGGCTGTGCCTAGAAACCCGCTGTGTACCTTGGATACCAGCGCCCTGATGCAGGGAGCTGGTATCCAAGGTACACAGCGGGTTTCCAAGCGCTGCGCGGTGCCTGGAAACCCGCTGTGTACCTTGGTTACCAGCGGATCGCTGGTCTCCCGCCTGTCACACGCAGCGATGCGTGCCTGTCAGAGGGAAACCAGCGATCAAAAAAAGGTCCTGACATTTCTGCGACGATCAGCGATACCCGGCAGGGGGGCTGATCGTCGCTGAATGTCACACACAGCGATATCGCTGGTGAGCTCGCTGCTGCGTCACAAAACTAGTGACTCAGCAGCGATCTCGGTAGCGATATCGCTATGTGAGACGGGCCCTTAAGCGATGTTACCCGCAGTGTCGCTGTCCCAGATCGCTGCCTGAGCTGCCTGTTTGGCAGCTCAGCAGCGATCATGTAGCGATACACCAGCGATCCTGACAAGTGCATATCGTTGCCGGGATCGCTGGTGTATCGTTATGTGACACCCAGCCTTTACTCTCCTGTCAGGCAGGAGAGGAACTCATTCATTTGGGGTTTACTGTGAGGCTGCAGCATTAGCTGCGGTCCCTGCAGTAAACATTAACCCTTTCTGAAGGATTTCACCGTGGGACCTGACTGTGCATGGGATAGGTAAGAATAATTTTGCTTTTTATTTTATTTTTATTACAGGAAATGGTTTTAGCAGGTAAATAAAATATGGTCAAAAACTGTGTGATTATTTCATTAAACTTCTTTTTTATTAAAGTGTGTGTGTTTGATTTTTCTTTCATACAATAGGATTAATAATTGATAGTTGTCTAATTGACAGCTCTCAATTATTAACCTGGCTTAAAGTGACCTTTCAATTGCAAGGTCATTTTAACCCCTTATTAACCCATTCGCCACCGCTACAAGGCAATGGGAATAGACGGGCAAAGTGCCAGAAAGGGCAAATCTAATTAGAGATTTGCCCTTTCTGGGGTGTCTGGGGGCAGATGTTAAGTAGCCGGGGGGGGCCAAAAATAATGGTCCCTCTCTGGGCTATTATTATCTGCCCCCACTCACTGGCTTTGTCTGTCTGGTTGCGAAAATAGGGCGGGAGCCCACGCATTTTTTTTCAGCAATTTTACACCTCATATATATATATATATATATACATGTCATTGAATTTGTGACACATATATATATATATTTATATTTGTAGTTCATACACTTCTACATAGTATAATAGCCGCTAATTCAATTGCCGGCTTTTGTGAAAATGCAGAACCCGACATGAAATGACACTTGGTGTACATAGGGTTAACCATGTCTTTTCATGTCCTTTGCTATCTAATTTGCACAAACAATTAAATCAGACTATGTGTGCAAAATTTCACACCTGTAGGGGTTAATTAAAGGTGTAAATTCGTAGCAAAAAAGTCCGTTTTTTTTACAACGAATTTACACCTTTAATTAACCCCTACAGGTGTGAAATTTTGCACACATAGTCTGATTTAATTGTTTGTGCAAATTAGATAGCAAAGGACATGAAAAGAAATGTTTAACCCTATGTACACCAAGTGTCATTTCATGTCGGGTGACCCGACATGAAATGACACTTGGTGTACATAGGGTTAACCATGTCTTTTCATGTCCTTTGCTATCTAATTTTCACAAACAATTAAATCAGACTATGTGTGCAAAATTTCACACCTGTAGGGGTTAATTAAAGGTGTAAATTCGTAGCAAAAAAGTCAGTTTTTTTTACAACGAATTTACACCTTTAATTAACCCCTACAGGTGTGAAATTTTGCACACATAGTCTGATTTAATTGTTTGTGCAAATCAGATAGCAAACAACATGAAAAGACATGGTTAACCCTATGTACACCAAGTGTCATTTCATGTCGGGTGCTTCTGTCTTTTCACTGAAGCCGGCTTTACCCGGCAATTGAATCAAAGGATATTTTACTATGTAGAAGTGTATAAACTATACATATATGTATATATATATGTCACAATGACATGTATATATATATATATATGTATTCTATGTGTGTATATTTAGTGTTTACAAGGAAAGAATGGGGTTTTTTTAGTTGCGATATTTTGTTCCCATAGACTTACATGGGACTTCCGGTATCGGTATCGGGTATCGCCGATTTTTTAGTGATATCGGCGATATCATTCCGATTCCGATACTTTAGGATATCGGAAAGTATCGCTCAACTCTAGTGAAGATGCAAGAGGCGAGAAACAAATTGAGGATGACAAGGTGATGGACACTCAACAGTCAGGAGATGAAGAGGATGACGATCCGCTCTCGGTTGTCCGTAATTGGCAGGAGAGGACGGAGGAATCAACCTTGAAAGTTACCCCACCACTAACACAGCATGGAATTGGACCTCATGGAAGTGATCGACACATGCGTGCCGTCTTGCTGCACTATCTTCAATACGATTGTGCTGACTACTGGGTTGCCACTCTGTTAGATCCATGGTACAAGAGTAAATGTAGCCAGATGCTCCCCCCTTGTAAAGAGATGAGCATGTGCTGAGTATCTTAAGAGTGGTTTTCCCCAAGACAGCAGTGAGGCACACAGTGTGAATCCCATTTGTAGACGTCAAACCCCAGGAACGTGAAGTCGTCATCGCCAAAACGTCATCAGCAGCAGTGTAAGTGGCATAACAATTTCCCATTTCATTTTTTAGACCAGCCCGTTGTCATGCTAGGTGAGGGAGAATCCTGAGCAATATACTAAAAATCATCAAAGATCACAGCAGTCTGTCTCTGGTAAAGAGTATAATGTACTGTGTGTTAGGGTTCGAGTTCACGCTGCTGCACAAGGGGAGTCTCGAACCAGTCCCGCTGCGGTCTCCCATTCATCTCCGGCCGCAGTGGAGCCTGCTCAGCAGAGACGTCGGTCCAAGCGTCGTGCCCACTCCACTACTGTGCAGTGACTTGCTGCTGCCTTTCCTGGATCTGCTATTATAGCCAGTGCTGGAGCAGACGTCTTTGGGACAAAGTCCTGCGTTTTCCCTTCTGAGCATGCCCAGAGTGAGATCTCTCATTGGAGATCAGGGGTCACATGTTCAGGTGCTGCAGCAGCTCCTATTGGTCCGCCAGGAAGGTCATGTAACTACATGTGTTTGTAACAGTTTCTCATTGGTCCTTGCTTCTGGAAGGTCCTGTAGCTGTTGCTATAAAAGGGTGGCATGGCTGGGCCGCCATGCGCTAATATCAACCATTGTATGCTATGCGCCAGTGTGGTCATGCGTGTGTGTGGTTAGGGACCCGGCTGAAATAAGCCACTAGAATACCGACTTAATCGATGAGGAGTTTGGTGTGCTAGCTGGTCAGGGTCGGTGTCCTAGATGCCCTAGTTTACCGGCATAACCGGTGAGGAGTTTTGATTGCCGTTTTCAGGGTCTGGCGTTCAGACGCCATAGATTGCGGGTGACTCCCGCGAGGACATTAGCGCATGATCATGTTTTATGTTCGCTTAGCACTTAACTGTGTACCTGAGAGCCTGACAGGACACGGTACTTTTTCTCAGCGGCTCTGTGACGTAACAGGGTTCGCTTTCGACGCTAGACAGCGCCCTAGCGTTTTACTTTGCGGCTCACTGAAGTTAAGTGAGTTTGCACCTATCGCCATATAGCGCTGTGGCATTTCCGTTAGCGGCTCTGGGTATTAACAGAGTTCGCACTTACTGCCACAACGCGCTACGGCGTTTATTTTAGCGACTCTGCGGGATAACAGAGTTCGCTACTTTCGCCATCTTATTAGCAGCGGGCTTCGCCTGCACGGTGGACCCCGGGTTGCGAACGCACCTCTCTAATATATCTATTAGGTGCGTTCCGCAGACCTTAGCACTGTGTATCTGATAATACAGATAAGCCTGGATATTAACTGTGATAGTAAATAGATTAGCCATAATAAAATGTATTCATTATTGTCAAAATGAATCTTGCATGAAATTGATATAAAAATTGGTAAATATCATGTCTTCAAAGGTAATTTGAATAAAAAAAAAAAAAATAATTTAGAATAAGAGTTACAATTAAAAAGTGATTGATAAAGATTAGAACTTAAAAAAAATGTGCACAGATATACAGAGGCAGATATGAAATCAGACTGACCTATTAAAAAAAAAGTACTGTATTTAAGTCCAAATTCTGGCTCACAACCATGGAGTCTATGCGTAAGTTCAAACGCAAGAATACTATACATCAGCAATAGCTAAATACTGGAATGCAAAATATAAATTGTTAGTTTTTAAGGACTGCTTCTATGCGTATGAGAGTCTCAAAGATGTGAAGTCTCTTTTTTCTTCCAGTACATCTTATCTCGAAAACAACATCTTACAAAATCTTCCAAGGATGTCTGCAGGCCTAACTTTCTTTTTTTAAGATGAATTTAGCAGAACATGTTTTTAGAGAGCTGACATATAGCTGGAAATATAGCATATTGGCAAATTCCAGATTATTATATCTGTATTTATTAATTTCCTTGTCAAAATATACTTTACTTACTATGTGAAAATAAACTGCTATTGTGTCACAAATGCACAAAATGTTTTCCTCTTCCACATCTGTTTGTGAAGTTGCCTGAAAAACTCCATAGAATAGACGCGGCCCAATAAAGTCTTCACCTGAAGCAGTGATTCCATGCTCAACAACACTTTCAATCATTTTTCAGATGTCATTCAAGAGGTTAGTCTCCAGTACATGTCATGTGTTACTACAGTAGGTTGCTTTCTCCCAAAAAGAACAAAACAGCAGTTCTTTTCACTTGTATTAGTAATGGCCCTCTGGGCATTCTAGGCATAATGGCTACCTGTCATTGAAACCTCTGCACAGCCTATTAGCATGGCAGTAAGTGCTCTATGGTATGAAACACCTAGACCTCAAATATACACCACATAGCCACTAGCTCACCACGGCAGCAAAGCGATCATCGCATTCTTAGGAGAAGGTAGTGTATAAATTAATACTGAAGCTCAGTGGCATTTTGCAAACCTTACAAGCCTCAGCATTTTGCCTTCAAATGTCATAGAACTCATTGACAAAATGAATCTTATTAAAGACAGTTGTTTGTCACAATTTATCTACTGACTATATGCACACATACTGCCAGGATTTGTTTCCATGACATTAGTTTCTATGCTTCCTGAGATGTAAATTATGCCTGTGCATGTTAGGATATAATTTATTATTTTTTTCTTCCGTGCCCGGGAATACTTCCTTTTTAAACATTTAATATTTAAAGATCAATATAGTCAATTTTCAATAAAAAGTGTAAAAGGCAAGAAAACAAAAAAACTAAAGCTGTGGGCTTTCATTCCTATGTGATTTGTTTTGCTAAATAGGTAAAAAAAAATAAGTTTAAGAAATAGGAATTGTCTCTACATGAGACAAAAACAATTCCTTTTAATTATGAGTCCTTAAGAAGTAAATATTTTTCTTATGTTTCAATTGTTTTAATTGATAACACCATGTCTACTTTCAATTGTACATAAGCAATGCATGACTAAAGTATTTGACCACTTTTTCTAATTTATTGGTTTGGTTATTTAAGCCGGCTTAAAGTCAAGGCCATAGCTATAGTGTGCGCTGGGGTTGCAGTTGTGTATGGCCAACTTTCATTACGAGTGGTGAATTTTTGGGTCCCTTTATACTAGGCCAGGACTTCTGGCTTTCTTGAGACCCAGGACTGTTCTGCACAAGCACATTTAGGGTCACCATGTTATTGTGTCATGATGTGCCTGATGTCCTTGCCTAGCGTGGGGAGGCTTGTGGATTCAGCACACAAAGCAGTGATCTGAAGATGTGACGAGGACAGGATGAGTGAAGGTGAGGAGCAGAGAGGCCAAAGTGGTGAGCAGTAAAGTAAGTAAAAGAATTTTGTTCAATTTGTAACCTTTTGATGGCCCTTTACAGGTTGTCAAAATGGCAGCTAGGTGCTGGATCTGCACGAAGGCCAATAACAAGAAATCCGCATGTTCCATTATTGAATATGGAATTGAATTCACTTGCACTTGAATAAAATGGCTCATCTCTACTCATTAGTTATAAATAAAAGTTTAAAGACCCCATTAATTGCCAAATTCACCATTATGAAATAGTTCTTTTCCAACAGGTCAATATTTTATGCAATCTTGCATAGCATGACTGGCAATGACTGTTCAATAACTGTTTGTCATCAATTCTTTAAGAAATAACATGAAATACATAATAATATTTCAAGTATTTTTTTTTGCTTATATTTTTCTGCCTAAGCATTACCATAAATTGTCTCAGATAATGTCTCTAACATCGACTCACTTTCCATTTTACACCTCGGCCTCAGGACAAAAAGTCATTTTAGACCACCGCTAGGATCTAAAGCCCTTGAAACCTTCATAGGTTTTGTACAATCCTCCTTCAATGACATTAAACATAACATGGAACAGGGAAAATTGTTCTATCCTCCTAACCTTAGTGCATTAGAATTCCAGGCCTTAAGGTCTTTAAAGGAAGATCAGAATTTAATCATAAAATCTGCAGACAAGAGTGGAGCAATCGTTGTCATGAACCGGTCGGATTATTTATCAGAGGCTCTCAGACAACTTGGGGACACTAGTATATATGTCAAATTATCACATGATCCGACAAGTCACACTAGGTCCAGTATATCTAATGTTCTCAGCCGACATCTTGAGAAAGGCACTTTGGACAACAAAACCCATGACTTCCTGATTAAAACCAACCCGGTCGTCCCGGTTTTTTATACATTACCGAAGATCCACAAGGATCTTCAACATCCTCCAGGTAGACCCATCGTGGCGTCGACCGAGTCCATCCTCTCCCCTCTCTCCATCTACTTGGAGAAGATACTCACTCCTCTGATCATGTCTTCTAGATCCTTTCTACTTGACACTAATGCCTTCCTTCAAGTCATCAAGGGTATTCAGCAGGTCCCTACTACATGCATATTGGTCACCTTTGACGTAAAAGACCTGTACACCTCAATCCCCCATGAAGAAGGCATCCAGTCTGTCAAAAGACTACTACTGAAATGTAATTTCACGCCGTCACAAATAGAGCTATGTGTGGACCTTCTAACATTAGTACTCACTCGCAATTACTTCATGTTTCAGGACGATTTTTTCCTACAGATTCGCGGGACCGCGATGGGCTCGAACGTGGCACCCCCGTATGCAAATTGTTATATGGCTGACTTCGAGGAATCCGTCATCTACCTCCACCCCTTGTTCCAAGAAAACGTCATCACTTGGAAGCGTTATATAGATGACATATTTTGCATATGGGGGGCACGTTCGAGTCCTTATCCACCTTTCATCAGATACTCAATCAATCTTGGCCTGGTCTCCAATTTACAGTCACACAAGATATGTGTAGGATTAATTTTTGGACACTATGGTCATGAAGGACGAGTGCGGGAGACTATCTACGGATCTCTACATCAAACTCACCGACAGTAATAATCTTCTTCATTTTGACAGTTTCCACCCCACGCCCATGAAGCGGTCCATCCCCAAGTCCCAGTTCCAACGGGTTAAACGTGTTGTATCCAATCAGGATACCTGTAACATTAGATTAAGCGAGATGAATTCTAAGTTCAGGGACAGGGGGTACCCACAACAGGTCCTTGACATGTCCGTATCTAGCACATCTTCTTCCTCACCAAAACCAGGCAATAGAGTGACCTTTGTGCACTCCTTTCATCCGTTTGCATACCTAATACATAAATCTATACGCCAACATTGGCCCCTTCTCTCCAAGGCACATCCGCATATTCCTGAATTCAACAATCCTTTTTTACCCTGTTTTCGGCGGGCACCTAACTTCAGAGATTCCCTTGTTAGAGCCGACTTTGGACCTACTAAAACTCGGATTAAACAACGTTTCCTACAACACCCAAAACATGGCACTTTTCCTTGTCTTAGTTGCACTCTGCAATAATGTACAGAAGGGAAACACCATACGACATCCTTACACTGGTAGGTCCTTTAACATCAGAGGTTTCTTTACTTGCGACACCTCCTTCGCAGTCTATGTTATAAAATGTCCTTGCGGACTACTATATGTTGGAGAGACGACACAATCGGTAAAAGACCGAATATCAAAACACAAATCCACCATTCGGTGTAAGAACTTATTGCTCCCAGTCCCTTACCATTTTGTGACACAGGGTCATAACATTGCACAGCTCAAATTTCAGGTTCTCGAACATGTGCCCCAACCCAGGAGAGGTGGAGACCGGATCAAACTACTAAAACGGCGAGAAGCCTTTTGGATCCATACTCTGGATACGTTGACCCCGAAAGGTCTCAATAAGGATTATGACTTACTTGCCTTCTTATAACCTATTGTGCCCTCATAAGATACATACCAAATTCATTTTAACTTGGCAATAGCCTATTTTGGTTAGAATCATTATGTCATTATATGTACCCCCATTTCATTCTGACTATTTTTGCCTCACTAAGTTGCAATTATATGAATTACCAGGCCCACCATTTAAATCAGTAGCTCTTGTTTGTATATGCACTAACTTCTGCCTCTTTCTACTTTAGAGCCGATTATACTGAATAGGACCATCTCTTTGGGCACAAGCACTGTCTGGATGGACATTTCTCTATAGTTGTGTGACTGATACTCTTTCACAACCTTTAGCCACTCCTCTCAATGTCTCTCTGCTCATAAGCACCGCCTAGAACACTGTGGAACGCATCAGTTATCAGCAGTGGAACGCACGGCCATGCGCTTCCGCCCACGTCATCACCCAGTCACCACACCTCCTTTTGTTTCATTGGCCGGATCCAGTCAGGTGTTCCTTCTGCTTCCTATAACACACAGGAGGGGGCCTGCTAATGCCGGCGTGTGACAAGCAGTGGACACCGCGTCCTGGCTGCAGCAGTAGACACTTCCCTCCTCCTCCCAGGTTTGCTTGAAATGGGGCTTTCTCTTCACATAATATGCCATAATATGCAATTATATCCGGTTCACACCGATCACTAATTCTCACTGTTTCATAGGTATTTTTACCTAATCTGGACCTCCACTAATTATACATGGACGTTCCATGCTAACCACTGGTAGGCATATTGCTTTTTTACATGCGTTTAAACACTGTTTATACACCGCCTTTGCCTCCATTATGAGCACGTGCTATCTGCCTTTTATCTCTCACAGTTATTTAGTGAAAATCAGGTTTGATGTGTCCATATCCTACAACATAGGCAAACAGGGGTATGTGTACTATTATACTTCTATATGCACAAGGCTTTCTATGTGTCTGGTTCGTGTTTCCTCTATTAGGACTCTCTATATTATATTTCAATCATGACTGTTTACCTCGATGCTAGTTGGAATCATGTTATTTAAGAGGTCTCCATTATCTGTACATACTTTGTTTCTTTTTTTTTTTCTTTTTGGTATTAATATTATTCGTTTATTTAATATTTGATTATCTATTGTAGTAGCTGATGAAGGTCGTGAGACCGAAATGTCCTCCCTGTATACTACTACTGTTTTTTTGGACCACAATAAAATCCTTCCTTTTGTCTTCTACATTAAGTTGAGTGCAGAGTTTCTTTTTCTCCCTATGGTTTGGGCACCTACTCTTGCACCTCCATATAGGCTGTGCATACGTTTTTCTACATTACCATAAAAAACTGAGATAACCAAGCTGCCTCGTTGTGCAATATGCCACAACTAGACTGTAAAACAGTGGAAGCAAAAGTTTATGATTAATAAATGCCACACCAAATGTCAAATTTGTAACAATTGTTACCAAATTAACAGGTAAACACAGAAAATATCAAAACTATTAAATGATAATAGTTACTGTGGCTCTTTTTTTTCCATTTTGATCATTTCTCTATAATCCATGTATCACAAAAAAGATCATACAGTTAAAAAAAATCCAACACCTGTATACATCCAAGAGGGAAAAAAAGAAAAATACAGCATATTATAATTACCACACTCCTCTTTATGCACCATAATGAATAGCAAATAACTCCATTATCCCTGGTGATTTCCACCTTCTAGCAATAACAATTCTAATAAATGTATAAAAGTTTAGTTATAGTCCTGTATTTAACTGCAAAAATCTCTATGTATTCCATATGCCTCAACAATTAAATGAACCTGACCATGAAAAAAGATTGAATTTTTCATGTCATCAATTTTTTTTTTAGTCCAATAGCCTCGAATGACCAAACAAAAAGGATTATAATAGGCTATGCACAGAGTTTAACTGTTATGATACAAGGATCTAAGAAATAGATTTGTGAATTCCTACATTATATTGTATTGTTTGATGCGCTGTGAGCATAGCACATAGATAAGAAATACCTTTGTATATGAGGCTTGACTCTCTGACAGATCCAGTTCATCTATTATGAGTAAACCCAGGTAAAAGTCAGTTACATCTAGCGCAACTAATATTCAACTTTGTTGCTGCAGAATTTTATTGGAGGTCGAGAACTAAAAGCCTCTAAAGCTCGTTGTCTTTCGATTTCAAATTAGGAATCTATTATTCCTCCCTAGAGAGGTTACATGGCCTGGAGAAGCACACAAACACAAGGAAGCATTTAAAGGGAACCTGTCACCACAAAAATTGCTATTAAAATATAGGGTTAATCTACAGGTTAATAGAATTATTAACCTACCCGGCGCCTGCACTTAGCCGGAGAGAAAATTAACTTTATTCTCTGTGGCAGCATTCTGTTTTCAGTCACAGGGGTGGTGCTGGTGCTTGTTCAGTCACATCTCTGAGTGTACAGAGCATCGGCAGTAACTGGCCCCTGACCCTGACTGATGGTTGGCCCAAATGCAGAGCAAGTGTCAGTCAGGGCCAGGGGCATGGTTACAACCACTGAGACTGAGCCAGTGTCAGCGTCGTGACTGGAATTTCTCCTCTCAACGTTCTGCAGCTTGTGGGCACCAGGAAGGTTAGTAACGCTATTAACCTGCAGTTTGGACCCATATCTGCAGGTTTATAGGTTTGTATGTGTCCAGGGCACATGTTTATTTATACCAACCTGGGATGCCAACCCCATACATGGGCAGCACGGTGACTCAGTGGTAAGCACTGCAGTCTTGCAGCGCTAGGGTCCTGGGTTCAAATCCCACCAAGGACAACATCTGCAAGGAGTTTATATGTAAGTTCTCCTTCTGTTTGTGTTGGTATATAAAAAAAAATAAAAATGGGTAAAACTGACCAATAAAATAATGATAAAACTAGCATCACCAATGATATTTTGTAAGGGAGTTTGTGTCAAACACATGATCATAATATCATATATCATATATTTGCCATTAAATTATTTGCTACAACTCGGAAAAACTTACATCAGCTATCCTTTATGCTCTAAAATTGTTTTTGCATTTCTTTGTTCCATACTAGAAAAATATTTAGATTTGAGAGTCCTCAGTGGTTGATACCTTTTAATGGCTAACTGAAAAGATGGTAACAAATTGCAAGCTTTCGAGACTACTCAGATCTCTTCATCAGGCAAAGACTAATACAACATACTTGCAGTTTTGCTAAAGTTATATTTTGATTACTAAAATCATTTTTGCTAACATCAAGAAACATGTATATCTAATTTCAAGCAAAAGCTTCTTTTTTGAGCATAAAATGGAGCTTGATAGTTATGTTCGCACCTTGTTTCATTCAACTTCTCAAACACCTTTCTTTTAAATCTTCAATTTTTTATGGGTAATTTACCATATATTTAGCTTAATAACATTTTTTATGCAATGTACTTTAAACATAAAATCACCTTAAATGTAGTAGAATTGTTTATATCACATAAAAGATCTCTTCCCTCTTTCTATAGATAACTATCTAAGCTAGGGGTGAATTTTATTGTCTCTGGGGAGAGGAAATTTTAGTACTGTATATATTTACTGGACAATGTAGAGCAGTTGGAACGTCAGATAAGAAAACACAGTAGAAACCAGTGTATTGGGCCAGATAATAAAATGGCAGATTGCTTGAATTTAACAAGAAAATACTATTTGCATCACAGTTATTTGATAGGAATAAATTGTTTCTCAAATGTTCTATTAGATGTGCCAATTCTGGTGCTTTGCCCTGCTCTCCCCACTTGCCCTGTAGCGGTTGCAAGTGGGGTTCAAATTTGTGGGGTTGATGTCACCTTTATATTGACAGTTGACATCAAGCCCATGGCTTAGTAATGGAGAAGTGTCTATAAGACTGTACATTACTAATTCTATAGTTGTATGGTAAATAAAGACACAGCCAGAATAAAGTCCTTTATTGTAAATAAAATTAAACACAGTTTCCCATTTTTATTTAAATGCCTAATTCCAGCGAAGCCCTCATTCACCTGTAATAAAAGTAAAATAATAAAGCAACAATATAACTTACCTGTTCATCGTTCTGTTACACGCCGTAATCAATTTCTGGGGGATAAACATTTTCAACCAGGACGGTGCCAAGATGTGTCCATTCAGGTTGAAAACCACTGGTGAATGAGCTGCTGCTAGCGCAGCCTCAGCGACTCATGGTGATGTCACTGAGTCTGAGTTCCCAGCCAGGATGAACTGCAGTGACCTTGGTGACATCCCCGCTAGCACCGTGAGAAAAACTCTCACGGTGCTAGCGGGGATTTCACTGAGGTCACCGCAGTTCAGCCCGGCTAGGAATGGAGCCTCACTGACAGGAGGTAACCTCAATGACATCTCCACCGGTCACTGAGGCTTCGCTTGCAGCAGCTTATTCACCAGAAGATTTTAGCCTAGATGGAATCATCTTGGCACCATCCAGGTTGAAAACTGTTTATCCCTCAGACATGTATTACGGCGTGGGACAGAACGACGGACAGGTATGGTATATATTTTTTTATTTTACTTTTATTACAGGAGATCAAGGGCTTTGCTGGAATTAGGTAATTAAACAAAAATGGAAAACTGTGTTTAGTCTTATTTCAAATAAAGGACTTTATTCTGGCTGTGTCTTTATTTACCATACTATAGGATTAGTAATGGATAGGTGTCTTATAGACACTTCTCTATTACTAAAATGTGGGCTTGATGTCACCTGACAATACAAAGATGACATCAATCCCACAAATATGAACCCCACTTGCCACTGCTACAGGGCAAGTGGAAATAGCGTGGCAAAATTCCAGAATTGCCATATCTAATTGATATGCCTTTTCTGGGCAGCTGCGGGCTGCCATATTTAGGCTGGTGGGGCCAATATCCATGGCCCCTTACAAGCCTGAGAATACCAGCCTGTTGTGAACATTTTTAATCTGGCTTCTGAGTTTGGGCTCACTCTGGTGGTTGCTGCTGGTAATGGAACTGCTCTGGCTGACAGAAGTCAATCACCTGAGGGGGATGATTGGAGATCAGGTGTTGCTGACTGGGAAGATTTAAGTGATCAGCCTTCCCATAGTTGTTGCCGGTGATTTGTTTCCTTCCTGAGCCATTTGGAATTCTGCTTTCTCCCTGCTGTGTCCTGCATCTTTCAGATAAGTTATTTGGCTGTTTATATCAGTGGCATTTGTTTACCTTTTGCTTTTCTCAGTTTTCTGACTTGCTGGAGTTAGTTCAGCCAGGTTCCCTGCGGGGACCTGTGCAGGACTCGTTTTCTCATTTGCCACAGCTTATGTATTTCTAGTTCCTTGTTATTTCAGTATCTGTTGATTTGCATCCAGTTCACACCAGAGCTCTGATTTAGCGGGGGAGAGGTCATGTGGCATCAGTATTTTTGCATATCAGACGTGTTGGAATTATTCTTAGGATTTATGCTGGATTGCAGACAGTATCATTTTCTGTCCTGTTCTATTTAGACAGTTTGGGCCCCAGCATTTGCTTACTCTATTTTCTGTCTGTGTTTGTGCTTGATCTGTCTCACCAGCAATATGTTTTTGGGGGCTATCTATTCCTTTGGGGCTCTACTCTGAGGCAGTTAGCTTACCCTTTCTCTCTTTAGGCTTAGTTAACTCTTTGGCTGTGTCGAGGCGTCTAGGGCATCGTAGGTACATCCCACGGCTAATTCTAGTTGTGTTGTCAGTTTAGGGGTCTGCAATCCGCTAAGTTACCAACCTTTCTGGGTGGATGGTTGCCTAGCCTATTTTTCCTATTGTCCTCCTCGGTTACAGAATCATAACACCATCCTCCAGCTATCTTCTTTAGCAAGGCTGGTTGTCAAAAATCAGGGGGGACCCCAAGCTAGTAGTCTTGCTGAAGCAGACAGCAAAGGGCTGCATCCCCCTGCTGTGAGTTTTGGCTGGTTATCAAAAATACAGGGGAATCCAAGCCGTTTTTTTAAATTATTTATTTACAGCACAGGAGCGGCTAATGAATACTCCCATCCGCCGCTCCTGCTCTCATTGCAATTAGCGGTAGCAAGTAGAGTTGAGTGAAACAGGTCGTTCATTTTCAAAAGTCGCAGATTTTCGCCAAAGTCGGGTTTCATGAAACGAAACCCGACTGTGGAGTGAGTTCGGTCACGTGTTCGGCAACAATTTTGCTGGAGTCGGTTTTCCTCTACACTTTAAGCGCCTTTTCTTGGCCAATGAGCAAGGACACAGGCTGTGGGCAACAGGATGACATAGGCAGCGGTCAGCACCATCTTAGAGAAGGGTATTGCAGCAATTGGCTGGCTTTCAGTGGCGTCACAGTGCATATAAAATCCCTCAGCGAAGACCGCCATTTTACATCTGCCGAACTCAGTGTAGGGGAAGGTTGCTGGCGGTGCGTCTGAGCAGGGAGAGCGTTAGGCAGGGCCTAAAAAAAAAAATTACTTTCTGCTGATAGCAATTAGCTGTACAGTGACTGAGCAGTGAGAGGGGTGGATTTTGCTGTGTGCAGCAACGCTGGTTCTTAGGCTGCCTGCCTGCCAGTGACGCTGTAGAAAATGCTTGTGTGGAGCATCAGATTTGATTAGTAGTCTGCCTGCCTGTGATACGGGGGCAATTAATTTGGTGGAGTAGCAGAGCTGCCTGCCAGTGACAGTGTACAAATTGCTTGTGTGGAGCATCAGATCTGATTACTAGGCTGCCTGCCTGTGATAAGGGGGCAAATAATTTGGTGGAGTAGCAGAGCTGCCTGCCAGTGACAGTGTACAAATTGCTTGTGTGGAGCATCAGATCTGATTAGTAGGCTGCCTACTTGTGATAAGGGGGCAATTAATTTGTTGGAGTAGCAGAGGTGCCTGCCAGTGACAGTGTACAAATTGCTTGTGTGGATCAGCAGAGCTGATTACTAGCCTGCCTGCCAGTTCTAAGGGGGAAATTTCAGTTAGTTACCGAGTGTTCTGTTTTTCCCACACTGTATAGAGCTGTAAGCTCAACACAGTACCGTGTACCGGCTGGTATCAGGGACAAATACAGGCTGACTATCTGTGTGTAACTCTGGAAATATATATGGAGATTTACAATTCCCCAAACACAGTATACTGCTGTACGCTACTGAGACAGTACACTTTTCCTCGTTTTTATTTTCTTCTGTTAGCCAGACTGGGCCTCTGACTGTGTGTGTTGCTCCTGAAATACATACGGAAATTTACAATTCCCCCAACACTGTATACAGCTGTACACTTTGATACTGTACACTTTTTTAGGTTTTATATTCTAGTGTAATCCATACTGAGCCTGTGAGAGTCTGTGTCTGTTACTCCGCAAATATATACGGAGATTACAATTTTTCACCTTCACCGTATACAGCTGTACGCTTCTGATACTGTACCATATATCTGCTGTTATTTTGGGTACATTTACACAAACATGAGGAAGTATAGTGGAAGAGGTTGTGGACGTGGTCGTGGGGGGCCAGCTGCTACTGATGGTGGTGGTGGTGGTGCATCTGCTGGTAGTGCCAAAAGCGCAATAGCACCTAAGGTAGGAGGTGTTGAGCCTGCCTCATCGTCTGGCTCCAGAAGGCCTGGAAGACTCCCTTTTCTGGTAGTTGGTAGACCGCTTTTAAAGCATGAGCATCAGGAACAGGTTTTGTCTTATATTGCCAAAACAGCCTCCAGCTCTATCTCCTCCTCTTCTGAAATTTCAAAAGCTCCAAGCACTGAGTCGTCAGTGCAGTCTTCTGGTCAGGAACAACCCCTTTCCTTGTGTCCTTCACCCCCACCAAAAGTGAAGGATGCGGCAGCCCACAATTCAGATTACTCCATGGAGCTCTTTTCACATATCATGCCTGGGTTATCAAGTCAAATCCTGAATTCCCCAGTCCAAGATGAATCTGACATGGAGTGCACTGATGCACCGCAAGTGCTACCTGATTCTGCTGGTACATTCACCCAGAGCACTGCATTGCCCTCACAGTCTACTGAGCCAGAATTTGACCCTGATGAAACTCAGGTGCCCATTCCCGCATACGATACCACCTTACATGGTGACACAGAGGAAGGTGTAGATGAAAATGAAGAGGAGGTGATGGATGACCAAGTTGTTGATCTGGATTGGCATCCATTGGGGGAAGAGGGTGCCACTGGTAATAGCTCAGAAGAGGAAGAGGATCCGTGGCAGGCATCGACATCGCAGCTGCAGTTATCTGGCTGGCCCATAGAAGCCCAAAAACATGTTAAAAAAAGAAAAAGAGTTGCAGGACAGCTTGGCCAGACGGTCAAATTAGCACAGTGTGCAAGCCCTGAAAATTTATCCCATATTAGGAAGAGTGCAGTGTGGCACTTTTTTGACCAAAATACTATTGATGAGGCAAAGGTTATCTGTAAGAAGTGTGGAAGGACCTTTAGCAGAGGGAAAAATCTCCGAAAATTGAATACCAGTTGCATGCTTAGACATTTAAACACCATGCACTTGCAAGCGTGGACGGACTACAAAACCTCACTAAATTTGAATGCCTACATTGCCAAACTGATCTCATTAGAGATGATGCCCTTCCGTTTGAAAGCACAGCGTTCCGAGAGCCCATGGCCTACGCTGTCCCACACGAAGACCTACCCAGTTGGCACTTCTTTTCTAGAAAAGCCATCCCTGCTCTCCACCTGCATGTGAAATACTGCATTGTACATGAACTCAAACAATCAGTGAGTGGAAAGGTGAATCTCACAACAGAAGCATGGGTCAATAGGCATGGCCAGGGCCGTTACATGTCTATTACTGCTCACTGGGTTAATGTGGTGGATGCAAGGTCCACAGGGGACAGCCACGGTGGGACAGTGATGCCTAGCCCATGGCATAGGCAACAGTTGGCTGTAGGTGTTTGACCCTCCTCCTCTTCCTCCTCCTCCAGAAGGAAAATCTCGTCGACAGAGCGCAGTTGCATGAGCACTCCATCCGCAGCTGCCAGTGTTGCCCACGAGGTGTCCCACTATCAATCAGCTAGTGGTAAGCGTCAGCAGGCTGTTTTAAAGATGATGTCTTTGGGCGACAACAGACACACCGCGGAGGTACTGGCCGACTACTTGCAGCGAGAAACTGAGTCAAGGCTGGGCAGTCTACATCTTGAGGCAGGCAAGGTAGTCAGTGATAACAGCCATAATTTTGTGGCAGCCATAGCCCTGGCAAAACTCAGTCACATACCTTGCCTGGCTCACACCTTCAACCTGGTGGTGCAGTGCTTCCTAAATAATTATCCGGAGTTACCAGCCCCGCTCCATAAGGTGCGAAGACTGTGCTCGCACATCTGTCGCTCGCCCCTAGACTCCAGTCGTATGCAGAGGCTGCAGCGATCACTCCACTACCAAAGCACCGCCTAATCATAGACGTTGCAACAAGGTGGAACGCCACCATGCACATGGTTGAGAGGCTGTGCGAACAAAGGCAGGCTGTAATGCATTTGTGGGAGGATCCACGGGAAGGCAGTTTGAGGCCAGACATGGAGTTGTCGGATTTGCAGTGGTCAAAGCTGAAAGACCTCTGTAAAGTCCTTCAGTGTTTTGAGGAATGCACACTGCTGGTAAGCGCAGCCGATGCCATCATAAGCATGAGCATCCAACTTATGCATCTGCTCATGCAAACTTTGATGCACATTAAGGATCAGGCATCTGCAGTGGAGGAGGAGGAGGGAATCCTTGATGACAGTCAGCCATTGTCTACTCAGAGAACTGTCCTGGACGGGGTGTAGAAAGAAGAGGAAGAGGAGGAGGATGGGGGGATGATTATTTTGGGGAAGATGATGCTTCTCAGGGGGCAAGAGAAAGTGTTGGCTTGCCAAGGTCAGGTACAGGGTTTGTGCATGAATGGAGGGATGTGGATTTGGCAGAAAGTGCTCCTCCACCCACCACTGGCAGTGCATCAGTGACACCTGGAACATTGGCACACATGTGTGATTATGTCTTGCGGATCCAAAAAAGGGAACCCCGCATTGCCAAAATTATGAAGGATGATGACTATTGGTTGGCCAGCATCCTCGATCCACGCTATAAAGGCAAATTACAGAATATCATGCCACAGGAGAACCTAGAGCTAATATTGCCGAACAAACAAGCAACTCTGGTAAACCGTTTGTTAGAGGCATTCCCAGCACACAGCAGCAGTTCAGGTTCTACCACGAGCCGTACTGGGCCAAATGGAAGAGGTGTTCGTGGTACACACAGCCGAAGTGGCATTGGAGCCAAGGGTTTCATGACCATGTTGTGGACTGATTTCTCAAAGTACCGCTCACACGTCTGGTAATATTGAATCGATTGCAACAGACAGGAGACAGCAGTTGTCAACTATGGTTCAAAATTACCTCTCCTCCACTATCGATGTTCTCCCTCACAGTTCATTCCCTTTGACTACTGGGCCTGTAAACTGTACACCTGGCCTGAATTTGCCCAATATGCCTTACAGGAGCTCGCTTGCCCTGCTGGTAGTGTGCTATCAGAAAGAGTCTTCAGTGCTGCTGAATCAATCCTGACAGAAAGAAGATCACGGCTGTTGACCCAAAATGTAGGTGATCTCACCTTCATTAAAATGAACCATGTCTGGGTTTCAAAGGATTTTGTACCACCTTCCCCTGATGACACATAGGTTGCCAGCAAAATGGCTCGCTTTTTCCTCCTCTTCCTCTGACTTCTCCAATTCCTCCATTTGCAGCTGCTGAACTTCCAGCCTACACCTCAACATATGCCAGTTTTTCCACCTCCCTAACTGGGCTGTACCCCCCCAGGGCCGGCGTCAGCACCTGGCGCACCGGGGCATGTGCCGGTGCCCTGAGCAGGTGAAGGGGCCCACTCGCCATCAGAGACACCGGCGTACTATGAGGGACCCTGTGCTAGTTCCCACCGCCCACAAGTGTGCCCCCCCTGCTAGCTCAGGGCCCCAGCACATGCAATACTTAACTCTCCCTGCTCCACCGCTGTGATGTCTTCCATATTTCCTGACAGTGACGTGACATTTCCTGACAGTGACTGTGCGCCCTCTGCCTGAACAGTCACAGTGCTGGAAGATGGTGATGCTGAGGAGTCCAGAGTAGAGCAGTGCCCAGCGAGGAGAGGTATTTCATTTTTTTTAATGGTTGGAGCATTATATGGTGAGCATTATACACTGGAGCATCATATATGGGGCCCATCATATACTAGAGCATCATATGGGGTTCATTATTTATGGGGCATCATATAGGGTATGGAGCATCATATGGAGCACATATGGGGCCTATTCTGTATGGAGCATTATATGGGCATCATTATTCTGTATAGAGCAATATATGGGGCTCATTATTCTGTATGGCACACTATGTGGTGGCCAAAATACTGTATGGAGGACTATACTGTCCGTTTTTTGAGCTATTGTAGAATTTAAAATAGATATCAGTCATGTAATGTAAGAAGTGAAGTATTTGGCATTGTACTTTACCTATATTTCTCTGGCTTATCGGAGCATCATGAATTGTGGTATGTGTTAAAGGGGCCCACCGAGACTCTTTGGCCCGGGGCCCACGAAAACCTGGAGTGAGCACTGCCCCCCCACAACTTTAGCCAAATAACCCCCAGTTTTCAATGCGTTACTATTATTATAAAGTTAATTAAGGTTGTCAAGCTTAACCCCTTAATGTCCACTGACGTGCACAGTCCGTCATGGCAAGGTGCCAGTTCCGGCACCAGGACGGACTATGCACGTCATGCCTTTGATCTACCACTGCGTGTAAACACGCAGTGGTAGATCAGTGCCGACAGCTGTCACAGACAGCTGACAGGCACGGCAAGCGGTGCGGGGACCTTTGCCGTCGGTCCCTCGCACTCACAGAGCTGTGATTGGTCAATCTGACTGACCAAACACAGCAGCGATCGCGCAGGAGAAGCTGAAATTTCAGCTTCCCCAGCGCGATCAGTGCAGGAGCCGGCGCTGCAGTGGCCAGGCTTCCTGCACTGACAGCCAGGAGCGGAGCCCCCACCGCCCCTGGCTGTTAACCCCCTGACTGCTGCGATCCAGCGTGATCGCAGAGCTCAGGGGGGAGGCAGAGGGTCGGGAGCTCCCTCTGCCTCAGATCGGCACCCTGCACTGTATTTGCAGGGCCCGATCTCTGCCTTGATGACCCGGGGGTTGTCATGACAACCTCCGGGTCATTTAGCTACAGGAAGCTGCTGTGATCATGTCACAGCAGCTTTCCCCATAGGTACAATGCATTGCAATGCTGAAGTATTGCAATGCATTGTAACTGCAATCAAAAGTAAAAAAAGTGAAAGTCCCATAAAGGGACAAGTTGAAAAAAATCATTTTTTAAAAAAAATTGTAAAAAAAATATTAAAAAATAATTTTAAAAAAATCCCCTAAAAAATACACATTTTTATGTAATAAAAAAAATAAAAAACAAAAAAATACACATGTTAGGTATCGCCATGTCCGTAAAAATCCCATATATAAAAGCGTAACCCTAGTTAACCCCTTCAGTGAAAGCTGTAAAAAAAAAACACAAAAAAGTAGTAAATTATACTTTTTCCAAGCGGTATCATCATACCGCTTGGAAAAAGTGCAATAACACGCGATCAAAAAGTCAGATATAAATAATCATGGTACCGCTGAAAACGTCATCTTGTCCCACAAAAAACAAGCCGCTATATAGCATCATCAGCAAAAAAATAAAAAAGTTATAGCTCGCGGAATAAACTGATGCAAAAATAATTATTTTTTCCATAAAATTCTTTATTGTGTAAAAAACGCCAAAACATAAAAAAAATATATAAATGAGGTATCGCTGTAATCGTAGTGACCCGAAGAATAAAGCTGCTTTATCAATTTTACCACACGCGGAACGGGGGAAAAAAAATAAAAAAAACAATTCCTGAATTGCTGGTTTTTGTTCATTCTGCTTCCACAAAAATCGGAATAGGAAGCGATCAAAAACGTTATGTGCCCGAATATGGTACCAATAAATACGTCAGCTCGTCCCGCAAAAATAAGCCCACAGATAACTCTGTCGCCGAAATATGGAAAAATTATAGCTCTCAAAATACGGCGATGCAAAAAATTCTTACAAAAAATTATTCCAAAAAAAAGCATCTTTTAGTGTGTGACAGAAGCTAAACATGAAAAAAGGGTGTAAATCTGGTATCGCTGTAATCGCACCGATCCGAGGAATAAAGTCGCCTAATCACTAATACCGCACGAGGAACGGCGTAAAAAAGAAAACCAATTCTTCACCTTTTGTAGATTTGTTCATTGTGCCTCCCAAAGATCGCAGTAAGGCGATCACAGTGGTTCCCCCCCGCATATGGGGTATCAGCGTACTCAGGACAAAATGCACAATAGCTTTTGGGGTCCTATTTCTCCTGTTACCCTTATAAAAATAAAAATTTGGGGGCAAAAAGGTCATTTTGTGGAAAAAAATATGTTTTTTTTTATTTTCACGGCTCTACGTTATAAACTTCTGTGAAGCACTTGGGGGTTCAAAGTGCTCACCACACATCTAGAAAAGTTGCTTGGGGGGTCTAGTTTCCAAAATGGAGTCACTTGTGGGGGGTTTCTACTGTTTAGGCACATCAGGGGCTATCCAAACGTGACATGACACCCACAGACCATTCCATCAAAGTCTGCATTTGAAAAAGGCGCTCCTTCCCTTTCGAGCTCTGCCATGCGTCAAAATAGTGGTTTCCCCCCACATATGGGGTATCAGCGTACTCAGGACAAATTGCACAATAACTTTTGGGGTCCTGTTACCCTTTGGAAAATAACAATTGGGGGTGGAAAGATCATTTTTGTGGAAAAGATATGATTTTTTAATTTTACTGCTCTACGTTATAACCTTCTGTGAAGCCCTTGGGGGTTCAAAACTCTCACCATACATCTAGATAAGTTCCTTGGGGGGTCTAGTTTCAAAAATGGGGTCACTTGTGGGGGTTTCCACTGTTTAGGCACACAGGGACTCTCCAAATGCGACATGGCGTCCAATCTCAATTCCAGCCAAAAAAGTCAAATGGTGCTGCTTCCCTTCCGAGCTCTGCCATGCGCCCAAATAGTGGTTTACCCCCACATATGGGGTATCAGCGTACTCAGGACTAATTGCCCAATAACTTTTGGGGTCCTTTTATCCTTTGGAAAATAATAATTGGGATGAAAAGATCATTTTTGTGGAAAAAATATGATTTTTTAATTTTACGGCTCTACGTTATAACCTACTGTGAAGCCCTTGGGGGTTAAAAGCTCTCACAACACATTTAGATGAGTTCCTTGAGGGGTCCAGTTTCCAAAATGGGGTCACTTGTGGGGGGTTTCCACTGTTTAGGCACACAGGGACTCTCCAAATGCGACATGGCGTCCAATCTCAATTCCAGCCAAAAAAGTCAAATGGCGCTGCTTCCCTTCCGAGCTCTGCCATGCGCCCAAATAGTGGTTTACCCCCACACATGGTATATCGGTGTACTCTGGAGAAATTGTACAACAAATATTGTGGTTCATTTTGTCCTGATACCCTTGACAAAATTTTAAAAAATTGTGTTGAAAGAAAAATTTTGGGAAAAAAAGTTAAATGTTCATTTTTTCCTTCCACATTGCTTCAATTCTTGTGAAGTACCTAAAGGGTTAATAAACTTCTTGAATGTGGCTTTGAACACGTTGAGGGGTGCAGTTTTTAGAATGGTGTCACTTTTGGGTATTTTCTGTCATATTGACCCCTCAAATTCACTTCAAATGTGAGGTGGTCCCTAAAAAAAATGGTTTTGTAAATTTTGTTGGAAAAATGAGAAATTGCTGGTCAACTTTTAACACTTATAACTTCGTAACAAAAAAAAATTTTGGTTCCAAAATTGTGCTGATGTAAAGTAGACATGTGGGAAATGTTATTTATTAACTAATTTTTGTGACATATCTCTCTGATTTAATAGCATAAAACTTAAAAGTTTGAAAATTGCAAAATTTTCAAAATTTTTGCCATATTTCCGTTTTTTTCATAAAAAAACGCAAGTTATATTGAAGAAATTTTACCACTATCATGAAGTACAATATGTCACGAGAAAACATTCTCAGAATCGCCAAGATCCGTAGAAGCGTTCCAGAGTTATAACCTCATAAAGAGACAGTGGTCAGAATTGTAAAAATTGGCCTGGTCTTTAACCTACAAAATGGCTTGGTCATTAAGGGGTTAAGCAATAAGAATTGATGTAGTTGGCATTGAAATGGGCACTGTAGGTGTGTTTACTGTCCTCCACTCCCTGCCGACTTTTATTCCCCATTGACTTGCATTGGGGTTGGATTTTCGACTCCGACACGACCATTTCCGTTTGTCGGCAGACTTCGTTCGACTCGACTTTTGAGAAAGTGGGGTTTCACAAAACCCGATTCGACCCGAAAAACTGGAAAGTCGCTCATCTCTAGTAGCAAGTATCCGATGATGGGATCTGTAGTCCATCAGCTGACACCAGTGAATGGAGTTAAACTTTATACTTCCGATCACAGCTGAGCGCTCCAGCTGTCTTTTGACAGCGTGGAAACCGCGGCTCTCTAACCGGCAGGGAGGATTTCCCCGCCTTTCAGAAGCGGTGTTTGCCGTGCTACCATGCACATGATAGCGTGACAAACACCCGGTGTTCGGGCATCTGAACCTGAACAGTCACACGGACTTCCTAGTGAAGTCCGTCTTAGGTGTCCATGCCCGAAAAGTAGGTGTTCGGTACAGACACCGAACTTTACTGTTCGTGTTTGCCCATCTCTATAAATGAGTAGAGTTTGGTGAATTTTTTAGAGTGGAATTATATTCCACTCGAATTTTACAAAGATCCGCATTCTGGAGAATATTGATTATTTTGTAATTTGCTTTGCACGATTTCAGCAAAAGGGTGGGCAACTGTGGTCGCCATCTTGCTGAATAGTAGAGAAATGTCTAAATGTTAAAAAAAATACCTCATTCACTTCTCACGCCAATCTTGCTACTCCCTGTTTGCTTTCTGGTTCTCTGTGTCTCTGTCGCCTTGCATCTCCAGCATGGTGTCAACTTTAGGCTGAGGCATTCAGCCATTATCAGGCTCCGGAGTACAATTTGCATACTTTGGGGCCTAGCAACCAGAAGTCCTAGCGTACAGAGAATACCAAGGCAGTAACTTATGATTGCATTCCCAGAAGTCACTGTGCATGTGATCGATAAGATGGGTATCAGTATTTTTTATTTTTTGCAACTTATGATTATTTTGATCTTGGGTCTGGAGAGGACAGGTGAGTTAAAATTTTGTCTGATCCACTCATCTCTAGTAATGACCATCATATTTTTTGTAACCCCTTAGAATTCAGGGCATATTCAATTTAAATCCTAAAATTTTGCTCATCTCTTCCACAAATGTAGTCAGAAAGCAGAAGAGTAGGGACCATGCTCAGTGTGCATGCTCATATCACAGCATACTATGCACTAGTTTACATTTTAATTTTTGCTCTTCTACAAAGTCAACTCATTTGTTAATCAGCAGCTATGGCAATTAGCATAATCTCAAGTGCGAGTTTTTAGTCTTTGAGTATCCTAATGTTAGAAATTTCTGTATAGAATTGTCAAGTTTATAGATTCAGAATCAGACAGATTTCTGTGTTACTATCTTTCCACAGCTGCAACTTTTTCTTCATTTTTATATATGCAAAATTAGTCCATAATCATGAAAGACAAGTAAATGATAGTTGTAATGCAGAGAATGGAAAAAGGTCCTTGTTCCAAGAAAGGTGATATTCTCAAGAATATAAGTAACAAGGTCAAAATGAAGTGAAGCACATTTAAAAGATATTCTTTGTCTGGCACGACTTCTTGTTAAAAAAGGTCATGAATGTTACATTAAAACAATGAAAGAGCAAAAAGAAGAATTCAGAATTTTATTCTTAAAACTTTTTTCTTATGTACAGTACAGACCAAAAGTTTGGACACACCTTCTCATTCAATGATTTTTCTGTATTTTCATGACTGTGAAAATTGTAGAATCACACTGTAGGCATCAAAACTGTGAATTAATACATGTGGAATTATACATTACACTTTACAAAAAAGTGTGAAACAACTGAAAATATGACTTATATTCTAGGTTCTTCAAAGTGGCACCTTTTGCTTTGATTACTGCTTTGCATGCAGAAAAGGTGAACAGATGGACTTTACATGCCTGGTTCCCACCGTGAAGCATGGAGGAGGTGGTGTGATGATGTGGGGGTGCTTTGCTGGTGACACTGTTGGGGATTTATTCAAAATTGAAGGCATACTGAACCAGCATGACTACCACAGCATCTTGCAGAGCATGCTATTCCATCCGGTTTGCATTTATTTGGACCATTATTTATTTTTCAACAGGACAATGACCCCAAACACACCTCCAGGCTGTGTAAGGGCTATTTGACGAAGAAGGAGAGTGTTGGGGTGCAACGCCAGATGACCTGGCCTCCACAGTCACCAGACCTGAACAAAATCGAGATGGTTTGGGGTGAGCTGGACCGCTCACCGCTTCAATTTTGAATAAATCCCCAAAAGTGTCACCAGCAAAGCACCCCCACACCAGCACACCACCTCCTCCATGCTTCACGGTGGGAACTAGGCATGTAGAGTCCATCCGTTCACCTTTTCTGCGTGCAAAGCAGTAATCAAAGCAAAAGGTGGCTACTTTGAAGAACCTAGAATATAAGACATATTTTCAGTTGTTTCACACTTTTTTGTAAAGTGTAATGTATAATTCCACATGTGTTAATTCATTCATTTGATGCCTTCAGTGTGATTCTAAAATTTTCATAGTCATGAAAATACAGAAAAATCTTTGAATGAGAAGGTGTGTCCAAACTTTTGGTCTGTACTGTATACTGTATCTTAAAAAATCCATCTTCTTTGAAAGACAAAGTATCTAAATAATAAACTAAGTTTAATATACCATATATAATCGTGCATAAGCCGACCCGAGTATAAGCCGACCCCCCTAATTTTTTCCACAAAAAACTGGGAAAACTTATTGACTCGCGTATAAGCCTAAAGTGGAAAATGCAGCAGCTACTGGTGAATTTCAAAAATAAAAATAGATACCAATAAAAGTAAAACTAATTGAGACATCAGTAGGTTAAATGTTTATAAATATCCATATTGAATCAGGAGCCCCATATAATTCTCCATTCAGTTCATGATGGCCCCATGAGATGCTCCTTACAAAATACTACCCATATAATGCTGCACAAAGGTTAATAATGTCCCCATAAGATGAGCCATAGAATAATATGCCCCATATGCTGCTCCATAAATTTTATGGTTCCATAAAATGCTCCATAGATTAATTTCCCATAAGATGCTCCATAGATGAGCCTAAGGACACAGAGGATTGAGCGGCGTGCAGCGGTGGACCGGGGACAAGTGAATATTGCATATACTTACCCCCTCCTGGAGCATCTCTGCAGCCCCCCTGCTTCTCCCGCAGTCTGCGGCAGCTATTCCTTCAGCGGTCATGTGGTACTGCTCATTAAGGTCATGAATATGCGCATATTCATGACTTTAATGCGTGGTACCACGAGACCGCTGAAGGAAGGAGCCTGAGATTGTGGGAGAATCAGGGGGGCTGCAGAGATGCGCCAGGGGGTGAGCATGATCTGACATCCCGCTTCGTCTCCCCCGCCGACACCTTGGCGTACATGACTTGTGTATAAGCCGAGGGGAAATTTTCAGCCTTAAAAAATGGGCTGAAAATCTCTGCTTATACACGAGTATATACGGTATGTCATACTGTACATTTTAATATTTAACATATAGATAGATATGATAGATAGATAGTATAAGATGAGATGAGATAGATAGATAGATAGATAGATAGATAGATAAATATTCATGCTCAAAAGTTGTTTACATATCCAGGAAGAATTTTTGCTTTCTTGGCCTTTTTTCAGAGAATATGAATGATAACCCCAAACTTTTCCTCCACTCATGGTTAGTGGTAGGGTGAAGTAATTTATCGTAAAACTACTTTGTTTTCTCTTTTTAAATCATAATGACAATCCAAAACATCCAAATGATCCTGATCAAAAGTTCACATACTGTACCCTGATGATTTTGGCCTGATGCTTTGAATGGCTTCTAAAGGTAACATCCTCACCTGTGACCAGTTTTCTTGTGATCAGTGTGTGTGTATAAAAGCTGAGTGAGTTTCAGAGTGCAAGACAGACACTTGCATCTTTCATCCAGCCACTAACATTTCTGGATTGTGAGACATGGGGAAAGAAAATAATTGTCATGGGATCTACGAGAAAAGGTAGTTGAACTTTATAAGGCTATAGATCTTATAGATGCCACTCCATTACTAAACCATGGTATTGATGTCACCGGACAATACAAAGGTGTCATCAACCTCACAAAGTTGGACATACAAAGTTGAACCCCACAAAGTTGAATTCCAGTTGGAACCGCCACAGGGCAAGAGGGAAAAAATGGGCAAAGTGCCAGAATTGGTGCATCTAACAGATGTGCCTTTTCTGGGAGGCTGCAGGCTACCATATTTAGGCTGGGTGGAGCCAATATCCATAGCCCCTTACCAGCTGTAGAATACCAGATGCCTGCTGTCTGCTTTAGCTTGGCTGATTGTGAAAAATGACAGGGACCCCATGCAGTTTTTTAACCTCTTTCTGCCATCCGATGTACTATCTTGTCCATGGTACCTGGACCCGTATGACCATGGACGGGATAGTACGTCGCGTGCGATTGGACGCGCTCACAGCTGACACCCGGCACTATGTGTCAGGAGCGGTCATGGACCGCACCCGGCACATTAACCCTGGCACATCACAATCAAACATGATTGCGGTGTACCGTGGGCACAGGGAAGCATCGCGCAGGGAGGGGGCTCCCTGCATGCTCCCCTGAGGCCCTCAGAACAGCGCAATGTGGCTGCGCTGTTCTGAGGGCCTCTTCCCTGCAGGACCCCGGATCCAAGATGGCCACTGGGTCCTGCAGGGAGGAGGCTTCCTCAGCGCCTGCTGAGAGCAGGCAGTGAGGAAGCCTGCAGCACTGCCTGTCACATCGCTGGTATGACAGAGTGCTGTGAACACTGTTACACCAGCGATCTGACCCTATACTGTGATGTCCCACACTGGGACAAAGTAAAAATGTTAAAAAAAATTAAAATCGCACATGTAAAAAAAAATTCCCAAATACAGAAAAAAAAAAATATTCCCAATAAATTAATTTCATCATGTAAATAAAAAAAAACAAACAATTAAAGTAAAAAATATTTGGTATCGCCGCATCCGTAATGACCCACCCTATAAAACTGTCCCACTAGTTAACCCCTTTAGTGAACCCCTTAAAAAAAAAATAAAAACCAAGCAAAAAACACTGCTTTATCATCATACCGCTGAACAAAAAGTGGAATAACACGCGATCAAAAAGACAGATATAAATAAGCATGGTACCACTGAAAACGTCATCTTGTTCTGCAAAAAACAAGCCATGACACAGCATCATCAGTGAAAAAATAAAAAAGTTATAGCTCGCAGAATAAAGCGATGCAAAAATACCGTATATACTCGTGTATAAGCCGAGATTTTTCAGCACCTTTTATTGGGCTGAAAATGCCCCCTCGGCTTATACACGAGTCATAGGGCTGAAACCAGCGGGGGAGGGGATGCGGTGGCAGGAGCCGGTGGCTGGGACATCATACTCACCCTCCCCGTGCCATCGCTGAACGTCCCTGCAATCCTGCGTTCTCCCCGGCTTACTGCAGCTCTCCAGCGCTGAGCGGTGACGTAATACCCGCTCATTAAGGTCATGTAATATGGACGCGACGCCACTCCCATGAGCGTAGCCTCCATATTCATGGCCTTAATGAGCGGTATTACGTCACCGCTTAGCGCTGGAGAGCTGCAGGAAGCCGGGGTGAACGCAGGATTGCCGGCCGGGACGTTCAGCGATGGCACGGGGAGGGTGAGTATGATGGAGGAGAATGGAGGGAGCATGGAGGAGGACAAGGAGCACGGAGCAGGACGAGGGGGAGGACGGAGAGCACGGAGCAGAACGGGGGGAGGACGGAGAGCATGGAGCAGAACGGGGGAGGACGGAGAGCACGGAGCAGGACGGGGGAGGACGGAGAGCACTGAGCAGAACGGGGGAGGACGGATAGCACGGAGTAGAACGGGGGGAGGACGGAGAGCACGGAGCAGAATGGGGGGAGGACGGAGAGCACGGAGCAGAACGGGGGGAGGACGGAGAGCACGGAGCAGGACGGGGGGAGGACGGAGAGCACGGAGCAGAACGGGGGGAGGACGGAGAGCACGGAGCAGAACGGGGGGAGGACGGAGAGCACGGAGCAGAACGGGGGGAGGACGGAGAGCACGGAGCAGAACGGGGGGAGGATGGAGAGCACAGAGCAGGATGGGGGTGGGCACAGAGGAGAATGGGGGAGTGCAGAGCTGGATAGGGGAGCACGGAGCAGGACAGGATAATGGAGCAGGCAGAGGGGAGCACAGAGGAGAATGGGAGCGCACAGAGCTGGATGGGGGAGCACAGAGCAGGACGGCAACTTATACACCCGGCTTATACGCGAGTCAATAAGTTTTCCAAGTTTTTTGTGGCAAAATTAGGGGGGTCGGCTTATACACGGGTCGGCTTATACATGAGTATATACGGTAATTATTTTTTATATAAAATAGTTTTTATTGTATAAAAGCGCCAAAACATAAAAAAATGATACAAATGAGGTATCGCCGTAATCATACTAACCCAAAGAATAAAACTGCTTTATCAATTTTACCTCACGCGGAACGGTATAAATGCCCCCCCAAAAGAAAATCATGAATTGCTGATTTTTGTTCATTCTAATCTCCCAAAAATTGTAATAAAAAGCAATCAAAAAATGACATGTGCCCAATCATGGTACCAGTAAAAACGTTAACTCGTCCTGCAAAAAATAAGACCTCACATGACTCTGTGGGCCAAAATATGCAAAAATTATAGCTCTCAAAATGTGGTGATGCAAAAACTATTTTTTACAATAAAAGCATCTTTTAACGTGTGACAGGTGCCAATCATAAAAACCCGATATAAATATTAAATCAAACCCCCTTTTATCACCCCCTTAATTAGGTAAAAATAATAAAATTAAAAAATGTATTTATTTACATTTTCCCATTAGGGTTAGGGTTGTGCCTAAAGTTAGGGTTAGGGTTGCCCCTAAAGTTAGAATTAGGGTTAGGGTTGGGATTAGGGTTAGGGGTGTGTTAGGGTTAGGTTTGTGGTTAGGGTTATGATTGGGGTTTGGATTAGGTTTAGGGGTATGTTGCGGTTTGGGTTGGAGTTACAATTGGGGGGTTTCCATTGTTTAGGCACATCAGGGGCTCTCCAAATGTGACATGGCGTCTGATCTCAATTGCAGCCAATTCTGCGTCGAAAAAAATCAAGCGGTGCTCCTTCCCTTCTGAGCTCTGCCATGAGCCCAAACAGTAGTTTACCTCCACATATGTGGTATCAGGTACTCAGGACAAATTGCAAAATAACTCTTGGGGTCTAATTTCTTCTGTTACCCTTGGGAAAATTAAAAATTGGGGGCGAAAATGTCATTTTTGTGGAAAAAAATTATGATTTTTTATTTTTATGGCTCCACGTTATAAACTTCTGTGAAGCACTTGGGAGTTCAAAGTTCTCCCCACACATCTAGATAAGTTACTTGGGTGCTCTAGTTTCCAAAATGAAGTCATTTGTGGTGGGTTTCCAATGTTTAGGCACATCAGGCGCTCTCCAAATACGACATGACACCTGCAAACCATTCCATCAAAGTCTGCAATCCAAAACGATACTACTTCCCTTCCGAGCCTGATGTGTGCCCATGCAGTAGTTTTCTCCCACATATGGGGTATCAGCGTACTCAGGACAAATTGGACAACAAATATTAGGGTCCAATTTCATCTGTTACCCTTGTGAAAATAAAATATTGCAGGTGAAAAAATCATTTCTGTAAAAAAAAATGATTTTTTGTTTTTATGGCTATACGTTATAAACTTCTGTGAAGCACTTGGGGGTTCAAAGTTCTCCCCACACATCTAGATAAGTTCCTTGGGGGGGGTCTATTTTTCAAAATGGGGTCACTTGAGGGTGGTTTCCACTGTTTAGGCACATCAGGGCTCTCCAAATGCGACATGACTCCTGCAGAACATTCCATCAAAGTCTGCAATCCAAAACGTCACTACTTCCCTTCCGAGCCCCGACATGTGCCCATACAGTAGTTTTCTCCCACATATAGGGTATCAGCGTACTCAGGACAAATTGGACAACAACTTTTGGGGTCCAATTTCTCCTGTTACCCTTGGGAAAAAAAAAATGGGGGGCAAAAATATCATTTTTGTGGAAAAAAATTATGATATTTTATTTTTCTGGAACTACGTTATAAACTTCTGTGAAGCACCTGGGGGTTCAAAGTTCTCCCCACACATCTAGATAAGTTCCTTGGGTGGTCTAGTTTCCAAAATGGTTCACTTGGGGGTTTCCACTGTTTAGGCACATCAGGGGCTCTCCAAATGCGACTTGACGCCCGCAGACCATTCCATCAAAGTCTGCAATCCAAAACGTCTCTCCTTCCCTTCCGAGCCCCGACGTGTGCACATACATTAGTTTTCTCCCACATAGAGGTTATCAGCGTACTCGGGACAAATTGGACAACAACTTTTGTGGTCCAATTTCTCCTGTTACCCTTGGGTAAAATAAAAAGTTGGGTACTAAAAGATCATGTTTGTGGAAAAAATATGATTTCTTTATTTTCATGCTCGGCGTTATAAACTTTAGTGAAACACCTGGGGTTCAAAGTGCTCACCACACATCTAGATAAGTTCCTAGAGGGGTTTAGTTTCCAAAATGGTGTCATTGGTGGGGGGTTTCCACTGTTTAGGTGCATCAGAGGCTCTCCAAACACGACATGGCGTCCAATCTCAATTCCAGCCAATTTTGGTTTGAAAAAGTCAAACGGCGCTCCTTCCTTTACGAGCTCTGCCGTGTGCCCAAACAGTGGTTTTCCCCCACATATGGGTATTGGCGTACTCAGGAGAAATTGCACAACAAGTTTGCCTGTCAATTTTCTCCTTTTACCCTTGTGAAAATGAAAAAAAGTTTGTAAAAATCATTTTTGTGACTAAAAAGTTAAATATTAATTTTTTACTTCCACGTTGCTTCAGCTCCTGTGAAGCATCTGAAGGGTTAATAAACTTCTTGAATGTGGTTTTGAGTACCTTGAGGGGTGAAGTTTTTAGAATGGTATCACTTTTGGGTATTTTCTGCCAAATAGACTCCTTAAAGTGACTTCAGATGTGAAGTGGTCCCTAAAAAAAGTGGCTTTGTAAATTTTGTTGTAAAAATGAGAAGTCGCTGGTCAACTTTTAACCCTTATAACTTCCTAACAAAAAAAAAATTGGTTCCAAAATTGTGCTGATGTAAAGTAGACATGTGGGAAATGTTATTTAGTAACTATTTTGTGTGACATATTTCTCTGTTTTAAGGGAATAAAAATTCAAAGTTTGAAAATTGCAAAATTTTCAAAATTTTCGCCATATTTGCGTTTTTTTTCAAAAATAAACGCAAGTTATATCGAAGAAATTTTACCACTAACGTGAAGTACAATATGTCATGAGAGAAGATTCTCAGAATCGCAAAGATCCATTGAAGCGTTCCAGAGTTATAACCTCATAAACAGTGGTCAGAATTGTAAAAATTGGCCCGGTCATTAACGTGCAAACCACCCATGGGGGTGAAGGGGTTAAAACCAATGGTGTCGTTCAAATGTATAACTTGTCCCGCAAAAAACAAGCACAAGAAAAGTAGAAAAGTTATGGCTCTGTGAAGAAGTGGAGCAAAAAACGAAAACACAAAAATGGAAAATGGCCAAGGGCTTAAGGGATTAATTTTGTTTTTCTCGGACCAGCAAACTTCCCTATGTTCACCAAACAGTTTGCTCAACTTTTCTGATCTCCATTGAATTCAATGGGTCGAGAAACCAAATGCATAGACAACACCTTCAGGGGACCCAAAAGCTGCTTAAACAGCTCAAATTAGTGGCAGACACCAGGAAGAGTGGCATCAATTGACCTAGAGTACAAATAGTAACATTGCACACCATGGACGCATGCAACAGGGCCTAGGACAGGGCTTGGACCAGCATTCCTAGCTCAAACATTGATGAGTAACAGGTGTATGAGTGACAGGTGTAGAACTGGTGCTCTAAGAGCCCTGCCACAATCAGGCAACACACATGAAGGAGACATGACTTGGAGTCAAAACATTTCCAAAAATTAGGAGCAGACACCATGAAAAGTGTCATCAATTGACTCACATTAGAAATTTTAAAATGTAGCAGCATGGATGGATTGGACAAGGCCTGGACCAGCATTTCTAGCTTACATATTGAACAGTAAGAGTTGGATGAATGATGGGTATAAGCCTGGTGCTGAGACTCTTACCACTACAGGCATCCCACCAAATGGAAACCTAACTTGGTATTCCATATTTAAAAAAATTATTGGCACACACCACTAGAGTGGCATCAATTTCCCAAAAGTAGAAAAAGTATACTGGGGCTCTGACACCTCTTCCAGTTCAGGCAAACCACGACATGGAGACCCCACTTGAAGTCTCCACATCTGAACAAGTTATTGTCACACATCACTAAAGTGGCATCAATTTCATAAGAGTAGAAATAGTATAATGGTGCTCTGAGACCTCTTCCACTACAGGCAACCCACCAGATGGAGACCCAACTTGAAGTCTCAACATTGCAAAATAATATTGGCACACACCACTAAAGTGGCACCAATTTCTCCAGAGTTGAAATAGTATAATCGTGCTCTGTGACCTCTTCCACTACAGGCAACCCACCAGATGAAAATCCAACTAGGAGTTTTACATTTCAAAAAATAATTGACACACTCCACAATCTGAGACCACTGCTGCTACAGGGAGCACACAACAAGGAGACCCGAATAAGAGTCTCCTTTTACCACTTTCAGGTGACAACCGGAATAGTTGATCTATCAGGACACCACCAGCAGCGCTGAACACACGTTATGAAAGAACACTGGCTGCCAGGTATGACAAAACTTCCAAGTCGTGACTTGCGAGCTCGGGCCACTCTTCTATTTTTGAATAACAAAATGCAAAAGGGTCCAATGCCTCACTGATGGCATGGATATTGAGCTCGAGATACTCCTGCACCATTCTCTCCATTCACTCTGTGTCAACAAAGAAAAACAGCTGACAGCACTTCACTATGAGGATGCATGCTCCCAATCCAAGGAACCCACTTGAAGAGACAGCAATCAAAAAGCAAAAAAGGAAAAAAGGAACAGGGTCCAACCAGATGAAAGTTTGAAAAAAAGCTTTTATCCACCGTGATACAACGTTTTGACCAGTGGTGGTCTTTATAAATATTTTTTTCAGCCATTCACTTGGATTGGGCGCTGTTCCTTTGTTGCTTCTTGATTCAGTCTGAGGGAGACTTGCACAGAATGGTCTAAAAAATGTGTGAAACAATTCACAGAAATTACTTCTTCCACTTACGCTGCTGCTGCTAATGTTTTGGCATTGACGACTTGATGTTTCCTGGTTGGAAGTCTAGAACTGCAATGCACACTGTGTGCCTCACTGCTGTCTTGGGAAAAACAACTCTTAAGATTGTCTACAAGTGTGTTTCCACACTCCAGCATGTGCGCATCCCTTTTCCAATGGAAGGAGCATCTGGCAAAACTTAACCTTGCACAGTGGATCTAACAGAGTGGCAACCCAGTAGTTAGCACTAATTCTAATTCTAAGAATATGAACATCATGTTGCAGGTAGTGCAGCAAGAAGGCGCTCATGTGTCGGGTGCTTCCATGAAGTCCAAGTCCATGGTGTGTTGGTGGTGGGATAACAATCAAGCTTGCTTCCTCCGTCCACTCCCGCCAACCTGACTGTTGAGCGTCAATCACTTCATACCACACATACACCTTGATCACCACGCTTATTTCCCCTTCCACCACAACCTGCCTTTTTCCCACATATATTCAATGTACCCTTACCCATTTTTAACCAGCTGTTTCACAACCCTAGGCCCAGACCGTTTAGTCACTTGTCCCTAAGTAACAATCAGTATTCATTTATTTGCTGAGCTAGTGTGTTTGGACCACAGAATTAGCATAAAAGATTTATTTGTTAAATGTGGACTGGTGGCTGGACCAACCAATTAGCACAAAGGATTTATGTGCTGAAATGTGGACTGATGGCTGGACCACTAATTAGCACAAAGGATTTATATGCTGAAGTGGTGACTGGTCGCTGCACCACAGAATCAGGAGCACTATGGATTTAAATGCTGAAGTGGTGACTCATTGCTGTATTATTATTATTATTATTCATTTTTATAGTGCCATTTATTCCATGACGCTTTACATGTGAGAGGGGCGAATATAGAAATGTACAATAAATATGAGCAATACAGGACACTAGTGTTGAGCGAAACAGGTCGTTCATTTTCAAAAATCACAGATTTTCGCCAAAGTTGGGTTTCATGAAACGAAACCCGACCGTGGAGTGAGTTCGGTCACGTGTTCAGCGACCATTGCGCTGGAGTCGGTTTTCACCTACACTTTAAGCGCCTTTTCTCGGCCAATGAGCAAGGATGCAGGCTGGGGGCAATGGGATGACATAGCCAGCGGCCAGCACCATCTTAGAGAAAGGCATTGCAGCGATTGGCTGGCATTCAGTGGCGTCACAGTGCATATAAAATCCCTCAGCGCCGACCGCCATTTTACATCTGCCGAACTCAGTGTAGGGGAAGGTTGCTGGTGGTGCATCTGAGCAGGGAGAGCATTAGGCAGGGCCTAAAAAAATTACTTTCTGCTGATAACGATTAGCTGTACAGTGACTGTGCAGTGAGAGGGGAGGATTTTGCTGTGTGCAGCAATGCTGGTTCTTAGGCTGCCTGCCTGCCAGTGACGCTGTAGAAATTGCGAAATTGCTTGTGTGGAGCATCAGATTTGATTAGAAGGCTGCCTGCCTGTGATAAGGGGGCAATTAATTTGGTGGCGTAGCAGAGCTGCCTGCCAGTGACAGTGTACAAATTGCTTGTGTGGAGCATCACATCTGATTATTAGGCTGCCTGACTGTGATAAGGGGGCAATTAATTTGTTGAAGTAGCGGAGATGCCTGCCAGTGACAGTGTACAAATTGCCAGTTTTCAATGCATTACTATTAGTGTTGAGCGATACTGCTCGATATCTAAAAATATCGGATCGGAATGGTATTGCCGATATCACTAAATATCGGCGATATCCGATTCCGATACCGGAAGTCCCATGTAAGTCTATGGGAACAAAATATTGCAACTAAAAAAAACCTTTATTTCCTTGTAAACACTAAATATACACACATAGAATACATATATATATATATACATGTCATTGTGACATATATATATACATATATGTATAATTTATACACTTCTACATAGTAAAATATCCTCTGATTCAATTGCCGGGTAAAGCCGGCTTCTGTGAAAAGACAGAAGCACCCGACATGAAATGACACTTGGTGTACATAGGGTTAACCATGTCTTTTCATGTCGTTTGCAATCTGATTTGCACAAACAATTACATCAGTCTATGTGTGCAAAATTTCACACCTGTAGGGGTTAATTAAAGGTGTAAATTCGTTGTAAAAAAACCAGACTTTTTTGCTACGAATTTACACCTTTAATTAACCCCTACAGGTGTGAAATTTTGCACACTTAAGGTACTGCCACACTACACAATCCCGCTAGCGATCTCGTTAGCGTCGCATACTAATGAGATCGCTAGCGGGATTGTTTGTATATCGCCGAGTGCGGCTTAACTTAGCGATATCGTTAAGGACGCTATCGCGGTTAGCGATCTCCTTAACGACTTTAGCGGTACAAAAGTACCTTTAAATCGCTAAGAAAAGGTGCCACACTCAGCGATAATACTTACCCAGCGGGAGCGCCGACGATGAAATAGGGTCCGGAGCGATTCCAGCGACGAGCGAGATCACAGCAGGAAGCTCGTCGCTGGCAGCTGCCGCACACTACAACATCGCTAACGGGATCGCTAAATAGTGACGTTTTTTAGCGATCCCGTTAGCGATGTTGTTTAGTGTGGCATACCCTTTACACTCATGTAATTGTTTGTGCAAATCAGATATCAAACTACATGAAAAGACATGGTTAACTCTATGTAAACCAAGTGTCATTTCATGTCGGGTTCTGCATTTTCACAAAAGCCGGCAATTGAATTAGCGGCTATTATACTATGTAGAAGTGTATGAACTATAAATATAAATATATATATATGTGTCACAAATTCAATGACATGTATATATATATATATATGAGGTGTAAAATTGTTTAAAAAAAATGCGTGGGCTCCCGCCCTATTTTCGCAACCAGACAGACAAAGCCAGCGAATGGGGGCAGATAATAATAGCCCAGAGAGGGACCATTATTTTTGGCCCCCCCTGGCTACTAACATCTGCCCCCAGACACCCCAGAAAAGACAAATCTATAATTAGATTCGCCCTTTCTGGCACTTTGCCCGTCTATTCCCATAGCCCTGTAGCGGTGGCGAATGGGTTAATAAGGGGTTAAAATGACCTTGCAATTGAAAGGTCACTTTAAGCCAGGTTAATAATTGAGAGCTGTCAATTAGACAACTTTCAATTATTAATCCTATTGTATGAAAGAAAAATCAAACACACACACTTTAATAAAAAAGAAGTTTAATGAAATAATCACACAGTTTTTGACCATATTTTATTTACCTGCTAAAACCATTTCCTGTAATAAAAATAAAATAATAAAGCAAAATTATTCTTACCTATCCCATGCACAGTCAGGTCCCACGGTGTAATCCTTCAGAAAGGGTTAATGTTTACTGCAGGGACCGCAGCTAATGCTGCAGCCTCACAGTAAACCCCCAAATGAATGAGCTCCTCTCCTGGCTGACAGGAGAGGAAGTGGAAAGCTTAATTGATTGCTTTCCACTTTCACTTCAGGTCAGCCAGGGACACCATCAGTGATGTCAGAGGGAACTGATTAACAAAAATAGGGGTTCCCTTCGAAAAAAAAATGGCGTGGGGTCCCCCCTATTTTTGTTAACCAGCCAGATGAAGCAGACCGCTGAGGCCTGGATTTTCATGCTGTTAAGGAGCCAAGATCCATGGACCTTGCCAGCCTGATAATACCAGGCCACAGTAGTCTGCATATCTTGGCTGATTAACAAAAATAGGGGATCCCCTCGAAAAAAATTGGCGTGGGGTCCCCCCTATTTTTGTTAACCAGCCAGATGAAGCAGACCGCTGAGGCCTGGTTTTTCAGGCTGGTAAGGATCCAATATCCATGGACCTTGCAAGCCTGATAATACCAGGCCACAGCAGTCTGCTTAGCTTGGCTGGTTAACAAAAATAGGGGATCCCCTCGAAAAAAAAATGGCGTAGGGGTCCCCCTATTTTTGTTAACCAGCCAAGTAAAATGCAGACTGCTGCGGCCTGGTATTAAAAGACTGTCAAGGCCCATGGATTTTGGCCCTCAACAGCCTGATAATACCAGGCTACAGCAGCCCCACATTTGGCGCATCAAAAGATGTGCCAATTGTGGCACTTTACCCGGCTCTTCCCACTGCCCTGTAGCGGTGGCAAGTGGGGTAATAAGGGGTTAATGTCACCGTTGATTGCACGGTGACAATAAGCCCGGTTAATAATGGAGAGGTGTCAATAAGACACTGATCCATTATTAATCCCAAAGTTATTAAATGTTTAAAAAAAAGACACAGCAAGAAAAAAGTCTTTTAATGAAATAAAAGAGACAACACAGTTTTCATTTCTTTTATTGTACTCTCATTCCTGCGACGCCATCGATCTCCTGTAAAAAAAAAAAAAAAAAAAAACAACAGTATACCACCTGTCCGACGCAGTCCATAGTAACGAGTGTCCCACGACGATCCAGCTCTGCTACATCGCAATGACAGGCAGAGCCTGTCATCGCGACGCAGCACAGCTGATTACCTGCTTCCCCTGCGGTGACGTCATCAGACTGACTGCTTTACGGCCGGGATTACCCAGCAGTCACTGCAGTTATCGTGAGAAACTGCATGTGACCGCCGGGGAGAAGAGGATGGCGGCCATGAAGCAGTCCAGGCCGTGACCGCCGGAGATCTTCTGCCAGGTAAGTGCCGCTGACTCCTGACAGACCCGACCGACGGACACTGACAGTGACAGACCCGACCGACGGACACTGACAATGACAGTGACAATCCCGATTCCGGTATCCGATATGACGAAAATATCGGTACTCGGAATCGAAAGCCCGATACAGCTAATATCGGCCGATACCCGATATTTGCAGTATCGTATCGCTCAACACTAATTACTATTATTATAAAGTTAATTAAGATTGCCAAGCTTAAGTAATAAGAATTGATGTAGTTGGCATTGAAATGGGCACTGTAGGTGTGTTTACTGTCCTCCACTCCCTGCCGACTTTTATTCCCCATTGACTTGCATTGGGGTCGGATTTTCGACTCCGACCCGACCATTTATGTTAGTCGACTCACTCAGTTCGACTCAAATTTGAGAAAGTCGGGTTTCACGAAACCCGACTCGACCCGAAAAAAGGCAAAGTCGCTCATCTCTACAGAACACACATAAGTACAGAAGGAGAGAGGACCCTGCCCGCGAAGGCTCACAATCTACAGTGGATGGGTGAGGATACACTAGGAGAGGGTAGATCTGGTCGTGCAGCGGTTCAGTAGACTGAGGATCACTGCTGGTTGTAGGCTTGTCGGAAGAGGTGGGTCTTCAGGTCAACAGTACTCTTGATTTATATACTGAAGTGGTGACTTTTGGCTGCACCAGAGAATTAGCACTCCAGATTTACATGCTGGAAGTTTGATTTGACACAGAATCCCACATATCTGATCTAGCTAAGATTAAACCGCCTACCTAAATGTCTGACTACTTACTGCAGCAGCTTCACTATGCTGTTACACACACAAAATGATGCAAAAGCCACATGTCCACTTTTTATAGGGAGAGGGACAAGCAACTTCGGCAGCCAATGATACAAGCTCTTGTGTCTGGAAATTGTGGATGGTTTCTGAGCCTTGATTGGCTGCCGGAATCTCCACACACTAAATTGTTTAAAAAAAGAATAACAGTCTGATGCTCTTCTGATCTCTCTCCATCCCCTACCCTCATCAAACACGTCCCCTCTTTCATCATACAGCACCACTATCCTAGCCAAAATTCTAACAAAAACATTATTGGAAGCTCGAATATTCTAATATTTACTGAACTTTGGACTAATTTTGCTGAATTTGAGGAAAAGGCTCGGGAATCTTAATCTGAATACGAATGTGCAAGGTTTGTGCAGAATTTGAGATTGTCAAACTTTTTCCGAAAAAGTTAGTTCATCTATAGTCCCTACCATAATTGGTTTTGTTAATTTTTGGGGAAAAATGAGAAATGTAACCCTTGTAACTTCTAACAAAAAAGTTTAAAAACAGATGCTATGTAAAATAGACATGTGGTCAATATTATTTATTAACTGTTTTGTGTGATATATCTATCTGGTTTAAGGTTATTCAAATTAAAAGTTTAAAAATTGCAACATTTTTAAAAACTCTCTCCAAAATCTCAATATTTTTATAAATAAAGAAATAAAAGGTTAAATTTATCACTATCATAAAGTACAATGTGTCCCATAAAAGATCAAAATCACTGGGATATGTTGAAGCGTTCCAGAGTTATTACCTCATAAAGTGACATTGGTCAGAATTGTAAAATGTGGCCGGTTCAGAAAGGTAAAAACAGACTTGGTTGTGAAGGAGTTACACATTAAGTGATGTGTGCTGGCAAACTTGAGATAACAATGCAGGTCTTTGGGCAAGAATAAGTTTATAGAATTTGTTCCTAGTGCTTATTGTGTCTAGGTAATGATGTTCAAATATTACAGGCAGCTTTGCAATCAGAAAATATAAAACTTAACATAAAATAATATACAATTATTACATAAAATTGAATTTTATATTTCTCAGTACCACTAATGTGTTGTTAGCAGTTCCATTTCTTATTCTATTACATTTATGTAATAACGTGTATTAGTAAGTAAAGCATTTTAAGCGTGTCTTTTAGAGGCACTTGTAACTATTGTGTGAGCTTCGCCTCTAAGGTTGAAAGTCATATATTGCTTGCACGAAGCAAAACAATCACTAAGTCAGTGCTACAGCTAAGCTTTTAGTGACAGGTAATACATTTCAATAAACTTTAGTTCAGTTTTGTAAGGTTGTTTTATGAAAATTTTCAATTCTACCATTCGACTTTTGGTTCTAGCTAGAACACAGTGTGACATTTTACTTTTACATCTCTTGTGTCAAAAGAAAAGGCTCCTGTCTCTGTGTGCCTTTTGGGTGTTCATGTTCAAATAAATTTCAATGAAACCAGTGAGAAGTTTTTGGGCATTATTTAAAATTCTTTCTAAATTGCTTTAATAATTTTATTTTGAAATTATTATATATTTGACATGATAAAGTAAACAGATATGTGTTGAAAGCAATCCATTTAACTTTTAGAGGTAAAGTTGAAGTTCTTGTCAATCAATTCCCAATATAAAAGATGCTATCGTTTGTCATTTAAACTACTGATTTTATTCTTAAAGAGGGTTAAAAAAAACCTGATCTCTTCAATACACTGTGTTACATACATACATTCACCAGATGTGTGTATCATTGTTTCCTTGTAGAAATTAGTTGACTGTTCTGTGGAAAATCGAGTTCAAGCCGAATTTAATGAAAACCATTTTTTCCTTGCAGATTGAACGACTTTAAGCTTCAATTCATATTTCAGAAAAAAAAACTTGTCTGGTACCATTTCACAGGGTATGTTCACACATGGTGCTTTTGCTGCGTTTTTAAAGCTTTTTTATGCAAATTTTCAGCTGCATTTTAGTCTTTGAGATTTTAGAAATCTCGTGCACACAGCCTGGCTTGTTTGTCCTCAGTATTTCATGCTTTGCTTGTTTTTTGTAGAATTGAGCATGTCACTTCTTTCAGTATTTTTTCTCCGTTTTTCACCCATTGGAATTAATGAGAGGGGAAAAAACGCTAAAAAATTGCAGGTACCAGATTTTGCTGCTTTTTTTGTGCCAATACCTTATGAAGTTGAATATGAATTTTTTTTGTCACTAAACTTTATCAACATGCACAAGAAACAAATGTGGAAGGACAAAAAGCAGGAAAAAGCACACAAAAAATGCACAAAAATTACAGTAATAAAGCAAAGAAAAAAAAATGCTTTTTTACTTCCAAGAGAGCAGGTTTTGCTGCATAAATAAAATGCCACTTGTGAAAATAGCCTTACAGTTCTTAAACATTAGTGAGTGGGTTAATGTCTTTTTGTATGGATGTACGGGCCTCCCCATATTGTCCTTCTGCTATAATATTTTACAGATTACCTTGTACAGTGGTGGTCAGTACCTGGGGGCCATCACAGATCAGCAGTTCCTTGTGGAGCACAGTGTGTACAGCCAAGTCACTTTCCATCTTCAGACTCACTGGGTAAGTCTCTCTTCAGTAGTGTATAAGCTCTTATGGTCAGCAGGGACCTACCTCTCTCTCTCCAATAGTCTAAGTTGTTATGATCAACAAGGTTCTCTCTCTCTCCATTTTGCAGAGCGTAAGCTCATATGGTTAGCAGGGTCATACCTTTCCTCTCCTGTAGAGTGTATACTCTTAAAATTGGAAATGGTATTATCTTCTATAGAGTGTAAGCTCTTATGAACAGTGCTCTCTCTCTCCTCTCCGCCAGGTGTATTTTCTGAGCAATTGCAAGTTTTTCACACAAATTTATTTGCCACAAATCTAATTTGTCAGCAAAATTTTGTGAAAACAACAAATTTGACTTTCAAAAGATCCACTCATTTCTTTTGCTTTGCCCTAATTAATTTGAATAATCTGACAATTAAAACCAGATACAATGGACAGTAACAGTGCTATTTTGGAAAGTAATAGTCATTTTTTTTAATATTGTACAACCTTCAATAGCATTGTGGAATAAAAGGAATAATCTTAGAAAACTTAGAGATAAAGTAAAATAGAATTGAAAATGTAAAATTAGCAAAATCTATCCAGTTTGATTGAAAACAGCAAACCCAGTGCAACGTAAATAATATTTATGTAATTTAGTGCTTTCTGTTATCAATATAAGTTGATTTCTTTTAACCATTTCCCTCGATATATGAAGTACTGGAAAAAGATATTTCAGAAACTGTGCCTGTATCTTTCCAAGCATATCATAGCTGTATTATTCAGCCATTATCTGCTATTAAAATGGTTGTCCCACAAACAGACTACATAATTATCACTTGATCAGTATATGTCTGCATAGTCTTTTGTGACCTCTGCTGCCTAGGAGCTGTGGTATAATCAGACCATGTTCCTGCGTGGTCAGACACAACTATTAAGAGTAGGGGCACATTTATAAGATTATATCAGAAGAGGAACATTTTTGTTAAACACATCCACTTGTGGAAATGATTATTATTCTAAGATCTACTGATTAACCCCTTATTGACCGAGCCAATTTTGTAAGCCATCTTAGCTGGGAGCCCTGATACCTTATGCAAAAACTTCACATTTTTTTCTCCAGCCACTCTCAGATTGCACAAACATCAGTTTCATACAGTACTATTGGTGGAAAAATGTAAGGAAAGTTACACAGATGATTGAATGAAAGTAAGTGCTGGCCTGTCTGTCTGGGAGCCCCACTTACACAGGCAACCCAACAGATATTTACCCAACTTGGAGTCTCCACATTTAAAAAAAATATTGTCACACACCACTAAAGTGGCATCAATTTCCACACAGTAGAAACAGTATAATAGACTTCTTACACACCATTCTCTTCAGGCAACCCACCAAATGGAGATCCAATTTGGAGTCTCCACATTTCAAATAATTGTTGTCACACACCACAAAAGTGGCATCAATTTACGCAAAGGAGAAACAGTATAACAGGCCATTGAAACACCTTCCACCACAGGCAACCCACCAGAAGGAGACCCAAATTCGAGTCTCCACATTTCAAAAAATTGTTTGTAACATCAGCAGCAGTAGCAACAGCAGGCACAGAAGTTGTGACAAAGGTGTGACAGTCTGCAGTAATGCGAGATCAATGAATGACACTAAAAATGACATCATCACCTAATCTGCTCAGTCTATGACTGGGGTGAAAAACTCATTAGAAATCCATGACTTGTTCATTATGATGAAGGTTAGGCGGTCTAAACATTCAGCGGACATCCAGATGTGCTTATCCACCGGGACACCACCTGCACTGAAAACACGTTCTGAGAGAACATTGGCTGCTGGGCATGACAAAACCTCCAAGGCATGACTGGTAAGTTCAGGCAAGCTCAGGCCACTCTTCCATTTTTGAAGACCAAAAAGCAAAAGGGTCCAAAACCCCTTAATGGTATAGATATTGATCTCCAGATACTCCTGCACCATTCTCTCCAGTCATTCACAACATGTCAGACTCGTACTCTGTTCTGCTGGTGCACGGACTGATTTTAAAAATGTGTGAAACGACTCACAGCAATTGCTTATGCCACTTGCACAGTTGCTGCTGATAATGTTGTTGCAATGACTCCTTGACGTTCCCATATCTGGCTAAGTTTATTCTTCTATCATGAATCTAACAGAGTGGAAACCTAGTAGTCAGCGCTCTGTAGCATTGCAATTTGATGACCTGCGGTGTGCGATCGTCTAAAGTGAGCACACAGCGACCGTGCTTTCTGCAGCAGCGCATCATGACCAGGATAGTGGTTGACAAATTGCTGTACAACCAGGTTGAGGATGTGAGCCATGCAATGCACTAGTGTGAGGATGCCCCGTCTTAGGGCAGCCACAAGCTTTCTGCCATTATTGCACATGGTCTTCCCTGGCTCCAGACAGCCGCTGCTCTAACTTGGCCTGGATATCTGCCACAACTCTTGAGCTGTGTGACTGCGATTTCTAAAGCATTTTAATTTGAGCACTGACTGATTAGGTGAGCCATGGCTGCAAAGTACGGAGGTGGGGGGATTCTATATGCATTGTTGGCATGTGTGTCTGATTACTGGAGCAGTTTAGGGCACAGATGGAGGCCCTTGATGAGATGGAGAAGCCAGAAGCAGTGAAGAAAGAGTTAGACACAGAGCTTGTCTTGCAAGCCTTTTGGGATTCAAAGACTTTTGAAGCAGCCTCTTGACAGCCTACCCCCACACCACCAAAGTCACCCAGTGCCTAGTCAGGGAGATGTATTACTGCTCATGTTTGCTCATCTAGGTGTCAGTGGTGAAATGCACCCTGGCAGACATAGATTATTTCATGGAATGTGTGATGTTGTCTGTGACATGCTGGTGTAGCACATGCACAGCTTTCTTAGAGTAGTAATGGTGACTGGACAACTTATACTGGGGGACTGCGATGGCCATCAACTTTCAGAAAATGTCTATATCCACCAGGCAGAAAGGCAGCATTTCCATGGCCAACAGATTGGAGCTGGTGGAGTTCAAGCTCTTAGCTTTGTCATGTGTAGGAGGAAACATTCTATTACATTACCACAGCTGTGGGACCAAAAGATGGCTGCTGTGATGAGAGAGGGTGGTGTATGGAGAACAGGACAATCTGCTGGACTGTGAGTGCAGTGCAGGTGGAGATGTTATGATGGATTGAGAAAAATGTGTTGTGCTAGGTGACACAAAAACAGTAGTCATGTCCACTTCATAACAACTGATGGGCTCTCACTCACCCCACTGTAGGGGATAAGCAAGTGGAGTTTCTGTGGCTGGAGACCTGTGTGAGAAGATTTGGCACACTGACAAAAAAAGAAGTAGCAAATGTGGCTGATGGGACAGATGGTGGTTACTAATGGTTGACAAGACTCTCTAGTCTGCATTTTAGAACAGTGAGATTCCCTGACTGATTCATGTTGATCACGCATGTTCCATTCAATGCATGTAATATGCAAATATTGGATACTTTGCCTCTACTCAGTCATTAACAGATAATGTGTGTAGGGTCATCCTTTTCCGAGTCAAAAAAAAAGCCCAGGCTAGGCAACCCATAACTCCTCTGTGATCTGCACACTCAAGACTGTTGCTGATGACAGGAATAGTTGGGGCTGAGAATGCAGTGCTTGTAGTAGTTGCATCACTTTGTGTCTGTTTGGGAAGCCATAACATAACCTCCTCATTTTCCTCCTTCTCCACCTCCTCTGCTGAGCTACTCAGCTGTAGTCCTCTGAGTCCACACCAAGTGGGATCTACAACCTCATCATCATGCTCTCTGTTCTCACAATCCTCACTCTGAGAGTCACTCTCCTCTTCCTGCCCTGAAACCACAGTACAGTCCACGTGCACCTCAGGTATCTGATTCTCGCCAGGATAACCTGCACGCCTGGTAATTAACGTTTGATGATGAGGTTCTGGATTCTGCTAGGAACCTACTTCGTCCGGCCCCAGATCCAACATGAAAAAATTATGGGCATCAGTGCAGATGCTTTCCTCCTCTAAATTCTGTGAATCTTTGAAGCAGACCTCTGATGCCCATGGAATAGAATGTGCGAACAGCTCTGCAGAATGGCCCATCTGTGGTTCCCCGCAGTCAGTTGGGCATTTGGAAATTTGTGATGCAGGGGAAAACAAGGGTGATTGGTGAGCCACCTCTGAGGATTGTACTGTGTGTGATGTAAAGGTGGAGTAAGAGGTGGAGAGGCCACTTTGAAGCAGCTCTTGCTCATCTCTAGTCTGGAAGGGATAAATATATTTCATTCATCTTGTAATACTGTTAGTTAAAAATGAGTGCGGAGTGTTAACTTCAAAACAGAATGCATTAGACTGTAGATTTCTATGTCAAAATCTAAAACTTTTGTAATTGTGTGCTTTTTAGTGTTGAGTATTCCGATGCCGCAAGTATCGGGTATCGGCCAATATTTGCGGTATCGGAATTCTGATACTGAGTTCCGATACTTTTGCTATATTGTATACCGGAATCGGAAGTTCCCATAATTCTTTGAGAGGCAGTGTGATTTTATTCAGCCAATGAGGAATCCTAAGAAGTGTGGGCAAATCCTGTAATGCTGCGGTCATGTTAACTAAAGGTATGGCTGTGATTGGCTGTTGAAATTATGTCAGAATGCACTATAAAAGGCGGCGCCGCCGCCATTTTGGTTTCACTCTGCTGTGAATTCAGTTAGGGACAGAACGCTGCTCTTCTGACTCTGAGGGACAGTTAGAGATTGCGCTTTTGTGAATTGTTCTGTAGGCAGGCTATTTGACAAACCGCTGTGTAAAGCTTCCTTTTGCCTTGCAGTGCTGTTTTCACAGCTCTCTGCAAGGTCTGTGTGTGAGTGCAAGTGACGCTGCAGTTTGGTCTTCATCCACCGCTGCTTGCAGTCAGCTGCACGTGTCATTCACTGCCTCATTTTTTTTGTAATTGATGCTGCTCCATTCAATTTCAATTAACTCTCATCTATTAGTGTGACGCGCTTCCATCCGTATCCAATACATTGGTTGCAAACACTAATAGAAGTACAGAGCGGAGCCTTTCAGAGCTAGTGAACAGTTGTGTGCAGTGTTAACGACTGTCTGGGAGGTCTCTTTGTGAGTGCAGATCACGCTCAAGTTAGTTCTTCAACCACTGCTGGTTGGAGTCTGCTAAGAGTGTGTCACTGCCTCATCCTTTAAATTTTTTTGCTAATTGGTGCTGCTCCATTCAATTTCAATTAACTCTAATCTATTAGTGTGACGCACTTCCATCCGTATCCAATACATTGGTTGCAAACACTATAGAAGTACATAAAGGAGCCTTTCAGAGCTAGTGAACAGTTGTGTGCAGTGTTAACGGCTGTCTGGGAGGTCTCTTTGTGAGTGCAGATCACGCTCAAGTTAGCTCTTCAACCACTGCTGGTTGGAGTCTGCTAAGCGTGTGTCACTGCCTCATCCTTTAAATTTTTTGCTAATTGGTGCTGCTCCATTCAATTTCAATTAACTCTAATTTATTAGTGTGACGCGCTTCCATCCGTATCCAATACATTAGTTGCAAACACTATAGAAATACATAAAGGAGCCTTTCAGAGCTAGTGAACAGTTGTGTGCAGTGTTAACGGCTGTCTGGGAGGTCTCTTTGTGAGTGCAGATCACATTCAAGTTAGTTCTTCAACCACTGCTGGTTGGAGTCTGCTAAGCGTGTGTCACTGCTTCATCCTTTAAATTTTTTGCTAATTGGTGCTGCTCCATTCAATTTCAATTAACTCTAATCTATTAGTTTGACGCGCTTCCATCCGTATCCAATACATTGGTTGCAAACACTATAGAAGTACATAAAGGAGCCTTTCAGAGCTAGTGAACAGTTGTGTGCAGTGTTCACGGCTGTCTGAGAGGCCTCTTTGTGAGTGCAGATCACGCTCAAGTTAGTTCTTCAACCACTGCTGGTTGGAGTCTGCTAAGCGTGTGTCACTGCCTCATTCTTTAAATTTTTGGCTAATTGCTGCTGCTCCATTCAATTTCAATTAACTCTAATCTATTAGTGTGACGCGCTTCCATCCGTATCCAATACATTGGTTGCAAACACTATAGAAGTACATAAAGCAGCCTTTCAGAGCTAGTGAACAGTTGTGTGCAGTGTTCACGGCTGTCTGGGAGGTCTCTTTGTGAGTGCAGATCACGATCAAGTTAGATCTTCAACAACTGCTGGTAGGAGTCTGCTAAGCGTGTGTCACTGCCTCATCCTTTAAATTTTTTGCTAATTGGTGCTGCTCCATTGAATTTCAATTAACTCTAATCAATTAGTGTGACGCGCTTCCATCCGTATCCAAATCATTGGTTGCAAACACTATAGAAGTACATAAAGGAGACTTTCGGCTGGTTTGCGGCCTGCAAGACCAGAGAGATTAGTAGTACCCTATTTTTTGTAGCCTTATCTGTTGCATTCTAGTTTCATGCATTGTAATAGCTACAAAAAATTTGTGAGTGATACTATCGATTGTACATCGTTTTTTGTCTCAATCCCAACCTTTGTTTTTGGTGGAAAAACACAAAAAAGTTAATAAAGTTCAGCAAACACTACACTTGACACTTGCTAGGCCACATTAGCTGATATTAAAGTGTAGTCCACACTTAATAAACTTAGTGTTTCTTATAACTGTTAGCAGCTGTTCAGGAATAAGCACACTAAGGCCTTAGTACCTTTCTGCCTATTTTTATCAATCTACCAAGATGAAGAAGGCAGGGAGTAAGGCACGTGGTTGTGGAGTTCCAGCAGGGAGAGGACGTGGGGATTCTGTGCCTGCTGCGGCCACCAGTGACACAGCATCCACCAGTTTTCCCCGGGAACGGTCCTTTATGCGCACTTTTGTTGGAGCTCGACGTGCCCCCCTGCTACGGGAAGAACAAATTGAAGCCTTTGTCGGTTGGATGGCAGCTAGCGCATTGACTTCAATTGCTTCCACCTCCTCTCAGGACCAGAGCACTGTTGAGCAACCATCTGTCTCTTCACCACCTGCCAAATTGCCCAGGCAGTCAGGGAGCTCTGTACAGGAGCCACCTCAGTCTCTACTTCTGTTCTCTGAATCTGTTGGCTTGGATAGAGGGGCCAGCCAAGGAGCATTCTAGAATGTGAAGAAGAGGAGTATGCAGTGATGTGCAACTGCCTTGTCTCTCTGAATCTGAAAAGGTGGATGAGCCAGTGCCAATGGTCAGCACACCGAAGAACGCATCTGATGATGATAAGACTCAGGCGCCAGTTTCTGTTGCGCATGGTGCTGGCCAGACGACCCAACAGCAGCAGGTATTGGAAGAGGGTAGTGGAGATGATGAGATCCTTGTCCCATCATGGCGTGAGGAACAGGAAGGTGGTGGGAGCAGCTCTGAGGAAGAGATTCCCCCAACGGTCCAAGCAGGAGGGAGAGGTAGGCTGCAGACTTGGTTGCCTGTAGCCTCCACTTTGGCACCCAGAAAAGAGAGAAAAGAAGACTACTATAGATAATGCACATCACAATAATATAATAATGGAAAATAGGAATTTTATTGACACTACAAGATAAAAACATTTAAAAATAATGTAAACCCCGCATGGTGTCCGCTACCATCACAATGGCCATTATACAATACAAAAGTAAGGCAATATTCCACAAAAAAATGTATATATATATATGCATATACACACTAACACTAGTGAAAAGCACAATAAATTACACCAAATTGCCCAAAATTGAGCCTGTGTGAACAAGAGCCTAAAATTGCAGCATGATATTGCCCTACAAGATGGATGTGAAGAGCCTGGGCAGAATGACCCACCTAAAAAACCTAGAGGTGAACCCTGACCTGAGAATAGTGCCCTAAAGGCAGAGATGACGCCTCTTGCAGGGGACAGCGTTTCTTGGCCAGTTGGGAGTCTGCAGCACATGGTTGATTTCATGCTGCAGTGCCTGAGAAACTACCTCCGCATCGCCCACATTCTCACCACATCTGATTATTGGGTGTACACCCTCCTAGACCGTCGCTACCGGGACAACTTACAAAGCCTCAACACACCGTTGAACCGGGAGTTTAAAATGCGGGAGTACCAAGACACACTGGTGCAATCCATCATGTTCTCCATTCCAGCCAAGAGCACTGCTGCTGCTACTGCTTTACAAAGCAGCTCTGTGCGTCGAGGCAGTGGAGAAAGCTCTGCACAAAGCGGTAGCAGAAGCAGCGCCTCTGCACAGGGCAAGACCAGTATGGCCCAAATGTGGGGAAGTTTTGTGTCACCGCCACAAATGTCTACACCATCACAGACGGCTCCAGTCAGCAGGAGGCAACGTTTCCGTCAGATGGTGACAGACTACATGTCTTGCCCTCTCAGTGTACTCCCAGACGGCTCTTCCCCATTCAAGTTTTGGGTCTCTTAGCTGGATACATGGCCAGAGCTTAGCCAGTATGCATTGGAGGTGCTGGCTTGCCCTGCTGCTAGTGTATTATCAGAGTGCATCTTTAGTGCCGCAGGTGGTGTACTAACAGACCGTCGCATGCAACTATCCTCCGATAACGTAGACCGGCTTACTTTTCTGAAAATGAACAAGGCATAGATCTCGCCTGAATTTGCCTGTCCGGTTTCCGATCAAATAACTGGTTGGCAACAGTATCCATGTCTCCTGTTCTGTTCATCTTTCTACCACCTGAACTGTACTCCTGGGCTCCAACACTGGCAGTTGCTGCTCAGAAGTGCCGTGTCCACAGACCAAAACACAAGCTCCTGTGTTAGTGGGGTTCAGTAACGCCAGCTGTTCCCCTGCTGTGTGTCCGGCAATAAGTCTCCTGCTCCCTCCACATGCACACAACATCAGATGTCTAAATTGCTCCACATAGGGAAGAGCCGACACCCTGATTGTTATGCTCAAAACACGAAATACGGCAGTTTTCCAACCCTAAAATGATGAATTTTATTAACAAATATGTACAAATATAAATTTTTAATCGAAACGCATATATGCACATGGCGAGTACAAATGCTAAGCAAAAACCCTACATAGGGTATAGGGGTTGAAATTAATGCATAAAAGTACATTTCATAATCCATTAATGCTGCTTAAGGAACGGTATCTCCACCTGTAAGATACTGCAGACAATGGATGTACGACTCATCATCATCATCATCATCATCATGAGTTATATATGTGACAGACATATCAAAATACGCAGATTGAGGCCAACTGTAAGTTCACACCCTATATATGAAAGGTCCAGCAACTAAACCTGATAATAAGGTGCAATAATCATGCATAACCTATAAAAAGTGCATCGTGCATACTGACAATAGCAAGTTATACCTGCAAGTGCAGGTCAAACAACGCCAACGGATAGAAAATGTTAATGGTATCTAGGTATCACAGTGCATAGCTACTGATGGACAATGGCAATCTAATACTGTACCTCAATAAAGGCAGCGGCACCCCTCATGCTTGTTTGGCTTGTAGATTCTTCAAGAGGGGATGTGCGTGTTTGGTTGCTCATAGGTGCATGTTTAGACAGTAAATCATTCCTGATGGCGTTTTTGTAGCGGCCCTACCACTGAAGAATGCTGCGGAACGTCACTGCAAGTGAGCGTCATATAACGGCCAGACGCTCCCCTACCCGACGCGTCAGAGCAGGAAGGTAGTGTGGGTGGAAAAACCGTTGCGCAACCATACATGCACTTCCCTATCCAACTTTCTACAAGCAAAAAGCGCATGAGTGCTGGCGCAGCCTTTATTGACGTAGAGTATGACATCGCCATTTGCCATCACTGGCTATGCACTGTCTGATACATAGATAGCATATACCTTTGCTATCCGTTGCCTTTGTATCACCTGCACTTGCAGGCACCCACAGCAGTTTGGACTATGCACGATGCATTTTTTATCAGTTATGCTTGATCATAGATTTTTGCACCATTATATTCATGAGTCCATGCTGAACATTTCAAATATGGGGAGTCAAGTAACAATTTTCATCAATGACTGTATTTTTAACTGTCTGTCACATATAAATTGTAATGATGATGATGGCTAGTATTACATCCATTGTCTGCACTATATTACGGTTGTACATAGCGTAAGGCAGCATTCATTTCTTCAGAAATGTACTTGTATGCATTAATTTCAACCCCTATAGTTTTTTGTTTTTTTTTGGTGGTGTGGTGTTACATTTCTTATTGCCATGTGCATATATGATTTATCTTTTAAATGTCTTTATTTCAATATTTTGGAATTCAATGCATCATTTTATGGTCCTAGTAAAGCTTACATTTCTCTTGTTTGGAGTATATACATTTACAAGTGCCACGGAATAAGGCAACAACTCTATAAGTGATTTCTAGACCCTCCTTGACCCTGGGCTTCAACACCGCCAATTGCTGCTCAGAAGTGCTGGATGCCCAGATAAAAACACTCACTCCTGTGTTTGTGGGGTTCAGTAACGCCAGCTGTTCACCTGCTGTGTGTCTGGCAATAATTTCTGCTACCTCCAAATAAAAGTTACACCAGAGATTACACTTGCTCATACTTGGCCTCAGCCTACAACCTCCTTGACCCTGGGCTTCAACACCGCCAGTTGCTGCTCAGAAGTGCTGGATGCCCAGATAAAAACACTCACTCCTGTGTTTGTGGGGTTCAGTAACGCCAGCTGTTCACCTGCTGTGTGTCCGGCAATAATTCCTGCTACCTCCAAATAAAAGTTACACCAGAGATTACACTTGCTCATACTAAGCCTCAGCCTACACCCTCCTTGACCCTGGGCTTCAACACCGCCAGTTGCTGCTCAGAAGTGCTGGATGCCCAGATAAAAACACTCGCTCCTGTGTTTGTGGGGTTCAGTAACGCCAACTGTTCCCCTGCTGTGTGTCCGGCAATAATTCCTGCTACCTCCACATGCTTAAAACAACATCACATGTCTAACTGGCTCCACATAGGGATGAGGCTACACCCTGATTGATATGCTCAAAACGAGAAAAGTGGCAGCTTTAAAACCATAAACTGATTAATCGTTGTCCCAAATATGTTACCAAATAATTTGTAAATATAAGTGCATATATGCACATGTCGAATACAAATTCAAACCAAAAAGCCTACATATGGTATAGGGGAGTGATGGCGAACCTTGCCACTCCAGCAGTTGGAGAACTACAACTCACAGCATGCCTCAAATGCTGCAAGGTTGGAAGTGCATACTGGGAGTTGTACTTTTACAACAGCTGGAGTGTCAAGGTAAGCCTTAAGTGGTATCGGGTTTGAAATGAATGCATACAAGTACATTTAATAATCCATTGTTGCTTAAGGAACGGGATCTACATCTGTAATAAAGTGCTAACAATGGATGTAGGACTACTCATCATCATCATTACTTATATTTGTGACAGTAAAAAATACACTGATTTAGCACAATTCTTAGTTAACACCCTATATCTGAAAGGTCCAGCATCTAATCCTGATAATATTGTGCAAAAATCATGCATAACTTCTAAAAAGTGCATCGTGCATACTGACAATAGCAAGTTATACTTGCAAGTGCAGGTAAAACAACGACAACTGATAGAAAAGGTTTATGATATCTAGGTATCAGAGTGAATAGCGACAGCTGTACAATGGCGATATAATACTGTACCTCAATAAAGGCTGCGGCACACCTCACACGCGTTTTGCTTGTAGCTTCTTCTCTAAGAGGGGACGTGCGTGTATATTTGATCATAGGTGCATGTTTACTGAGTAAAGCAGTCATGACAACGGCTTTGTGTTGTCGCCACGCTAACGATGATGAACGATGCACAACGTGACTGAAAGTCAGCGTCATATGACGCACAGGCGCTCCACTACCCAACGCGTCACAGCAGAAAGCCAGTCTGTGCGTCAAAACAAACGCGCAAGCATACATGCACTTCCCCACTTCATCAAGCTATAAGAAAAACGAGCGTGAGTTGTGACGCAGACTTTATTGCGGTACAGTATTATATCGCCATTCAGCATCAGTGGCTACGCAGTCTGATCGATATATACCTTATCTATCCATTGTCATGGTTTCAACTGCACTGGCAGGCATACATAGCAATTTTCACTATGCACGATGCACTTTTTCTAGGTTATGCTTGATCAGAAAATTGATTATTGCGCCATATTATCAGGATTACATGCTGGACATTTAATATATGTACTGAGCCTGTTAAGTAACATTTTTCCGCAAATACTGGATTTTTTAATGTCACATATAACTTGTAATGATGATGATGTTTAGAAGTCCTACATTCATTGTCTACACTATATTACAGGTGTACATACCGTTACTTAGGCAGCATTAATGGATTCTGAAATGTACTTGTATGCATTAATTTCAACGCCTATAGCCTTAATTTTTTTGTTTTTGGTTGCATTGCTTTTCGCCATGTGCATATATGCGTTTATATTTTTAATGTCTTTATTTCTATAATTTTAATTCAATTCATCATTTTATGGTAGTAAAGCTTATATTTCTCTTGTTTGGAGTATATACATTTTGAAGTGCCGCGTAATAAGGCAACTACTCTATATAGTATTTCCACACCCTCCTTGACCCTGGGCTCCAACACCGCCAGTTGCTGCTCGGAAGTGCCGTATGCACAGTCAATACTTGCTCCTGTGTTACTGGTGTTCAGTAATATCAGCTGTTCCCCTGCTGTGTGTCTGGCAAGAAGTCCTGCTGCCTCCAATTTAAAGTTACAAAGTTGATCATAGTAGGCAGGGCCGGCTCCAGGTTTTTATGGGCCCCGGGCGAAAGAGCCTCAGTGGGCCCACTTAACACCAGGGGACTAGTCCCGAGGAGATAATTTGCATATTCCCAGTGCCTTCTGGGATAAGTGAAGAGTCTCCGCGAGCTCAAGGAACACTGGATTTTGGCTGTTGCAGCTGAAAGGAGGACATCAGTAAACCAGGGGAGGAGTCCCGAGGAGATAATTTGCATATTCCCAGTGCCTTCTGGGATAAGTGAAGAGTCTCCGCGAGCTCAAGGAACACTGGATTTTGGCTGTTGCAGCTGAAAGGAGGACATCAGTAAACCAGGGGAGGAGTCCCGAGGAGATAATTTGCATATTCCCAGTGCCTTCTGGGATAAGTGAAGCGTCTCCGCGAGCTCAAGGAACACTGGATTTTGGCTGTTGCAGCTGAAAGGAGGACATCAGTAAACCAGGGGAGGAGTCCCGAGGAGATAATTTGCATATTCCCAGTGCCTTCTGGGATAAGTGAAGAGTCTCCGCGAGCTCAAGGAACACTGGATTTTGGCTGTTGCAGCTGAAAGGAGGACATCAGTAAACCAGGGGAGGAGTCCCGAGGAGATAATTTGCATATTCCCAGTGCCTTCTGGGATAAGTGAAGAGTCTCCGCGAGCTCAAGGAACACTGGATTTTGGCTATTGCAGCTGAAAGGAGGACATCAGTAAACCAGGGGAGGAGTCCCGAGGAGATAATTTGCATATTCCCAGTGCCTTCTGGGATAAGTGAAGAGTCTCCGCGAGCTCAAGGAACACTGGATTTTGGCTGTTGCAGCTGAAAGGAGGACATCAGTAAACCAGGGGAGGAGTCCCGAGGAGATAATTTGCATATTCCCAGTGCCTTCTGGGATAAGTGAAGAGTCTCCGCGAGCTCAAGGAACACTGGATTTTGGCTATTGCAGCTGAAAGGAGGACATCAGTAAACCAGGGGAGGAGTCCCGAGGAGATAATTTGCATATTCCCAGTGCCTTCTGGGATAAGTGAAGAGTCTCCGCGAGCTCAAGGAACACTGGATTTTGGCTGTTGCAGCTGAAAGGAGGACATCAGTAAACCAGGGGAGGAGTCCCGAGGAGATAATTTGCATATTCCCAGTGCCTTCTGGGATAAGTGAAGAGTCTCCGCGAGCTCAAGGAACACTGGATTTTGGCTGTTGCAGCTGAAAGGAGGACATCAGTAAACCAGGGGAGGAGTCCCGAGGAGATAATTTGCATATTCCCAGTGCCTTCTGGGATAAGTGAAGAGTCTCCGCGAGCTCAAGGAACACTGGATTTTGGCTGTTGCAGACCATTAAGGAAGGTGAAGAGTTCTTAGACAGAGCAGAATTATCTCTTCATGGTACAGAAAGAGAAGAAATTCGAAGTGCAACTGAAGAAACAGAGGAATGGAAACATGTCACCCAGAGAAGCAGGAGGATCAGGAGGCAGTCAGCACCAATTCTGCTCAGGAACCAATACCAGGCTCTTACACAGGAGAACGATGAAGAAATACATCAGGATAAGACTTTGCCCACAAACAACCTTGTACGCCCTCAGAGTCCTCCTGAATGGAGAAAGAAAACTGTTGTGAAGAAGAAACGGAGAGTTGTTGTCATGGGCGATTCCCTGTTGAGAGGAACAGAGGCCGCTATCTGCAGACCGGATATAACCTCAAGAGAAATGTGCTGTCTTCCAGGTGCAAAAATTAAAGATGTGTCTGACAGGATATCAGGACTCTTCAGACCTAAAGATGACTACCCATTCCTGCTAATACATGTGGGGACAAATGACACCGCTAGAAACGACCTGGAAACCATCTGCAGTGACTTTGAAAACTTAGGTAAGAAAGTGAAAGAACTGGGAGCGCAGGTGGTCTTCTCTTCCATCCTCCCAGTGGATGGCCATGGAACAAGGAGGTGGAATAAGATTCTGCAGGTGAACAACTGGCTACGTCGATGGTGCCGTCAGCAAGGATTTGTATTTCTGGATCACGGAGTGAATTACCTATACGATGGACTACTTGCTAGAGATGGGGTGCACCTTACGAAGACTGGAAAACATGTATTTGGAAGTCGCCTTGCTACACTCATCAGGAGAGCTTTAAACTAGAACAATGTGGGAAGGGAAGCAAAACGCCAGGAAAAGCCATACACTTGACAAATACTATTGAGATTTCTGCTATTAGAAGTGAAGGGGAAGAACAAAGACAAAAAAATTTACATAATAAAAATATTGAAGGAAGAGAAACCAATCACAAACTAAAGTGTTTCTATACGAATGCACAAAGCATGGGCAACAAACAAGGAGAACTGGAGCTACTAACGCAGGAGAAGAAATATGATGTCATTGGAATCACTGAGACTTGGTGGGACGATACACATGATTGGAATACAAGGCTAGAAGGATACAACTTATTTGCAAGAAACAGACTTGATAAACGAGGAGGAGGTGTTGCATTGTATGTTAGAAAAGCGTATATCTGCACAGAGATTGACGCTTCAGAGACTGGGAGTTCTGTGGAAACTGTTTGGGTAAGAATACAAGGACAGAACAATGGAAAGGACACCATTGTAGGCATTTACTACAGGCCGCCTGTGCAAGCTGAAGATATGGATGAACTCTTTATGCATCAAATGGCCAAGTTCTCCAAAAAATATGACATAGTTGTCATGGGAGATTTCAACTATCCAGACATTTGTTGGGAATCTCTCTCAGGCAAACTAACAGGTCCAGGAAATTCTTATCCACTCTTGCTGACAACTTTATCTTCCAAAAGGTAATGGAGAAAACAAGGGGATCTGCTACCTTGGATCTAATCCTCATAAACAGGGAGGAAATGGTGGAGGAGGTAAGAGTGGCTGGGACTCTAGGAGGTAGTGACCATGCTATTTTAGAATTTTGGATAACAAGAGGAGGAAGACCTGTGAAGACTCAGACGTCAAGGTTAGATTTCAGAAAGGCAGATTTTAAGGAACTCAGAAAGAGAATTGGAGGGATCCAATGGCTGGATATCCTTAAGGACAAAAATGTCCAGGAAGGATGGAAAATCTTGAAAAATGAGATTCTCAAAGCACAATCGTTAACAATTCCGAAAAGAGGGAAGAATGGGAAGCATTTCAGGAAACCAGGATGGATGAACATAGAACTTAAACACATGCTAAAAAGGAAGAAAGAAATGTTTATCAAATGGAAAGAGGGAGGCATATCTAAAGAAGAATATAATGCCGTCTGCAGAACCTGCAGGGCACAAATCAGATTATCTAAAGCTGACAATGAATTAAGGCTTGCAAGTGACGTCAAAAGCAACAAAAAAGGATTTTGGGGATACGTCAAAAGTAAAAGAAAAGTCAAAGATGCTATAGGATTTTTACAGGATGAAAATGATGAAATGGTAAGTCAGGATGTTGAGAAGGCTGAACTTTTAAATTCCTATTTTGCATCTGTTTTCTCTCAGAAAGGAAATGTAACATCAACTGATCTTCACTGTCCTATTAAAGGAATAGAAGAATCCAGGATATCTATAAACAGAAAGACAGTGAGGAAACACTTAGCTAACATAAATGAATTCAAGTCTCCAGGTCCAGATGAATTACACCCCAGGGTACTGAAGGAGATAGCAGAAGAAATTTTTGAACCACTCTCCATAATCTTTGAAAATTCTTGGAGAACAGGAGAAGTCCCAGAAGACTGGAGAAGAGCAAATGTTGTTCCTATCTTCAAAAAGGGGAAGAAGGTGGACCCAGGGAACTACAGGCCGGTGAGTCTGACTTCTATACCAGGAAAGATCTTTGAACAAATTATTAAACAACATGTATGCAAGTACCTGGATAAGAATGAAGTGATTAAACAGAGTCAGCATGGGTTTGTAACTAATAAGTCATGTCAGACTAACTTAATTTCCTTCTATGACAGAATCACTGACTGGGTGGATCAGGGAAATGCTGTAGATATAGTATATCTTGACTTCAGCAAAGCATTTGACAAAGTATCTCACACAATCCTTATTGAAAAAATGACTAAGTATGGAATGGACAAGGCAACTGTTAGGTGGATTCATAACTGGCTTAGTGATCGGACCCAAAGAGTGGTTGTAAATGGCTGCACATCCAGTTGGAAGAATGTCTCAAGTGGGGTACCACAAGCCTCTGTTTTGGGCCCTGTATTGTTCAACATCTTTATCAATGATTTAGATGAAGGAATTGAGGGTAAACTGATCAAATTTGCTGATGACACAAAGCTAGGAGGGGTAGCTAATACTAGAGAAGAGAGAGAGAGGATTCAAAAAGATATACATAAACTGGAGCAGTGGGCAGCAACTAACAGAATGGATTTTAACAGGGAAAAATGCAAAGTACTACATCTGGGCAATAAAAATGAAAAAAGCATATACAAAATGGGAGGAATAGGGCTAAGTAACAGCACATGTGAAAAAGACTTGGGTATACTAATTGATCACAGACTTAACATGAGTCAACAGTGTGATGCAGCAGCAAAAAAGGCAAATGCAATTCTAGGATGTATCAACAGAAGCATACAGTCTAGATCACGTGAGGTCATTATTGCCCTCTACTCCCCTTTGGTCAGACCTCATCTGGAATACTGTGTCCAGTTTTGGGCACCACATTTTAAAAAAGACATCAACAAACTGGAGCAAGTTCAGAGAAGAGCCACCAGAATGGTGACCGGTCTGCAAACCATGTCCTGTGAGGAACGGTTGCAGGATTTGGGAATGTTTAGCTTGCAAAAAAGAAGACTGAGAGGAGACTTAATAGCTGTCTACAAATATCTCAAGGGCTGTCACATTGTAGAAGGATCATCTTTATTCTCATTTGCACAAGGAAAGACTAGAAGCAATGGGATGAAACTGAATGGGAGGAGACACAGATTAGATATTAGAGAAAAATTTTTGACAGCTAGGGTGATCAATGAGTGGAACAGGCTGCCACAAGAGGTGGTGAGTTCTCCTTCAAGGGAAGTCTTCAAACAGAGGCTGGATAGACATCTGTCTGGGATGATTTAGAGAATCCTGCTTTGAGCAGGGGGTTGGACCAGAAGGCCCAGGAGGTCCCTTCCAACTCTACCATTCTATGATTCTATGATTCTATGATTCTAACACAGACCATGATTCATGATGCACAGATACTGCAGAGAAATATGGGTATAGCACAACGCCAAACAATTATGTTCTTCCATTGCATGACTGATACCTATTGTAAATTGTACAATAGCTCAAAAAACGCCAAATCCTCACAGCGCACAGTACAGACTGGACAGTACAGTCCTCCATACAATATTATGGGCACCACATAGTCTCCCCCTCATCACCCATATAATACCCCAAGCAGGATGTCACCCCCCGTCCCCCATATAATGCTCCATACAAAATACTGGACCCAATTTAATGCTCCATACAGAATACTGGACCCAATATAATGCTCCATACAGAATACTGGACCACATATAATGCTCCATACAAAATATGGAGCTCTCCTCCACACTGTGCTGCGTTCAGCACTGTTACGGCTCAGGAAAGGGCACTGTGGAAAGACTCCCCATTATCATCATCATTGCCTGCCCATTATCAATATAATTGCCTCCCCTCATCATCATTGCCTTCCCATTATCATCATCATTGCCTCCTCTCATCATCATTGCCTCCCCATTAATATCATCATCATCATTGCCTTCCCATTATCATTGCCTCCCCATCATCATCATTATCATTGCCTCCCCATTAATATCATCATCATCATTGCCTTCCCATTATCATTGCCTCCTCATCATCATCATCATCATCTCCTCCTCACCACCATCACTGCCTTCCTCCAGGGCCCCCACCACCATCATCATACATACAGCACCGCAGGCAGCACTTTCTCACATACACACAGGCAGACACACGCAGGCACACACACACAAACACACACACTGATATACACAGACAGAAACACACACACCTCACCTTTCCGGCGTCCTCGCGCTCTCTGCCACAGCCGGCCGCTGAATGATGACGTCATTCAGCGGCGATGCTGTGAGAGAGGAAGCGCCGGTGCCCCCTGGAGCTCGGAGCTGCGGCAACGGTGGCATGGGAGAGGTAAGTATTGCGCCGGCTTCTTCCGGGGCCCTGAGCAAGTGGGGGGCCCAGTGGCGGCGCTGACACCGCTAACGGGTGCCAGGGTGCCTGACGGCGAGTGGGCCCCCTGCCTGCTCAGGGCCCCGGCACTTGCCCGGGTGTGCAGGGTGCTGACGCTGGCCCTGATAGTAGGCCTCATCCTACACCCTGACTGACCCTGGGCTCCAACACCGCCAGTTGCTGCTCGGAAGTGCCGTATGCACAGTCAACACTTGCTCCTATGTTACTGGGGTTCAGTAATGTCAGCTGTTCCCCTGCTGTGTGTCCAGCAAGAAGTCCTGCTGCCTCCAATTTAAAGTTACAAAGTTGCTCATAGTAGGCCTCAGCTTACACTCAGACTGACCCTGGGCTCCAACACCGCCAGTTGCTGCTCGGAAGTGCCGTATGCACAGTCAACACTTGCTCCTGTGTTACTGGGGTTCAGTAATGTCAGCTGTTCCCCTGCTGTGTGTCTGGCAAGAAATCCTGCTGCCTCCAATTTAAAGTTACAAAGTTGCTCATAGTAGGCATCAGCCTACACCATGACTGACCCTGGGCTCCAACAGCGCCAGTTGCTGCTCGGAAGTGCCGTATGCACAGTCAACACTTGCTCTGTGTTACTGGGGTTCAGTAATGTCAGCTGTACCCCTGCTGTGTGTCCGGCAAGAAGTCCTGCTGCCTCCTATTTAAAGTTACAAAGTTGCTCATACTAGGCCTCAGCGTACACCCTGACTGACCCTGGGCTCCAACACCGTCAGTTGCTGCTCTGAAGTGCCGTATGCACAGTCAACACTTGCTCCTGTGTTACTGGGGTTCAGTAATGTTAGCTGTTCCCCTGCTGTGTGTCCAGCAAGAAGTCCTGCTGCCTCCAATTTAAAGTTACAAAGTTGCGCATAGTAGGCCTCAGCCTACACCCTGACTGACCCTGGGCTCCACCACCGCCAGTTGCTGCTCGGAAGTGCCGTATACACAGTCAAGACTTGCTCCTGTGTTACTGGGGTTCAGTAATGTCAGCTGTTTCCCTGCTGTGTGTCCGGCAAGAAGTCCTGTTGCCTCCAATTTAAAGTTACAAAGTTGCTCAAACTAGGCCTCAGCCTACACCCTGACTGACCCTGGGCTCCAACACCGCAAGTTGCTGCTCAGAAGTGTCTTTGGCACGGGTACTCTCTCCTGTCCATCCTGGTTACAGCACGCCAGCTAATTCCGGGCAGTGTCAATGTCAGTTTGCCTCCAATAAGTTGTCCTGTCGTGTTGCGGTCGGGTTAGCCGAATCTATGGTGCCTGCAGTTAAGGTGCTTCCTATGTGGGCTGGGGGATATGTAATTAAATTCTGTTTCCGTAGTGCCAATAGGTCAAGCACCCCCTGTGGGACTGTGGGATTCGGTAACTGCGGCTGGCTCGTGGCCTTTCAACTTTAATTTGCATGGGTACCTTCAGCTACCCATCCGGGTTCCAGTACCATCAGCTGGTTCTCGCCAGTATCTTTGGCACGGGTACTCACTCCTGCCCAGCCTGGTTACAGCACGCCAGCTGTTTCCTGGCAGTGTCAACGTCACTTTGCCTCCAATAAGTTGTCCTGTCGTGTTGCGGTCGGGTTAGCCGACTCTATGGTGCCTGCAGTTTAGGTGCTTCCTATGTGGGCTGCGGGATATGTAAATAAAGGCTGTTTCCATAGTGCCAATAGGACAAGCACCCCCTGTGGGACTGTGGGATTCGGTAACTGCGGCCAGCTCGCAGCCTTTCAACTTTAATTTGCATGGGTACCTTCAGCTACCCATCCAGGTTCCAGTACTGTCTGCTGGTTCTTGGCAGTGCCTTTGGCCTAGGTGCCTCCATCTCGGTATCCGAGTTCCAGCAACGTCTGCTGGTCCTTGGTAGTGCTTTGTAGCACAGGTACCTCCTGCTTAGTAACCGTGTCCCAGTAACGTCAGCTGGTCCTCGGTTGTGCCATTGGCTCTGTTCCTTCTGCTGCCCCTCCGGGTTCCAGCACAGTCAGCAGGTCCTCGTTACTTCCATTGGCTCTTGTACCTTCTGCTACCTGTCCAGGTTCCAGTACTGTCTGCTGGTTCTTGGCAGTGCCTTTGACCTAGGTGCCTCCATCTCGGTATCCGAGTTCCAGCAACGTCTGCTGGTCCTTGGTAGTGCTTTGTAGCACAGGTACCTCCTGCTTAGTAACCGTGTCCCAGTACCGTTAGCTGGGCTTTGGGCGACAACAGACACACCGCGGAGGTACTGGCCGACTACTTGCAGCGAGAAACAGAGTCATGGCTGGGCAGTCTATATCTTGAGTCAGTCAAAGTAGTCAGTGATAATGGCCGTAATTTTTTGGCGGCCAAAGCCTTGGCAAAATTCAGACACATACATTGCCTGACTCACACCTTGAACCTGATGGTGCAGTGCTTCATAAATAATTATCCGGAGTTATCAGCCATGCTCCATAAGGTGCGAAGACTGTTCTTGCACATCTGTCGCTCGCCCGTAGACTCCAGTCGTATGCAGAGGCTTCAGCGATCGCTCCACCTCCTTAAGCACCGCCTAATCATAGACCTTACAACAAGGTGGAACTCCACCATGAACATGGTTGAGAGGCTGTGCGAACAGAGGCAGGCTGTAATGCATATGTGGGAGAATATACGGGCAGGCATTTTGAGAGCGGACATGGAGTTGTCGGGTGTGCAGTGGTCAAAGCTGAAAGACCTCTGTAAAGTCCTTCAGTGTTTTGAGGAATGCATATGGCTGGTGAGCGCAGACGATGCCATCATAAGCATGAGCAACCCACATATGCGTCTGCTCATGCAAACTTTGATGCACATTAAGGATCAGGCATCTGCAGCGTAGGAGGAGGAGGAGGAGGGAAGACTTGTTAACAGTCAAGGTGGAGGAAGGAGAGGAAGAGGAGGAGGAGGATGCTTCTCAGGGGGCAAGAGAAAATGTTGGCTTGCCAAGGTCAGGTACAGGGTTTGTGCGTGACTAGAGGGATGTGGAATTGGCTGAAAGTGCTGCTCCACCCACCACTGGCAGTGCATCATTGACACCTGAAACATTGGCACACATGTGTGATTATGTCTTGTGGATCCTAAAAAGGGACCCCCGCATTATTAAAATGATGAAGGATGACGACTACTGGTTGGCCAGCTTCCTCGATCCACGCTATAAAGGCAAATTACAGAACATCATGCCACAGGAGAACCTAGAGCTAATATTGGCGAACAAACAAGCAACTCTGGTAAACCGATTGTTAGAGGTATTCCCAGCACACAGCACCGGTGCAGGTTCTACCAAGAGCCATACTGGGCAACATGGAATAGGTGTTAGTGGCACACATAGCCGAAGTGGGTTGCAGACAGGGGTTTCATGACCATGTTGTGGACGGATTTCTCGAGTACCGCTCACACAACTGGTAATACTGAATCGATTGCAACAGACAGGTGACAGCAGATGTCAACTATGGTTCAAAATTACCTCTACTTCCCTATCGATGTTCACCCTCACTATTAGGCGCTCGGTTGCAACAACTTTATTAAAATAATGGATTGCAACCGAACCCGGGGTCCGTGGTGCAGCTAGAGGTGCTGTGGCCGAACACCCCTCGGGTATGAGGGTGATAACTGACAACAAAAATATAAGGTCTTGCCTGTGTTACTTCACACTAAGCAAGATATTGGATTTGCACTATCTCCGTTAACGTCATGGGAGATTTGCTGCAGGCTGGTGTAGATGTGGCCCTGTTATCTGCACAGAATCCACTTGCCAACCGTTTAGGAAGTGCATGCGACTCACGCCAGGCATACGTGCTGCCAGCCGGTGTGCGACCAGACTGAGCAACTCTCTGTTCAGCTGGAAGGCGATGCCACCTTGATTACCTGCCTAGCATCACCTAACCTGCCTGAAGGACCTATGCTAATTAGCCGAGATATCTCTGGCATCGGCAGGTCCCAGAGAGCAAAATCAGAGAGCACGTGGAGCTCAGATTCTGATGCATCCACAAATGAGCACGACCTATTTAGTAAATGGTACACTACGGGGTTTACTTGGGCCAAAATTTTGAAAGGACCACTAAAGCGGGAGGCGAACTTAGCAGATTCCCCGTGTCCTCTAATATTGTGAGTTGTGAGCCAGACCTTGTCGCCCGGGAATAATACTGGGTCTGGACAGAGATAAGTGTCAGCCGACTGTCTCTGATGGGACGATTTCTCTCTCGCACAAGAGATACATGATTGGACATATTTTTTAACGTCCTGAGGCAACCGAGGCCACCAATACGACTGTTGGAGAAACTTAGTGGTATGTTTGATTCCAAAATGACCTCTGATTTTAGAGACATGTGCCCAAGAGAGCACTTTATTTTGTAATTTAGGAAGAACGAACGTCTTCCCAGGAGGAACCTGGTCTAAGGTCATTGGTGCCACCGTCCGCATATCCCCAGGAGGAATGATATTTTTGGGCTCGTTACCGTCCTCAGTCGTATCTACAGGCAGGGAATAAACCCTACCGTGATGAGGCTCTGAGCCGGGGGCCAAATCAATTGGACGGTCATACAGTTGGTGGGAAGGCAAAGTCTCAGCAGCCTTTTTGGAAAACTCGAGCGGCCAAGTCAACAGTCGGCTCTAAGACTATCCTCCGGGTCGAGGCAATAATTCACTGAGAAACACCATTCTCACCCCCGAAATTAATTTCCCCCGTGTTCCAGTTAATGTGTGTAATTGTGACAACGTAGCAATGGAAGGCCTAATAGCACCTCATCCGATCCACCGGGAATAATGAGAAAAGAGATATCCTCCCGGTGACCCTGAGGAAATGACATGGTGAGGGGAATCGACTGGTGGGTGATTTGTGTGTCTAACAGTGAACCGTTGACTACCTTAATGTTCATTGATTTGGGCAGTAACTCCATAGGAATGGCATGTCTCTGGGCAAAGGTTAACTAAAAAAATTGCCATTTGCCCCAGAGTCCACCCACGCCTTGGCAGAAACCGCATTTGCTTCGAAGAGCAACGTCACCTCATATATTAATTTGGAGGTAGAGACCCCTGAATCTAACACACCTCCTCCAATGGTGGTTAGATCCTCTCGTTCCTCCGCCCGCTTGGAACCCTTATTATTGGGGTACTCCAAGCGATGTGTAGGATGGGAACGAGGGGACAATTTCCTAATCAGGGATATATCCATGGGCTCAGGTTCCGCGTCAGGAACTGCGGGTTCGGAAATATGTCTAGAAAACGAAGGTGCCAACTGGAACCGAGGTTTAGAGACCTCCAGCTCCAATTTGCTTTCTACATGACGTAAATCTATTCAGTTGGCAAGGGTCATTAACTCTTCCAGAGAGGTTGGAATCTCCATGGTGGCTAGATCATCTTTTATATGCCCAGCCAGACCCTTCCAGAACACCGGGATTAGCGACGGTTCAGACCAATCCAGTTCTGCCGCTAATGTTCTGAACTGGACGGCATAGTAACTGGCCGTGGTCGAACCCTGTACTAATGTAAGAAGCTTAAGAGACGTATCATGTGTAACCTGAGGACCGAGGAACACACTTTTTAGGGTTCTAAGAAAGAGACCGGCATTAGCTACTTCCGGATCATTCCATACCCACAGAGGAGAAGCCCACTACAAGGCTTTGCCGGAAAGTAATGATATGACAAAGCCCACTTTAGCCCTTTCGGAGGGGAACCGTGCCTCCATCATTTCTAACTGAATGTAGCATAGATTAATAAACCCTCTGCAGGATGTACTGTCTTCAGAAAATTTTTCAGGGTGGTCAAAACAAGGTAATGAAACTCTAGCAGCTCTCGCAGCATTGTTTACGAGACTGGCTGCTTGTGCGGCTGCCTGAGTAGCTACTGCAGTGAGATCAGCAACTGGAGCGGCCTGCTCCAGAGACCTAAGTCTGGCCTCTAGTTGCTGAACGTAGCGCTGTAGCTGCTGAATGTCAGCCATGTTCAGCTAGACCCTGGCGGTTAGATACTGTTAGGTGCTCAGTTGCAACAACTTTATAAAAATAATGGATTGCAACCGAACCGGGTCCACAGTGCAGCTAGAGGTGCTGCGGCCGAACACCCCTCGGGTATGAGGGTGAGAACTGACAACAGAAATATAAGGTCTTGCCTGTGTTACTTCACGCTAAGCAAGATATTAGATTTGCACTATCTCAGTTAACATCACGGGTAGAGTTGAGCGATACTTTCCGATATCAAGAAGTATCGGATCGGAATGGGTATCGCCGATACCCAAAAAGTATCGGCGATACCCGATACCGATACCGGAAATCCAATGCAAGTCTATGGGACAAAAATATCGGAATTAAAGAAAACCCATTCTTGCCTTGTAGGTTAATTGTACATGAAGGAAAACAACAAAGAGTAATGTAGAATGTATTGGGGGAGGTGGAGGAGACATTAAAGGCATAGATGTTTAACCCAAGCAAATGGAATAGCAGGAATCCTTTTTTTTTTAAAGACGTTCGGATTGACAAAGAAATTGACTATGTTGTTAATCTTTTTTCTATTTTGGCACATATGTATGTTTCACAACTTCCATACTCTTCACCTTTTTTACTTATGCCACACTTTCTCCTTCATGATCTTCAGCAGCATCATCTTTTTCATCAAATTATTCTTCATCTTCACCTTATTTATCTTCTTCTTAAACTTCTTGCTATTCATCTTTTTGTTAACATTACTCATATTCATCTTATTCAACTATTATTCTTCATATTCAACTTCTTCATCTTCTTCCTATTCATCTTCTTCATCATATTCTTATTTGTGACAGACATTCCTGTAGTTGTAATCTGTAAAAGTTTGAAGATTTCATCCTTCCGTTCTTGCTGTCACAAAACATTTAAATTACAACAGTATTTGTCCGCATTCAGTTTAGCCTGCAGCAGCAGCAGGCATTTTCCAGGGGCACCACGAGGAGGAACGGACTCACCCCATACACTGCTTAGTCTTCTTCTGCTTATAATTTAGAGAATATATTTTGCTCTGAATTTTGGTCTTATACTTAATGTTCTTCTGCTTTTTGTTCTTCTGCTTCTTGTTCTTCTGTCTCTTGTTCTGTATATTGTAGTTTGTCTCAATCTTCTTTGTCCTGGTGGTGATCTTCTGGGTAATATTTTATTTCTTCTTTGTGATGGTGTTCAGGCTCGTTGTCTTGATGGTCGTCGTCCTTGGGGTCGTCGTCTTCTTCCGGGTGATCTTCAGGGTCGTCGTCGTCTTCAGGGTCCTCATCTTCAGGGTCCTCGTCTTCGGGCTCGTCATCTTCTTCGGGGTCGTCCTCTTCTTCGGGGTGTTCTTCAGGGTCGTCGTCTTCAGTGTTGGAGATCCAGAGTGATTACCCAAAAAAACATTTCAAAAATCTTCAACTTGGAAATGTAGCTGAAGGTACAAGAAGGTTGAGTAACTTCCGACAACTAGCTGACGGTACTGGAACCCGGACGGGTATCAGATGGTACAAGAGACAATGGAAGTAACGAGGACCAGCTGTTGTTACTGGGACACGGTTACTAAGCAGGAGGTACCTGTGCTCCAAAGCACTACCAAGGACC